>CM055128.1:308933405-309340010 GCA_029206835.1 Rana muscosa
ATGACATACATTTTACTATCCATAGGTCTGCTGCTAGAATTACTGCCCGTAATCAGAGGTTCACGGCGATACCTCACATGTGGGACGATCACCGATTGCGTGCGTGACTGGCGCAAGCGGAGACACTTTGGGTTTTTTTTTTTCAATTATTTTATTTTTACACGGCTGCTTAAAAAATGTTTTAACACTTTGATTGCTGTCACAAGGAATGTAAACAGACTCCAAATCCCTCCTCTTCCCTTAAAACCATTCAAAACACCAAGATCACTGTTTTCGAATGCTTTTGATTTTTAAAACATGGCGCCATTGACATCCGGGTAAACCGAAAGTGATGTCAGGTCATCGCTTCTGGGTTACCATAGCCGATCAACGCCAATCCGGGGTTTGTTCGACTCCAGCTTTTTCAGTGGGACAGGAGAGCCAGAAAAAGCTGTGGAAGGTGTGGTGGGGGACTTCCCCTCCCGCTGCTTGTAAAAGCAATCCAGCAGCTATTTAGCCACTAGGATTGCTTTTACAAGAGAACCGACCACCGGCTCTAAAAAAAAAACCCAGGCATCATCCTATTATAACCACCCAAAGTCCAGCAATGTACGGGTACGTCACTGGTCTGGAAGTGGATCGTTTTTGCATGGCTTTAGTGTTTATTGTCATTGCAGCTTGGTAAATAAGGTCCCTTATATTTCCTGTCCCCTGATTATCTGATTATCTTGTGTGCCGCTCTCCACATATAAATATTTGGCTACTTTTGAAATCATACTACCAAAATCAGATGTTCTAGGCACAAACAACCCTTCAAGACTGAAATGGAGAGCCTGAAAGGGGCAGATTGTCCACCTAGAACCAACAACTGTAAAGCCGGCAATAGATGGATCAAATCTCAGCCCGTCCCTCCTGAACCAGCCGAGATTTGATTCATCTATGGGCAGGCTGATTGTACCTAAGTTGATCAATCGATTGACTTGGGTAGATCCACCGTGTCGAATTTCTAGCATGTGATTACTGCCAGCGGTTATAGCCGCTAGTAATAATCACTGTGTTCTCCTGGAAGCAAGGGCCACACGCCCCCACCTCCGGCAGAACACGATAGCTCTGTTGGAGGGACTCCTGCAACCCATGGTTGCAGGAAAGAAAATCACATAATCTGTGTCCTGCCTAGAATAGAGCAAACAGTCACCCTACAACTACTGGTCAGCTGTAAGTGCCCAGAGTTGGAGAGCTTTAATGGGATAAACACTTGGCAACTGAATTAGCATATAATCAGAATACTGTGAAGAAATCCTGAATCAACAAATTTTTTTTATTTCAGAGACAGCCTTAGTCACCCTTCATTTATTAAAAGCACATTTTACAGACTATAGGCACCCCTGAGTTTCCCTTACCCTGACTCTCTCACTGAAGCTCAGAACAGACTGCTCCATGTCCTTCAACTTTTCCCTTGTGACATCTTCTGATCTGATCAAATCTAGGACGTCCTCCATCCGACTTGCTAACGAATCCCCTTTGTCACTTTCTGCACCTCCAGACGTCTGCTCCTCATCCCCTGGATTCTCTTCTAGAACCATTATGTTGGTTAGGCTCTCCCCTATGGACTCTGCTGTGGTGTCTTTGTCAAACTCCAGCTTTGTGGCTTTTATGGTCTGGTGTGTGTAGTGGTTGGGTGTCTCTTTTAGAATGTCCAGAGTCTCGTGGCTCTGTGGTTGGTCGGACCTGTCGAGGTGTGACTCGTTTCTCAGTTCTGGGGTGGAAGAATAAGGCAGGGTGTCCCCGCAGGAGGATGGTGGACTGGGATGTGTGGCGGCCTCATCCTCGTTCTCCTCCAGGTTCCGTAGGCTCTCCACGCTGTTCAGTTCTGTGGTGGTCTCCACACTTCTGCGGCTCCTGAGAAGGCCACTGCTGGCCAGATAGCTCAGTATGTATGGGGTCTGAATATCCTTATCCAGGGACGGGTATGTGCTGTCCAGGTCATTTTGCTGGAGGAAAGACAAAACCCAATGAGCATGACATCTAAGAAACGTGTAAAAACAATATTTAAGTTACGGTGTCTTCCCTTTAACATGTACTAACGTTTAGGACCATAATTTGGGAACCTATTAATGAAAAACCAATGTAACATTTCCATCTTTTTTTATAGAAAATATCTATTCTGATAGTTTTCCTATTTGTTTTATTTTCCATGTATCTTGACTGTTAAAGCTGAACCCCAACCAACACTTTTTGAAGAAGAGTTACTGTTTCTGTACCAACTGTACCCATTAGGGAGATTTTCCCTCCCTTTCTGTGTGGTCACTGAGCCAGATATAGTAGGCTGAATCTCCCAAACCATGGGCACTAGTATTAATAAAACATTTTTCAAAGTAGATGAAGGCAGGGGGAGAACCTTTGTTGAGTTTTTATGTGTCACCATTGGGATGACCTAATTTCCTGTCGGACACATGAACAGGAAGTGACTTAAAAAGCTCATCATCAGGGACAAAGATGGCAATAAGAACCTGACAGATGTTTTAACCCCTCCTAAACCTTGTGGACAGCCTTCCCAGAAGGGTTGAAACTTTTAAAGCTGCAAAGGTTGGGCCAACTCAATATTGAACCCTACAGACTAAAACTGGGATGCCATTAAAGTTCATGTGTGTGTAAAGGCAGGCGTCCCAATACTTTTGGAAAACCGCTTAATACAGGGATGATATACATAGGGATTTTTTTTATTTGCCAAAGGTTTAACGTTATTTCTGTCCATCCAGTCCTGAGATTTACACAACACTGCCACACAGCATAGACCACCTTGGTGATCTAACTCTGCTCTGCTGTTACAAAACACAGCTTGGTCACTTCCCCACTCCCAGGCTGTGACTGGACAATGGCAAAAGTATGGGGTACAATACTCCAAAGCCCTGAATCTGAAGATTGGGTGCTAAACGCCAGCAGGGGCTCATATTTTGCACCACAGACTGCCCAAATCCAAAGGAAAAGACTGGCTGCACACCAAAGAAAATTCCAATGGTGGTAAATGTATTCACCTAGACAACATGAACAGAGAGTACCCACGGGGACCTACTCCACTGACATGTTTCACCCACAAGGCTGGACCTAATCTCTCTACAATTAAAGAGGTATTACATCCATTTTTTTAAACGGCTAACAGGTTGGGCTTTTATGACAGAAGAGACTGTGTCATAAATGTTTCCCCTGTCTGTCAGCTGTAATGTACACTAAGCTGCACATGGGCATTAATGGCACTTTTATTTACTGAGTTTACTATCACTTTAAGCCCAGCCTACTAGAAGGTCCCAGATTCTCTGTTGTCTGGATAAATAAAGTTACCAACGTTTGAATTTTATTTGGCCTGTGTTCCCTCAGATATGGCGAGCCGTCAGAAAGTGTAATGGACGTGACGTTTCGTCGCCGCCATCTTGCTACACCCCACACTCCTCCATAGTAAAGATACGCTGAGAAGGGGGTAACCGGATATCTTGTTACACCCACCGGGGTTTTGCATTGCACATGTTTTTTTAACAGTAAACTGACTTTATACAGTCAAATAGAGTACTTAAAACTCAGTCTTACAGTTTACATGTTGCATTTTAAAAGCTGCAGCAAGCGTGCTGATCTTACAGGTTTGTCAATCTGATAGAAGTTCGCTGCTTTTAAAATTCAACATGTAAACATTCACACAGAGTTATAAGTACTGTATTTCACAATATAAAGTCAGTTTACTGTTAAAAAAAAGTGTAAAATGCAAAACTCCGGTGGGTGTAACAAGATGTCCGCTTACCCCCTTCTCAGTGTATCCTTACAATTGACGAGTGCAGGGTGTAGCAAGATGGCGGCGACAAAACGTCACTTCCCTTACACATTCTGGCGGGTCGCCTAATCTGATGAAACACCTGCAGACAGACTTTTCCTTTGGATTTGGGTGTCTGGACAGTGATAAAGAAGCGACAGACAGATGAGGTTTTTTTCTCTGCTCTCTATCCTCCTGTCAGCATGTTTTTTTTTTTCAGTTTAAAGCAGAACTAAACCCATCAAACTGTCTAACCATCAAATGGCTGGTGTCATAAATGATCACATGTGCAGCATCATGGCAGTTGCAGATCATAGAGGTTAGGCAGCTTCCTTGATTGAAAAGCATAGGAGGGTTTAGTTCCACTTTAAAGCTGAACTAAACCCAATGGATTTAACAGTTTAAAAAAACAGTTACATTCCCGGAACGTGCCGGGGTTGTAACTATCATATTGGTTGTGTTCTCAACAAAACGGTCAAACCATCCAATGGCTGATGTCATAACTGATCACATGTGCGGCATCATGGGCAGCTGAAGATTAAGATCAAGAGGCCAAGATGGCAGCTTTCTTGGCTAAAAATAATAGGAAGGTTTAGCTCCACTTTAATAGACAGTGTTCAAAAAATGACAGAGCTCAACAGTTATTGATTCATTTCGGCACACAAGTGCGTGGCATTCCATCGCCTCTATGAGTGGAACCGCTGATAATACTCACAAGGTAGAACTTGTCGCGGAAGCTGGGCGTGTTGGGCGGAGTCCAGTGGTACACAGACACTCTCCGGGCGCTTGATGATAACTTGTTGCTTATTCCTGGTGTGGATAGGACTTTGTTGCTGTCAAACGGGCTGAGGATAAACCAAAATAAGAATGAAGGAAGTACCATGAAGAATTATTTTTTCATAAAAAGTTATACAAGTCTTATTTCATGTTTGTTAGATTGTAAGCTTTTGTGGTCAGGCTTCTTTCACAGTTGAGGTTATGTTAACCCTTGCATGTTCCTTGGGACCGCCCTATATTTTACAACGCTGCAGAATACGATGGTTCTGTACAATAGGAGTATAATAAATAATCAAACCTATTGGGAAAGTAATGGTAGGTGACACATAATGACGCATGACCCTTAAAAGGACAACGCCACCCAAAACTGGTATTTAAGTTTTGGCTTCTGAAATACCAAATACTCTATGGTTTCTTAGTCATTTTGAAGACGCCAATACTGAGATTTTCCTTCGCGTCTTCACATCATCACACATTGTTGATGTGAAGGTGTCACACGCTTACTGGACTGAGGGTGTCACAGTCCCACTGGTCTCCTTATTTGTTTACTAAATATTAAATGCCAACTCCAGACAATATTTAAATTTTGCTATGGTGGAGTAGGAAAGAATTCGCTCTTCTGTCAGGTTTTCATTGCCTTATGGCTCCCTGTTGGGAAGATTTGCCCTCACTTCCTGTCCAGGTGACACCAGGACAAACCTTTTAGCTATTCTACTAAGAATGTGTTATTATGTGTGTGTCCATTTACATGCCTATTCATACTTGTAAAAAGTGTATGTTGCGCTAAAAGAATTCAAACAGTGAATAAATATAAACAAGTGAGTCCAGGACAACAAGTGAAAGTTTGACTGTTGTGTCACCAACTTCCTCCACCTTGTGAGACCACCACCAAAAGACAGGACGTGCCCTTACCAAAGAGTGTTGACCACCTATTACAGGGGGGGGGGGTCAACATAGGCTTGTATATCTGAGATGTTCTACGTCTGTAAAGAGGTCCACTCAGCAAATGTTCCAAGTCACCAGCAGGGGAGACATCAGGTTTCTTTCACAATGGTTTCCAGAGGTGAAAGGATATGACGCTATCGCCCGACCTGTTTCGTTACTAAGCGGACTTCGTCGGGGACAGAAGTCCGCTTAGTGACGAAACTGGTCAGGTGATAGCGTCATTTCCTGTCATCGCGTTTGGAGGATACACCTCTGGAAACCATTGTGTCCGATACATGCTGTTTTAATCATTTTTCATGTAAGTGCATTACCTCTATTAAATTGCTGGTTGAAAATGTTTTACACTATTGTGGCGTTTGTCTCTCATTTGGGGTATATGATCTGGTGTCATGGTTGAAGTGAAAGAAACCTTATGTCACCTCTGCTGGTGGCTTGGAACATTTGCTGAGTGGACCTCTTTACAGACGTGGAACATCTCAGATATACAAGCCTATGTTGACCCCCCGTAATAGGTGGTCAATGCTTTTTGGTAAGAGCACATCCTGCCTTTTGGTGGTGGTCTCACAAGGTGGAGGAAGTTGGTGACATAACAGTCAAACTTTCACTTGTTGTTACTTGCAATTGCCACCCAGTCAGCAATGTTATATCTGTGAAGAAACATAGGAGATGAAAAAACCTTGAGTAACAGAGATAGTGTGCAGGCAAATGCAGCCCCTAAATGAACACAAGGCTGTCACAGGCTTACCAGTCCAACTGCCCCATCCAGTTAAAGAAACAAAGGGTAGTACCACCAATGTTTCCACAATGACCTGCCAAGCCACCTTATATACTCCCCACAGGAGAGAACTGTCCATGCTCAAGATGGCCGATCACGCTTGAGCAGCAAAACCAAGAGGGCAGGGCGGCGGCATACCGGATTCCAGGCACCGGAGTCAACAGGGAAAACGGGACAACCGGTCCACAGGACCCCGAAGACCCAGGCATCCAAAGAGCTCGAAGGGGTCACAGGAACACCTACCAAAAGGAAGAAACCGGGGAGTGAAACCCACACCAGACCACACCGAGCTCCCCCTTGCAGTGGAGAACTAACAGATAATAATAACTAAATATACAAAACCCCCCAAAAAAATAAGACAGACACTATTGTATGTCAAGGTCAAACAGTACAAACCAGCAGCCGTGGCTGCGCCCTAGTTTGCCAAGCAGTAGGGCCGGCCCTGGGTGTGACACCACCATTAGGTCTTGTAATAGCTGTGGCAGTTGGGGCAGAGCTGAGAGTTCTAGTGAAGTTATCTCTGCAGTTCTGAAGACAAAGCAGGCATGTGATTGAACCCTGACACTAATCAAGTAAACCCAAAATATCAGTTTTGATGGAACTTCCCTGTAAAACTATAGTCAATACCAGGGTTTCTCAACCAGGGTTCCTCCAGAGGTTGCTAAGAGTTCCATGAGCACTGAGCAATTTCTGCCTCTCAGATAAGTTCTCACTGACACCATTGATCTTTTTATCTATCTGTAATAGGGGAATTCTTCCCAATGACCACAAGTGTAAGGAGCATTCTTCCCACTGACCATCACGGGTTGTAGATATAGTCATTTTATGCAGGGGTTCCCTGAGGTCCGAAAGTTATTTCAAGGGTTCCTCCTTGTTGAAAAGGTTGAGAAAGGCTGCGCTATACTGAGCTGAATAGAAAAGCAGTGATTTTTGCTAAGGCTGGAGAGCAGGCCCCAGCCATGGAAGGACGATCGATCATGAAGACCAGCAGCTGGGAGTTCTCATTGGTAAGTGTGGTTAGGGGATGCCAGGAACACAAGCTGCCTTTTTTCACTGCAAGTTGGAAACCATAAACTGACTTTCATGTAATCTGCTAAACACCACGAATGAGAACAGTCGTCAGGAGACGCGGCTCCCTTTCTGCTCCGCTTTGAATCACGCTTCAAGCCAAACACATCAGACGGAGCGCGAGCCGGTGAATCGGGAGAGCAGCATGTGCAAAGTACAAATATTTGTATGCAATGCAGATCAAAGTCAAGCGACACATTCTCCTCTGACCAACATATAAACCATAAAGACGAAGGTCACTCCTTCCTCTATTTAGGCTGAAATGTGTCGGGGACATCAGACAGGTGGCTGGATACAAAGATGTGATTGGTTTCTGCCTTGCAGGACTGACTGCAAATGGATCGACATTGACAGACCGACAGAGAAAGACAGGCTGTATGGGTCTGGGCTGTCAGTACCTACTGGGAATCGTACTCTATAACTGATCCAGTTCAATAATCCCAGCCAGTGGTGCATGCCGGGAGTTGTAGTTTATAAAGGATTGGGTGTTGTACTCTATAACTGATCCAGATCAAAATACACAGCCAGTGGTGCATGCCGGGAGTTGTAGTTTATAAATGATTAGGAGTTATACTCTATAACTGATCCAGATCAATAATCCCAGCCAGTGGTGCATGCCGGGAGTTGTAGTTTATAAATGATTAGGAGTTATACTCTATAACTGATCCAGATCAAAATACACAGCCAGTGGTGCATGCTGGGAGTTGTAGTCCTTAAAGAATTGGAAGTTGTACTCTATAACTGATCCAGATCAATAATCCCAGCCAGTGGTGCATGCTGGGAGTTGTAGTTCTTAAAGGATATGTGCTGACCAATAATCTTATTAGGAATAAAGACTTACAGCTGGCCTTCCCTTCAGTCTTGCACAGTTGTACAGGTTGCTCTCCTGGACTGAATTTGCGTATTCTTATTTTACTGCACACTGTAAACTTCTCACAATGTGCATTAGAAGCTGCAGCAAGTCATAGAGCCCGCCTCATTCCCTGCCTGCCGCAGGTAGAAGGAAGCATTTCCTCAGTCTTCCCTCCTCACAGTAATCAGACTGAAATGTTGTAACTTTGTAGCAAGACACAAGGTGAGAGGCTGCAGCAGGTGCTGCACAGCCAAGAAATGTACAGGCACCAGGAATTACATGATTGTGTCATCTCTGAGTAGACGGTGACCCAAAATGATGCCTGATTAAAGGTGGCGCTGCCCCTTCGGAGAGAAAAGCAGATGAAGGCATCGTTGGGGTGAGTACTGTTATCTCTGTGAGAGGTGTTACATACGCAAATTACCGAGCATGCTGCTCTCCGCATTAAAACATAAATGTGATGACAGGTCCTCTTTAATATAGGACAGAGATGGACATAGGGCAGCTGTAGAAATAACATTTCAGGATATAAGACACGGGCCGGTAATGAGAAAACATCTCGCCGTACATCTACAGCACGCGCATCGCCGATGACCAGGAACCAGGAAGTCTCAGAGCCCCTTCTGGTCACAGCGTTGATATTTTTGGCCGCAATGTATATTTAGTTAATGTATCCAGCACGCTCTCTCAGCAGCAGGGGGGCAAAATGTAGCTTGCCATGTTGGCGTCTGCGGGAAGCGCACATCAAAGGTCGGAGGGAAGGTGGCCGCTGCCCATCCTCCACTTTGCTAGAATGGAAAAAAGCCCCCCCCCCATGAATATGTAACAATGGACACTCGAAACTGAGGTCGGAACGCGGTACCCGCTGTATTCTGCACATGCCATCGCTTAATAATCTGGATTACCTCCAGGGATGCAACTGAGGAGAATCAGAAGACTTGAGCAATATCTTGATTGAGCACAGATGAAAAGTTTAACCCATCACATGACCTACTAAGAAGATACGGCCGCCCTGGACCTCCACAGGGTGGATGTAACGCAGAAACAACAGAGATATCTGACGGCCAGGCTGCTTGAACACAGTGGGAAAAATGGCAAGATGTTGGCATATCTCTCACGCATGGACTGTGTTGATAGGACTATTCCGCAAATCCAGGTGCCGGATGGCTCCATCGCCTCAGACCCTAGGACCATTAATCTAACTTTCAAATCCTTCTATGAGGACCTATATTCGTCCCAGCCCTCTCCACCTGAATGGGAAACTATGGGTTTCTTTGAGTCTCTCCAGTTCCCTGTACTGGAGGACTCACATAGATCTATTTTAAATGAACCTTTGACAGTAGACGAAATTACCACTGCCATATACTCACTCCCCCCGAACAAAACTCCTGGATTGGACGGCTTGCCCGCTGAATGGTACAAACACTATGCTAGGGACTTGGCACAGAGGTTACACTCTCAGTTTGGGCAGGCAGTGGAGGAGGGCGCTCTCCCCTCCTCCATGTGTGAGGCCCTGATTGTGGTGATCCCCAAGCCTGATAAGGATCCAGTGCTATGCGGCTCATACCGTCCAATCTCCTTACTCAATAGCGATGTTAAGATACTGGCCAAGGTACTGGCAGTGAGACTACAAAAGGTTATCCTACACCTTGTCCATAGGGACCAAACTGGATTCATGCCTGGAAAGAGTACATATGACAACATTAGACGATTGTTCATACATATCCATAGAGCTGACACTGAGCATAAAAGTGGCCTAGTGTTATCACTGGACGTAATGAAGGCCTTTGATACTGTGAATTGGACCTTTTTGTGGGAGGTCATGCACCGAATGGGTTTTAGTCACCAATTTATTAAATGGGTTCGCCTGCTGTACACCAATCCCAGGGCAAGAATATGTACTAACAAAGATGTGTCGGATGTCTTTTCTTTACACAGGGGGACACGGCAGGGCTGCCCACTCTCACCTCTCCTGTTCGCACTTGCCATAGAGCCTTTGGCTCTGGCGGTGCGACAGACGGCGTCGGTGGGCGGCATCTGTTATGGTAATCTTACAGAGAAGATTTCATTATATGCTGATGACGCGCTAATATACCTTGATGGAACAGAACAGTCCTTTAAATCTTTAATGGAAGTGGTGGAGGAGTTCGGGAGGGTCTCGGGACTAAAGGTGGGCTGGGACAAGTCTGTTGCCTTTCCCATAGGCCCCAAACAGGATTATATCTACTTATCTCACTCTAAACTGTCAATCAGATCCACATTTAAATATTTGGGCATTCACATTAATGCAGACCTGGCCCTCTTTGAATCCCTTAACATTACCCCAATTGTTGCACACATGGAGACCAGGTTGCAAACTTGGGCCTCATTACCTTTGAATTTGATAGGGCGGGTGAACATATTTAAAATGATATACCTACCTAAATTTTTATATGCCTTTCGGGCATCCCCTATTTTTCTCTACAAAAAACTCTTCAAAAGAATAGACTCGTTATTATTCTCCTTCCTATGGCAGGGGTCTAATCCCAGAATAGCGAAGGCTTCCCTCCAGGCCCCTAAGGGGGATGGGGGACTGGCCTGCCCGAACTTGCGATACTATTTTATAGCAGCTCAACTAACCTATGTCTATGACTGGTTCCGGGGGGCCTCTACATCCTGCTCTACCTATCTACTGCAGGCACTTGCTGGCCTAGGGACCCCACTGGTAGATATTATGCATAGATCTTTACCAAGACGATGCTCCCGCGGTTCCCCGATAGAAGTGAGTTGGTTGGCCTGGCATGAAGGGAACAAGATGATTTCAGGAATGGGGGGGGTCTCACCGCAAACCCCCCTATGGCATAACCCCAATCTTCTGGAGCTCATGGGTCACCCCGATGCATTGTGGTGGACACGGCTGGGCATTACCCACGCTGCCCACATTTTTCTCAATAATGAATTTATCTCTTTTGACGTCCTAAAAGCTAACAGTGGATTATCAAATAAATTCTATTTTAAATTTCTTCTCATACGACACGCTATCCGTGCGCAGTTTCATGGCCTGACCCTTGAGCTCACTGAATCCCCGCTTGAGGCATTGATGTCGTGTTCTGGCATTACGAAATTAGTAACGACCGTTTACTCCCGACTGCAGACGGGTGGGAGTTCTCCCTTCCGTGCTGCACAGCGGAAGTGGATGGTCGACATCCCTGGGCTTTCAGAGGAGGGGTGGGAGGAGGCCTCTGGGGCCTGTTTCTTGGATATTGTTGGGTCTAACGACCAATATATACAGTTCAAATTTATTCATCAACTACACTACACGCCGGCTCGTCTGGCTCGCATGGGTTATGATTTAGGGGCCCTCTGCCCTAGATGTAAGTGCACCAATGCTGGTTATGTACACATGTTTTGGTCCTGCCCGGCCCTCTCGGGGTTCTGGGTGGACCTATTTTCTTTTTTTGAAAACAACCTACGCCTGGTGACCCCCCGCACTGTTGAAGTGGGGCTCCTGGGCATCCTTAATGACCACATACCCGGGACCCACAAACGGACCCTAGCCCGCTTGATACTCTTTTATGCTAGAAAACTGATATTACTACAATGGAAGTGTGTATCTGCTCCCAATATCCAACTGCTGTATCGCATGATAAACAAAGTCGTACCAATCTTTAAACTAATCTATAAAGGAAGGGCCTGTATAAAGAAATTCTACAAGATCTGGCAGCCTTGGCTGGATATAGACAGCTCCTTTTGGAAGGATACCCCACTGTCTCAGCAGTAGTGGGCCCTAATTCATCCCCTCTGTTTTGACGGGGGGGGGGGTGAAGAACTACCTACTATCCTACATGAAGAAGCTAGGGACATGAAACATATCACACATAAATGTGGGGGGGAGTAGGAGGAGTGCCCCCCCCCAGCTGTAGTATCGGCTGGGGAAATGGGTGGAAGTGACGGGTGAATGGGTATGAGTGTTGTGTGAGTGAATGCAAGCACTTAAGTATTACTGGATATTGATAACCGAATGAGTCCTGTGAAAATCACAGTTAAATACTCTCGATACACCTTTGGTATTAGGGTTTTGTTTTTTTGTTTTGTAATTTTTCCTCCGTTGAGGAACTGGGACACCTATGTGGCCATGCGGCCACAAGCAGTAAGCCTTATTAGGCTTGAATGTTATTTCGAGACTATATTGTTTATGCTCCCGCTTCACGGTGTAATACCGGTAAATTGCTACTGAATACAAGAAAATATTGTGCAAGCGTATATGTTGATATGTTCTGTATTTTTATTTTTTTTCTCTCTGTTTAATGGAAAAATCAATAAACATAAATAAAAAAAAAAAGAAGATACGGCCGTCTGGGTCCCCCATTGGAGAGATTCCACTCACATCTTGTACCAGTGACCACACAGGAAGAAAGGGAGACTCTCCCCAAGGGGGACACAAATGGTTTTGACTAGGTTTCCACTTTAAAGGGTCAGCCTACCTAAAAACTGATATTTCAGTATTGGGCAGAGGCTGTATAGTTAGGCCTCGTTTAAATGGGGTGTACTACAGTGCCTTGAAAAAGTATTCATACCCCTTGAAATTTTCCACATTTTGTCATGTTGCAACCAAAAACGTAAATGTATTTTATTGGAATTTTATGTGATAGACCAGTGATGGCGAACCTCGGCACCCCAGATATTTTGGAACTACATTTCCCATGATGCTCAACTATACTGCAGAGTGCCTGAGCATCATTGGAAATGTAGTTCCAAAACATCTGGGGTGCCAAGGTTCTCCATCATTGTGATAGACCAACACAAAGTGGCACATAATTGTGAAGTGGAAGGAAAATGATAAATGGTTTTCAACATTTTTTTTTACAAATAAATATGTGAAAAGTGTGGCGTGCATTTGTATAGCGCCCCCCGGAGTCAATACTTTGTAGAACCTCTTTTTACTGCAATTACAGCTGCAAGTCTTTCTGGGGATGTCTCTACCAGCTTTGCACATCTAGAGGAGGGACATTTTTGTCCATTCTTCTTTGCAAAATATCTCAAGCTCTGTCAGATTGGATGGAGAGCGTCTGAACAGCAATTTTCAAGTCTTGCCACAGATTTTCAATTGGATTTAGGTCTGGACATTGACTGGGCCATTCCAACACATGAATATGCTTTGATCTAAACCATTCCATTGTAGCTCTGGCTGTATGTTTCGGGTCGTTGTCCTGCTGAAAGGTGAACCTTCGCCCCAGTCTCAAGTCTTTTGCAGACTCTAATGCCGCGTACACACGATCGGAAATTCCGACAAGAAAAACTTGGATTTTTTTCAGACGGAATGTTGGCTCAAACTTGTGTTGCATACACACGGTCACACAAATCTTGTCGGAAATTCCGAAGGTCAAGAACGCAGTGACGTACAAGACGTACGACGAGCCGAGATTAATGAAGTTCAATAGGCAGTTCGACTCTTCTGCATGATTCTGAGCATGCGTGTTTTTTTGCGCGTTGGAATTTCCGATAGGAACTTTTTCCTTCGGGAAAAATAGAGAACCTTCTCTCAATCTTTTGTTGGCGGAAATTCCGACAGCAAATGTCCAATGGAGCCTACACACGGTCGGAATTTTCGACCAAAAGGTAACATCGGACATTTTGTGTCAGAATTTCCGATCGTGTGTACGCGGGATTACAGGTTTTCTTCTAAGATTGCCCTGTATTTGGCTCCATCCATCTTCCCATCAACTCTGACCAGCTTCCCTGTCCCTGCTGAAGAAAAGCATCCCCACAACATGGTGTTGCCACCACCATGTTTCACGGTGGAGATGATGTGTTCAGGGTGATGTGCATTGTTAGTTTTCTGCCACACATAGCGTTTGCTTTTAGGCCAAAAAGTTAAATTTTGGTCTCATCTGACCAGAGCACCTTCTTCCACATGTTTGCTGTGTCCCCCACTAGGCTTCTCGCAAACTGCAAACGGTACTTCTTATGGTTTTCTTTCAACAATGGCTTTCTTCTTGCCACTCTTCCATAAAGGGCAGATTTGTGGAGTGCACAACTAATAGTTGTCCTGTGGACAGATTCTCCCACCTGAGCTGTGTATCTCTGCAGCTCCTCCAGAGTTACCATGGACCTCTTGGCTGCTTCTCTGATGAATACTGTCTTTGCCCGGCCTGTCAGTTTAGGTGGACGGCCATGTCTTGGTAGGCTTGCAGTTGTGCCATACTCTTTCCATTTTCGGAGGATAGATTGAACAGAGCTCCGTGACATGTTCAAAGCTTGGGATATTTTTTTTATAACCTAACCCTGCTTTAATCTTCTCCACAACTTTATCCCTGACCTGTCTGGTGTGTTCTTGGCCTTCATGATGCTGTTTGTTCACTAAGGTTCTCTAACAAACCTCTGAGGGCTTCATAGAACAGCTGTATTTATACTGAGATTAAATTACACACAGGTTGACTCTATTTACTAATTAGGTGACTTCTGAAGGCAATTGGTTCCACTAGATTTAGTTAGGGGTATCAGAGTAAAAGGGGCTGAATACAAATGCATGCCACACTTTTCACATATTTATTTGTAAAAAAAATGTGAATGCCATTTATCATTTTCCTTCCACTTCACAATTATGTGCCACTTTGTGATGGTCAAATGCCAATAAAATACATTTACGTTTTTGGTTGTAACATGACATGATGTGGAAAATTTCAAGGGATATGAATACTTTTTCAAGGCACTGTATAGCATATGTCAATGTGAGGGCCGTGATTACCCACATGGGAATGCACAGGTGTGTCATACATCCCTGTGCAGGAAGTTCCATTCACGTGCATTGGGACAGAGGGGCTGCATGGGCACAGAGGATACCTCCAATTTGACATCCGTGCACACTGTCTGCATTCAGGGCTGTGAACCCGTAAGGATGTCTGTTTAAATACAGAATTGTATTGTGTGCAAAAACTACTGTACATTAGTATCTAGTAGAGATAGATTCTTCAGCCAGTAGATGGCAGTGTTTTTAGGTTTGTAGCTGCATCTATGATCAAACTCTACATCTTTTCTCTGAATAAAGTTCCTGTTTCATGTCTGCAGTTAAGCAGTAAAGCCCATGTGGGCTGTGTAATGTCTGTCTGCTTTAAATGGCTATATATACCGAATTTCTAACAATGTCAAATTGGGAGCAGCGCCTATATTTTTGCAGACTCTGCCTCCCAATGGACATGAATAGGACTGCCTGCACAGGGATGTATGACACACTTGCGCATCTCCATTCAGGCGAACATAGCCCTCGCATGGATATACAAGCTCCACCATTGAATACAGGGGCTCTGGTATACAACCATTGCTTTTCTTTGGCTTGAAGGAACATTTCAGTTGGGTGGGGCCTTCTTGTGGTTGTAAACCTCGAACATGAAATATGAACAAAGCATATCCGTCTATGATATGCGCTTTTCTCAATCCAGAGCACTAAGTGTAATTTCGGTCTGCTGCTTCCTTTCTCTGCTATCAGCATATATGACTTTTGACGAGTTTTCCTGACACCAAGAGAAAAATAGTGACAGGGGAGGGCACAGCCTGTGATTGGCAGCGTCAAATCTGTATCTGTGTGCTGGGTGAAGGGGGGGGGGGTGTCCCTTCCCTCCAATCAGCGTTCAGAGCTCTCCTCACTGATGTAACTTTAGCTCTCCACCCGCTGCTTTTCAGAGCTGGGAGATCCTGTGTAAATTCCGCACTTAAAAAGGATGTAGGGGGAAGAGGGATATAGATAAACAGGTACAAATTATATAGAAGGATTTGTTTCATCTATGTGTATCACCTATGGCCAGTCACTTCACTGGGTATAGATAAGGGTTTTTCAACCACTGTAATTATTATTTTATATTATAGAGAACTCCCATGCTAGGTTGATCAGAGAGAGAACCACCAACCATAGCAGGGCAATTCCTCCCATGAAATTCCCAAGGTGTACAAGTTGTAGGTAGGTGTTTCAGCAAGTCAAACTCCACCTAAAACCAGGATATTAATGTTGAGTGCCTTGACCCACTCTCCTCTTACATGGAATCTGGAGCTTGGCTTTCTAATACAGGTAGACAACTCAAAAGTTAAATTTGCTGGAGTTTTGCCGTTTCAGTACATACCTGTAGGCAGGTGCAGTCTGTACTCCCCACTGTAGGTGGCGCTCAACCGAAGCAGCAATGCAGAAGGGAAAGGAAGTTGTGAAGAACTTGGTACCTCTATGACTTCTTGTGGTCACTAGGGGGATGACTGTCCGATTAGTCGCTGGTGTCCCATGTAACCTCGGCAGCCATCTTGGGTCAAGACAGAGTCTATTCAAGTCCCTGGCTCCTGGATTTGCCATGCTTTGTGTGAGTGACTAGTGTAGGGACTCGTTCCCCATCTGGCAGAGACAGAGGCTCCAGAGAAATAGAGAAAGTGCAAAGACAACGCTATCTCCATGTAGGAAGCCTCCCATTTGGGTGTAGACCGGCCAGGCCGCATTCCCCCTTCTCATTGCAGAAGCTGTCAGCATCATCTCAGGGTATGCTCCTCTGCTACAGTTTCGGAAGTGGCTCTGGTCGGCAGAGCCTACCCACCAGGCCTAGATGTACTTTGTTGGGACTTCCTTAATACATTGTCCCCTCTCATCTCGTCTTCTGTGTGATCTTTGCTTGCCAACACGCTACACTGCAGCCTACCCACATATAGATGACTCACTCTCTAGTGTCTATCTCTATACAGGCAGTAAGTCAACATCCCTGCTAAACATTTGCTGGTCCTCAACAGTGCTACAGTAGTGCGGAAAATTAAATAGTCTATGTTTCCTTCAAGGAATCAGGGAACACAGGCTTTCAGTAAAATAGAAACTGATCAGAAAAGCCATCAGCTAGAGTAACCATTTGGATGCATTAGCTAACTGTAGCCCTGGTAGTCCTGGTCTGCATTTGATTCTCTATCGGCTAATTCTTGATTCATTCAGCTGGTTGACGACCAAGAATCTCAAGCTGTAATCTCCAATGTCCACACAATGGCCTGGCATTCGTCCGATCCCCTGGAACATCCCATATTTCATTTAGACATTTTACTTTCTGCAGAATAACTATGAGCACCAGTGACAGCGATGTGAGATGGGAGCAGATATCTGATCTGTAGTCCAAACCCCAGGAGAGGAATAGACTTTCAACGGAGTGTGGCCAGACAACGCACTGCTTCCTAAACACACAACTTCAGAACACAGACCCACCGACTACAACCTGATACTTATCCCTTTAGACACAATAAGACAAATTATACACACAAAGAGAAGAGGAACAAAGTCCCACAAATGGTGAGGATAAAGATATATTATCCAAGATATGAAGAATAGGGATGAGCTTCGAGTTCGAGTAGAACTCATTTTCGACTCGAACATTGCCTGTTCGCCCGTTCACCGAACAATTTGGGGTATTCACGGCAAATTCGAAAAGCCGCGGAACACCCTGTAAAAGTCTATGGGAGAAATCTAAAGTGCTAATTTTAAAGGCTAATATGCAAGTTATTGTCAAAAAACGTGTTTGGGGACCCGGGTCCTGCCCCAGGGGACATGTATCAATGCAAAAATAATTTTTAAAATCGTTTTTTTTGGGAGCAGTGATTTTAATAATGCATAAACTGAAACAATAAAAGTGAAATATTCCTTTAAATTTCGTACCTGGGGGGGGGGGGGGCGTGGGGGGGTGTATAGTATGCCTGTAAAGCAGCTCTTGTTTCCTGTGCTTAGAACCAGTGGCGGCTGGTGCTCAAAATTTTTTTGGGGGGGGGGGGGGGGCAAACAAACTGAAAAAAATAAAAAAATCAATTGCCGCCACTGTGCCCATTAAACGCAGCCACTGTGCCCAAACGCCAACAGTTTGCCCCCTCAAATACAGCCAGTTTGTTTCCATATACAGCCAGTGTGCCCCCATATATATATACAGCCAGTGTGCCCCCATATACAGCCAGTGTGCCCCCATATACAGCCAGTGTGCCCCCATATATATATATATATATACAGCCAGTGTGCCCCCATATACAGCCAGTTTGTCCCCATATATATAGCCAGTGTGCCCCCATATACAGCCAGTTTGTCCCCATATACAGCCAGTTCCCCCCAAATGCAGCCAGTTCCCCCCCCCTACCCCTACCACTTCACAAAGAAAGTGTAAACATTTAAAAAAAAACACAGACACGGTTGGGAAAGTCCTTTATTAAAAATAAAAAAATAAAAAACCCATTCCAGCGATGTAATCCAGTGTCCCGCTGTGATCCGATGTCCAGCGCTGCAGTCTTCTCCAGTCTCCACTCCACACGAAACCTCCATGACGTACGAGGGGGCGGAGTCACCCGTCACATCATAGGGTAAGCCCCAGCTTTCCCCGCTTGCCGGGGAATAGCCAATGACGTAGTCGGGGATAGCCGGAGCTTACCCCTATGATCTGACGGGTGACCCCGTCCCCTCGTATGTCAGACCCCGCCTACCTGAGCGGACCTGATGGGGAACTTCCTCCGCAGTGTAATAAATGACGAGACCCCGCCCCTTCTCACGATCCCCATCAGGTCCGCTCAGCCAATGACGTAGGGGGCGGGTTCACCTTCACTGGGTGTAAGGCTGAGCGGACCTGATGGGAAACGTGAGAAGGGGCGGGGTCTATTCATTTATTACACTGCAGAGGAAGTTCCCCACCAAGTCTCCTCAGGTAGGCGGGGTCTGACGTACGAGGGGGCGGGGTCACTCGCCAGATCATAGGGGTAAGCCCCGGCTTTCCCCGCTTGCGGGGGAATAGCCAATGACGTAGGCGGGATCCCGCCTATGTCATTGGCTATTCCCCGGCAAGCGGGGAAAGCTGGGGCTTACCCTATGATGTGAGGGAGTGGAGACTGGAGGAGACTGCAGCGCTGGACATCGGATCACCGCGGGACACCGGATTACAATTTTTTACACTTTCTTTGTGAAATGGTAGGGGTACAATGTACCCCTTACCAATTCACATAGGAGGGGGCGGGATCTGTTAAAAGGGTCTTCCAGATTCCGATAAGCCCCCCGCCCGCAGACCCCCACAACCACCGGGCAAGGGTTGTGGGGATGAGGCCCTTGTCCCCATCAACATGGGGACATGGTGCTTTGAGGGGTCACAGACCCCCAAAGCATCCTCCTCATGTTGAGGGCATGTGGCCTGGTACGGTTCAGGAGGGGGGGGCGCTCTCTCATCCCCCCCTCTTTTCCTGCGGCCTGCTAGGTTGCGTGGTCGGATAAAGGGTCTGGTATGGATTTTTGGGGTGAACACGATGCCATTTTTTATTTTATTTGCCGTGGAGTTCTCCTTAAAATTCTTACCAGACCTGAAGGGTCTGGTATGGATATTTGGGGGGAACTTCACGTCATTTTTTTTTAAAATTTGACGCAGGGTTCCCCTTAATATCCATACCAGACCTGAAGGGCCTGGTAATGGAATTTGGGGGGACCCCCACGCATTTTTTAATTTTTTTTTATCAATGACTTTTCTCCGACAATTCATTATAGCCGCGAGTGCTTTTAAATGACTTTTTTTCCTTCAGAAATTACACTTTGTGCAGAGACAGTTCTAAGCACAGGAAGCAAGCGCTGCTTTACAGGCATACTATACACACCCCCCAGGTACGAAATTTAAAGGAATATTTCACTTTTATTGTTTCACTTTAAGCATTATTAAAATCACTGCTCTCGAAAAAACGGGCGTTTTTAAAACTTTTGTTTGCATTGATACATGTCCCCTGGGGCAGGACCCGGATCCCCAAACCCTTTTTAGGACAATAACTTGCATATTAGCCTTGATAATTAGCACTTTTGATTTCGAACATTCGAGTCCATTGTATTTAATAGGGCTCTAAAGTTTGCGGTCAGTCACACACTATTATTATACATTTGTATAGCTCTGACATATACCGCAGTGTTGTACAGAGAGCACAAAGCCAGTCACATCACAGGACAGGCATGGGGGGGGGGAGGTAACAGGGTATTTTTCCACTCTTCATAAATCTCCCCTTAATCGTAAAATTAAATCTGTAAATATTCACATTTATTCATAAAATAAAAGGAATGTGAGGAATGTTCCGATGTGAAGTCAAGTGGCGTAATGTCGGTTTAGTTTGTACGTTGGGACATCTCAGGGCCTTCTGGCTGAATCTTCTGAACTCGGTTTCACCATTAGGAGTCCAGCACAGCTGCGATCGAGGAATGATGCCGCTGAAGGAGCGCGCTGCGCTTATACAAGTCATGGAAAAAGATGTGCTAGACGCGGCATTGGCCCCTCCATGAGCAGAGGAGTCTGGGTGATGGATCACTGAGATTTAATCATGGAACAGACTGTGCCCACTGGAGTGATCCTCACATTGTGGATAAACCTAAGTGACATTAAATAAAATTGGACGGTGCAGGGGGGGGGGGGGGAGACGTGGCCTATTTAGGTTGAAGAATATATCATGTAAACCAGGGCTGTACAAATCGCACGAGCCCGAACACAATGTGACCATAACAGAAGAGAACCATCCTTCTCCTAAATAAGATTCTGAGATCTTCAGAGAAGAATGCAGTAGGAGCCTTGCCGAAGGAATCAGTTGGTTTAATCAAGCAAAGATCATTGTATAGGAATAGGAAATGTAGGGTATAGGAAACATACCAGAAAAGATCACTGAACAATAGAAAGTATTTTTGTCAAAATTGTCGGATCTATTTTTCAGATTTTTCAGGGCAACTCTAACAATTGTGGACATGTCATTCTCCCAGAACACTGACAACACACTGGCACTAAGGGGTCCAAAACAATGTCACACTGACACATGGGGGTCCAAAACAATGACACACTGACACTTGGGGGTACAAAACAATGACACACTGACACTTGAGGGATCCAGAACAATGACACACTGACACTTGAGGGATCCAGAACAATGACACACTGACACTTGGGGGTCCAAAACAATGATACACTGACACTTGAGGGATCCAGAACATGACACACTGACACTTGGGGTCCCAGAACAATGACACACTGACACTTGGGGGTCCCATGACAATGACACACTGACCCACGGAGGGGCGTCACAGAACAAGGACACACTGACACTTTGGGGGTCACAGAACAATGATATACTGACACTTGGGGTCGAAGAACGATGACACACTGACACTTGGGGGATACAGAACAATGACACACTGATACTTGGGTGTCCAGAAGAATGACATGCTGACACTTGGGGTTCCAAAACAATGACACACTGACACTTGGGGGTCCCATGACAATGACACACTGACACTTGGGGGTCCCATGACAATGACACACTGACACATGGAGGGTCACAGAACAAGGACACATGGACACTTGGGGGGGGGTCACAAAACAATGATATACTGACACTTGGGGTCCCAGAACAATGACACACTGACACTTGGGGGGTCCAGAACAAGTAAAAAAGGGGGTCCAATGACATTGACACGCTAATACACGGGGAGGTCAGACAACAAGAACATGCTGACACTTGGGGGGGGGCGTGTCACAGAACAAAGATATACTGACACTTGGGGGCCCAAAACAATGACACACTGAGACATGGGGGTCTCATAACCGCCATTTCTACAGTCAGAATATAAACAGTTGCAAACAAAGTAACGTCTGAATATGGCAGATTGTCATGGCAGACACAACACTACACATGCTTGACATCTACATGTAAACTGATTTTATATGGAATTTTCACTAACACACAAGACTTGGAACTCTTAATTAACACCTTACCTCGGACACAGAAAACACAAATAAACAAGAAAACTTGGCATGCCAGAACGATGACATCCAGATTACTCAGTGAGAGGCTGAATATAAATAAATCCGTCCAATCCCTGACATGCTGCCACTATTGCAAACCTGGGGGCCCCAAAAATGTCCGTTCTCATCTGAACGCTTGGCAAATCTATGATTTGTATGAAAACGCTTTATGATCAGTTTTAAATGATTATATACCAAAACAGTGCTGCGCTGCCAATCATATAAATAGCAGATAATAAAATTAATACTAGACCAATTTTACCTGCAATAAAATGTGCAAAATACAATGTGCAAAAATTAAAGTTTCAGTGCAAAATAGGGTGTAACA
Source organism: Rana muscosa (assembly GCA_029206835.1). Classification (NCBI taxonomy): domain Eukaryota; kingdom Metazoa; phylum Chordata; class Amphibia; order Anura; family Ranidae; genus Rana; species Rana muscosa. The sequence continues at coordinate 308,955,702 of CM055128.1, forward strand.
CTACACCTCCACCAAATTGCTGCTAGTGCCGGTCAAATGAATAGAGCGGCGCTGCGCTAATAAGACATAAAATTATAACATTTCAGTGGTAATAAAAGTGAAAGTCCAAAGTGAAAAAGTCTTCAGTTCCTTACAAATCGTAGACTTCACCAAAATAGTGCCCAACAAATAAAAAGTGCTGGTGCTCTCCTCCACCTCGATATCCTAGCCGCTTACCCTAAAATCTGACCCCTGTTTTACCAGCAGGTCAGACAAAGCAGATCCCCTCTGGGGGTAATCAATGAATCAGCCTAGCGTGGAGCTCCTAATCCATCCGTTTCACTCTCTCTCTCTTTACTGGCTTAACCAGTCTTAGACTTCCCTCAGGTGACTCCGTTACAACATAGCATAAAAAAACACCAAATCTAGTGCTCTCTGTATGCCAAAGGTTTATGTGTTCAGATAGGAACAACATAAAATATACTCACAAACAAAGCACTTAAGACGTGCGAGCTAAGGATGCTAAGAACAGTACGACACTTGCGGGATGACATCACCACTGCAACTCCTCCCCCTATACACGTTACGTCAAATGGGCGTGACTTCATCAGGAAGGAGCCCCTTCCTGATGAAGTCCTTCCTTCCTGATGAAGGCCCCTTCCTGCCCATTTGACGTAACACGTTAAGCCAGTAAAGAGAGAGGGTGAAACGGATGGATTAGGAGCTCCACGCCACGGAAGGAACTTTAGACTTTTTCACTTTGGACTCTTTGGTTATTAGCGCAGCACCGCTTTATTCATGTGACCGGCACTAGAAGCAATTTGGTGGAGGTGTAGTGTTACACCCTATTTTGCACTGAAACTGTATTTTTTGCACATTGTATTTTGCACATTTTATTGCAGGTAAAATTGGTCCAGTATTAATTTTATTATCTGCTATTTATCTGATTGGCAGCGCAGCACTGTTTTGGTATATATTCAACTAATGTGAAGTGGACACGTTTTTTTTGGGGGGTGGGTATTTTGCAAACTTGCACTTTTGTTGTTATTTTGCACATTTTTTACAGGTTTAATAATATTTGTTGTCATTAAGTTTACGTTTATTTTGCGCTGATAGAAACTTTGTTTATTATAGTTTTAAATGATTGTCGTTTTAGTCCAAAAGGAAAGGATTCCACTTTTGACCCCCAACCTCTGGATGTTATTTATTGCTCATGCCCATGCGATGCGTTTTTTATTTGTGACATTTTCTATATATTAATGTTCCACAGTTTTTTCATCCCTGTTGGATCTTGTTCACCGTGCCTGTTTTGCTTTAGCTGCCTCTTGTCTTTCTTCCCCGGGAGCTGTGATTCGCACCAGACGCCGCCCCCCGCCTCCCTTAGGTGTTTTCTGATGGGGGGTTGGGGGCGAGCGGTCTCATGCGTATCGATGCCACGCACATGCCGCACTAGTGACGTCTCAATTGGGCGCCGTCTAGTCCTCGTGGCCTTTCCTCCCCGGCTGATGCATTGGCGGGAATGGGTTTGGCGCCATTGGCGTGCGGACGCTTCCCGCCTGTCATCACGCCTGCGTGACGTTGGTGTTTGCCCACCCTATATAGCCGGCCCACCTAGGCGTCCCCACTCACAGCCGACAAGACGATCAGGCCGCACTGTCTGCTTCACCACACACCAACACTCTGTATCTGCCACTAAAGGGTAATTCCATGTGCTATGGCTTGTTTACACTTTAATATCTCTTTCACTCTTTTTACTTCCTACTCAATTTCATCTTTCGTGCTCATCTTTTATGCACATCACCCAGTAGGTATATTTTTGCCTACGCTTTATCTTGTATTTTAATCTCACTATCTCTCTCATGTATCCCAATTTCCTTTGTGCTTGACAGTGCTGCCCGGTTTACTACATACAAAACGTTATATTTATCTTACAGATTCTACCGGCCAACATTGGCATAATACTTATCATACTATATACGGTCACTTGTTGGGGGCGCTTCAGTGTGGGTCTGGTGTTCTGGCAGACTTCTATACCTCAGTTTGCGCAGCGCTTTACAACATCAGGGAAGACAGTACAATCACAATACAATTCAATACAGAGGGATCAGAGGGCCCTGCTCGATAGAGCTTACAGTCTAGAAGGGAGGGTCACGTGAAACAAAGGGTATTGGCTGTGGGGGATGATCAGGTGGACAGAATGGAAATATAGTTATTAGGTGTGGGTGGGATAGGCTTCTCTGAAGAGGAGGGTTTTTAGGGATCCTCTAAAAGCTAATAGAGAAGGAGATAGACGGACCGATTGGGGTAAGGAGTTCCATAGGCTTGGGGAGACTCTGGAAAAGTCCTGGAGTCGAGCATGGGAGGAGGTGATGAGCGAGCTAGAGAGCAGGAGGTCTTGAGAAGAACGAAGAGAACGATTAGGTTGGTATTTAGAGACTAGGTCAGTGATGTAGCTGGGGGCAGTGTTGTGGATGGCTTTGTAGGTGGTCTTATGCAAAAAAAAAAAAAATTTACTCTCACATTGTGTTTTAGCCTGCCTCATTTAAAGTCCCATACTTTATTTATTTTTTAATCCAAAAGGAAGCAGCCATGTTACGAAAATCTTAGATCATCGTTTAAGGCAGGGGTCTCCAAACTTTCTAGACAAAGGGCCAGTTTAATGTTCTTCAAACTTTAGGGGGTCCGGGCTGTGGCCAGCGGAAATAGAAAATGTCATGGTGTCAGTGGACGTAATCAGTGTCCCCTCTTTGCTATTAGGGGGAGGAATAGTGCCCCATCATTGGTGTCAGTGGGAGGAATAGTGCCCCATCATTGGTGTCTGTGGGAGGAATAGTGCCCCATCATTGGTGTCAGTGGCAGGAATAGTGCCTCATCATTGGTGTCAGTGGAAGGAATAGTACCTCATCATTGGTGTCAGTGGAAGGAATAGTGCCTCATCATTGGTGTCAGTGGGAGGAATAGTGCCCCATCATTGGTGTCAGTCAGAGGATAGTGCCCCATAATTGGTGTCAGAGGGAGGAATAGCGTCCCATCATTGGTGTCAGTCGGAGGATAGTGCCCCCATGTCCGGCCAGATAAAAACACAATATAGTCATGAAATAGCTACATTTTATTTTACTATATAAAAATTAAAAACTATTTTTTTATTTAATTTGAATTAAAAAATTTGTATAGCATAATAAAATTTAGCGATTTTATGAATATATTGTGACGTATCAATTTCGGCACATTAAAAATCCCATTTTCTGTGCACACATATTTTTTGTAATTATCTATGGGATGTGGTGCCTTGATCCTCGGATTTCCGGTGGATTGTATAATTGTTTTTGCTCTAAGGAAACGATATTCAGCCATTGAAATCGTATTTCCAACCTGCACCCTTCATGATAGATTCACTTTAGCCCAGGTTCACACTGGGCTGCGGGAGTGAAGCCGTGCGAGTTCAGCTGAACTCGCACAATTTCACTCCCGCCTGTCAGTCCCGATTTCGGCCGCGATTACAGAGACATCTGTGCAGGTTTCTGCACAGATGTCAATGTAAATCGCGGGCCGAAATCGCAAAAAGTAGTACAAAAACTACTTTTTGAAATTGGTGCAGCGGCGTCGCACCGATTAGGACGGTGTCATTGCCAGCAATTGCCAGCAAATGCCGCCGTTTTGGCATGCGATTTGACATGTCAAAATGCACCAGTGTGAACCAGGGCTTAGAGATTGTTGTTGCCAATCATTAAAATTGTGAACAAAGGTGGAGCTGGGTCTTAAGAATAAAAAGCTATTACTATATACTTCACCCCCGGTAGGTCTTAGCTATTCTGCTCCATTGTATAAAAAGAAAGTCAACGACATAATGGCAACAAACCCGTCATAATAACCATGGAGCGTGGGCGGGGCTGGGAACACAGGGGCAGCGACTTTCATCCCAGAGTCACCAAGAGAAGCTCTTGGCCGATGTGCCTAGGCACCATTCACTCCAAAATGACATAAAAGTTTTTTTAAAACTCAGTTTCTTGGATTTTGCTCTCCTACTCTCACACCATAGCAGCTGAATTCCCCCACTTTATAAACCTTTCAGCCAGAGCTGACGCTTCCTGTCACACTGGAGGGTTAAAGGCAGCGTGTTGAATCTGCAAATGGCGTTTCCTGAGTCAGCGGGACATCTCGCATTATTTGTGTTGGAGGAGATGTCGGAGGCACTCCATGTACAGAATGTATAATTTATCGGCACAATGCTAAGCGTGCTCCACAGGGAGGGCCTGAAATAAGCATCGCCCCGTGGAGAGGTGGAGGGACTTTTTTTTGTGCGATCCGTGCCGGGAACAAATTTTACAATTCTTCCAACAACATCAGTGCCGGGAAACGATTCTGGCGCTTAACGGTAAAACAAGGTGCAGCCGCCAACGCGATGTTCTGCTGTTTGTATTGAGCGCAATTACGTCATACCATCAATCATTGTCTAATCGCAGAAGATGGCGGAAAGGGAAAATAAATATCTTTTTATTGGGTCCCGAGATAAATATTTCTCTTATTTTTATTAATGCATTTGAAGATATTTGGTGTACGGTCCAAAGAAATGTCAGAAGTCAGCATTTTGGACACATAGGCCATCTGCCTGATGTTCCTTTACCTAAGCACTGCTTGTGAAGTCCAGGTCACCCCAATACATAAAATTACCCAGCCTGCTGTTCAGACGTTGTGTTTCTAAGACAGGATTACCATTCAGGTCATGGTGAGTGGCCATAACTAACCCAAAAAACCTTCATTAAAACAGAGAGGAGCAGTATTGTCTACCCAAAACAATTATTACCCAGCCACTGGTAATAATTGTAATAATTATTACCCAGCCCCTGGTAATAAGACGAGATAAATCCTAACTATAGAACCATTTATCCAACTGTCCATCCAGAGCCTCTGGTGTATAGACCGGATACATCCTAAATATAGAACCAGTTATCCAACTGTCCATCCAGAGCCTATGGTGTATAGACCGGATACATCCTAAATATAGAACCAGTTATCCAACTGTCCATCCAGAGCCTATGGTGTATAGACCGGATACATCCTAAATATAGAACCAGTTATCCAACTGTCCATCCAGAGCCTATGGTGTATAGACCGGATACATCCTAAATATAGAACCAGTTATCCAACTGTCCATCCAGAGCCTATGGTGTATAGACCGGATACATCCTAAATATAGAACCAGTTATCCAACTGTCCACCCAGAGCCTCTGGTGTATAGACCGGATACATCCTAAATATAGAACCAGTTATCCAACTGTCCACCCAGAGCCTCTGGTGTATAGACCAGATACATCCTAAATATAGAACCAGTTATCCAACTGTCCATCCAGAGCCTATGGTGCATAGACCGGATACATCCTAAATATAGAACCAGTTATCCAACTGTCCATCCAGAGCCTCTGGTTTATAGACCAGATACATCCGAAATATAGAACCAGTTATCCAACTGTCCATCCAGAGCCTATGGTGTATAGACCGGATACATCCTAAATATAGAACCAGTTATCCAACTGTCCACCCAGAGCCTCTGGTGTATAGACCAGATACATCCTAAATATAGAACCAGTTATCCAACTGTCCATCCAGAGCCTATGGTGTATAGACCGGATACATCCTAAATATAGAACCAGTTATCCAACTGTCCATCCAGAGCCTCTGGTGTATAGACCGGATACATCCTAAATATAGAACCAGTTATCCAACTGTCCATCCAGAGCCTATGGTGTATAGACCGGATACATCCTAAATATAGAACCAGTTATCCAACTGTCCATCCAGAGCCTATGGTGTATAGACCGGATACATCCTAAATATAGAACCAGTTATCCAACTGTCCACCCAGAGCCTCTGGTGTATAGACCAGATACATCCTAAATATAGAACCAGTTATCCAACTGTCCATCCAGAGCCTATGGTGTATAGACCAGATAAATCCTAAATATAGAACCAGTTATCCAACTGTCCATCCAGAGCCTCTGGTTTATAGACCAGATACATCTGAAATATAGAACCAGTTATCCAACTGTCCATCCACAGCCTCTGGTTTATAGACCAGATACATCCTAAATATAGAGTCATTTATCCAACTGTCCATCCACAGCCTCTGGTTTATAGACTGGATACATCCTGAATATAGAAGCAGTTATCCAACTGTCCATCCAGAGCCTATGGTGTATAGACCGGATACATCCTAAATATAGAACCAGTTATCCAACTGTCCATCCAGAGCCTATGGTGTATAGACCGGATACATCCTAAATATAGAATCAGTTATCCAACTGTCCATCCAGAGCCTATGGTGTATAGACCGGATACATCCTAAATATAGAACCAGTTATCCAACTGTCCACCCAGAGCCTCTGGTGTATAGACCAGATACATCCTAAATATAGAACCAGTTATCCAACTGTCCATCCAGAGCCTATGGTGTATAGACCGGAAACATCCTAAATATAGAACCAGTTATCCAACTGTCCATCCAGAGCCTCTGGTTTATAGACCAGATACATCCGAAATATAGAACCAGTTATCCAACTGTCCATCCAGAGCCTCTGGTTTATAGACCAGATACATCCTAAATATAGAGCCATTTATCCAACTGTCCATCCAGAGCCTCTGGTGTATAGACCAGATACATCCTAAATATAGAACCAGTTATCCAACTGTCCATCCAGAGCCTATGGTGTATAGACCGGATACATCCTAAATATAGAACCAGTTATCCAACTGTCCACCCAGAGCCTATGGTGTATAGACCGGATACATCCTAAATATAGAACCAGTTATCCAACTGTCCACCCAGAGCCTCTGGTGTATAGACCAGATACATCCTAAATATAGAACCAGTTATCCAACTGTCCATCCAGAGCCTATGGTGTATAGACCGGAAACATCCTAAATATAGAACCAGTTATCCAACTGTCCATCCAGAGCCTCTGGTTTATAGACCAGATACATCCGAAATATAGAACCAGTTATCCAACTGTCCATCCAGAGCCTCTGGTTTATAGACCGGAAACATCCTAAATATAGAACCAGTTATCCAACTGTCCATCCAGAGCCTCTGGTTTATAGACCAGATACATCCGAAATATAGAACCAGTTATCCAACTGTCCATCCAGAGCCTCTGGTTTATAGACCAGATACATCCTAAATATAGAGCCATTTATCCAACTGTCCATCCAGAGCCTCTGGTGTATAGACCAGATACATCCTAAATATAGAACCAGTTATCCAACTGTCCATCCAGAGCCTATGGTGTATAGACCGGATACATCCTAAATATAGAACCAGTTATCCAACTGTCCATCCAGAGCCTATGGTGTATAGACCGGATACATCCTAAATATAGAACCAGTTATCCAACTGTCCACCCAGAGCCTCTGGTGTATAGACCAGATACATCCTAAATATAGAACCAGTTATCTAACTGTCCATCCAGAGCCTATGGTGTATAGACCGGAAACATCCTAAATATAGAACCAGTTATCCAACTGTCCATCCAGAGCCTCTGGTTTATAGACCAGATACATCCGAAATATAGAACCAGTTATCCAACTGTCCATCCAGAGCCTCTGGTTTATAGACCAGATACATCCTAAATATAGAGCCATTTATCCAACTGTCCATCCAGAGCCTCTGGTTTATAGACCAGATACATCCTAAATATAGAGCCATTTATCCAACTGTCCATCCAGAGCCTCTGGTGTATAGACCGGATACATCCTAAATATAGAACCAGTTATCCAACTGTCCGTCCAGAGCCTCTGGTGTATAGACCAGATAAATCCTAAATATAGAACCAGTTATCCAACTGTCCATCCAGAGCCTATGGTGTATAGACCAGATAAATCCTAAATATAGAACCAGTTATCCAACTGTCCATCCAGAGCCTCTGGTTTATAGACCAGATACATCTGAAATATAGAACCAGTTATCCAACTGTCCATCCACAGCCTCTGGTTTATAGACCAGATACATCCTAAATATAGAGTCATTTATCCAACTGTCCATCCACAGCCTCTGGTTTATAGACTGGATACATCCTGAATATAGAAGCAGTTATCCAACTGTCCATCCAGAGCCTCTGTTTTACAGACCAGATACATCCTAAATATAGAGTCATTTATCCACCTGTCCATCCAGAGCCTCTGGTTTATAGACCAGATACATCCGAAATATAGAACCATTTATCCAACTGTTCATCCAGAGCCTCTGTTTTATAAACCAGATACATCCTAATCATAGAACCATTTATCCAACTGTCCATCCAGAGCCTCTGGTTTATAGACCAGATACAGTTATGCTCATAAGTTTTCATACCCTGGCAGAATCTATGATTTCTTGGCCATTTTTCAGAGAATATGAAGGATAACACAAAAACTTTTCTTTCACTCATGGTTAGTGTTTGGCTGAAGCCATTTATTATCAATCAACTGTGTTTACTCTTTTTAATTCATAATGACAACAGAAACTACCCAAATGACCCTGATCAAAAGTTTACATACCCTGGTGATTTTGGCCTGATAACATGCACACAAGTTGACACAAAGGGGTTTGAATGGCTAATAAAGGTAACCATCCTCACCTGTGATCTGTTTGCTTGTAATTAGTGTGTGTGTGTGTATAAAAGGTCAATGAGTTTCTGGACTCCTGACAGACCCTTGCATCTTTCATCCAGTGCTGCACTGACATTTCTGGATTCGGAGTCATGGGGAAAGCAAAAGAATTGTCAAAGGATCTGCGGGAAAAGGTAGTTGAACTGTATAAAACAGGAAAGGGGTATAAAAAAAATATCCAAGGAATTAAGAATGCCAATCAGAAGTGTTCAAACTCTATCCAATAAGTGGAAAATGAGGGGTTCTGTTGAAACCAAACCACGGTCAGGTAGACCAACTAAAATTTCAGCCACAACTGCCAGGAAAATTGTTTGGGATGCAAAGAAAAACCCACAAATAACTTCAGGGGAAATACAGGACTCTCTGAAAACATGTGGTGTGGCTGTACAAGATGCACAATAAGGAGGCACTTGAAGAAAGATGGGCTGCATGGTCGAGTTGCGAGAAGAAAGACATTACTATGCAAATGCCACAAAGTATCCCGCTTACAATACGCCAAACAGCACAGAGACAAGCCTCAAACCTTCTGGCACAAAGTCATTTGGAGTGCTGAGACCAAAATGTAGCTTTTTGGCCACAACCATAAACGTTACATTTGGAGAGGAGTCAACAACAAAACTTATGATGAAAGGTCCACCATTCCTACTGTGAAACACAGAGGTGGATCGCTGATGTTTTGGGGATCTGTGAGCTACAAACACACAGGAAATTTGGTCAAAATTGATGACAAGATGAATGCTGTATGTTATCAAAAAATACTGGAGGAACATTTGCATTCATCAGGCAGGAAGCTGCACATGGGACCTACTTGGACATTCCAACATGACAATGATCCAAAACACAAGGCCAAGCTGACCTGTCATTGGCTACAGCAGAATAAAGTGAAGGTTCTGGAGTGGCCATCTCAGTCTTCTGACCTCAATATCATTGAGCCACTCTGGGGAAATCTCAAACGTGCCGTTCATGCGAGACAGCCCAAGAATTTACAGGAACTGGAGGCTTTTTACCAAGAGGAATGGGCAGCTTTACCATCTGAGAAGATAAAGAGCCTCATCCACAAATACCACAAAAGACTTCAAGCTGTCATTGATATTCAAGGGGGCAATACACGGTATTAAGGACTGGGGTATGTAAACTTTTGATCAGGGTCATTTGGGTAGTTTCTGTTGCCATTATGATGTAAAAAGAGTAAACACAGTTGATTGATAATAAATGGCTTCAGCCAAACACTAAGTGGCGGTTCACACAGGGGCGACTCGTCAGGCGGCTTAGCCGCCTGACAAGTCGCGCTCCATTCTGTATAATGAAACCGTTCTAATAGGAGCGACTCAAGTCGCTCCGACTTAGAAAAAGGTTCCTGTACTACTTTAGGACGACTTCAGGGCGACTTCCATTGACTTCAATACAGAAGTCATTTTGCAAGTCGCCTATTAAGTCGTGTGCAGATCGCCTTGCCAAGTTGCGTGGCAAGTCGTGCTGCCCCAGTGTGAACAGGCACTTACCATGAGTGAAAGAAAAGTTTTTGTGTTATCATTCATATTCTCTGAAAAATGGCCAAGAAATCATAAATTCTGCCAGGGTATGTAAACTTATGAGCACAACTGTACATCTTAAATATAGAACCATTTATCAAACTGCCTATCCACAGCCTCTCGTTTATAGACCAGATACATCCTAAATATAGAACCATTTATCCAACTGTCCATCCACAGCCTCTGGTTTATAGACCAGATACATCCTAAATATAGATACATTCATGCAATTGTCTACCAAGAAGTGTTGGCTAATATCCCAGATACATCTTAAATACAGAGTCATTTATCTATCCATCCATCAAAAGCCCCTGGCTTATAGAGCACATACAGCCTAAATAAAGAACCATTTATCCAACTGTCCCTAAAGGGGTGACCAGTAGTAGCCTCCATATATTTCTCATGGCAGGCTGACCTTCCAGCCCATAGACTTACTACGAGTGGACTAATGGAAAGCTTACCAGCATGGCTGTTATGAGGCACTATGAGGGTTCCTATCCAGCACTGGAGGCTGCTATTGTCTAAGTTACAACTTTTGGGTCCAGTACCCCCCCTGCAGCACCATGGACAGTCTCTTGTGGGTCCCAGACCAAGCAACGTCAGGTGATGACAACCTCAAGCGTTGGGTGGACTATGCCAGAGAACAGGTTTATCGATGACGTGTTCAGGTAGAGCGGTTTATTTTTCTAATCAGCGGAGTTTCAGCCACATAAGAATGGTTCCCGTGTCCATCAATGCTATGTTATGGAGGAGAGGGAAATCTAGAAGCCGTAACGGTGGACTCGTCCTGTGTGTCTCTGCTTTGGCAGCTGTTATCCCCCATAATTCCTGCACATCTGGAATCCTGACTTCATGTGTTGTATTGTATGTAGATTACCTATTCCATGGCTTCTAAGTCAGCCACCAGATGCTTCCTCTTCTCTGGCTGAAGTCTCTTTAATTACTCATCTTAGCTCTGTTTAATGCTCCCTGTCAGCTGTTACTCTGTGACCCTACAAGTCTGTTACCTCTCAATAAACCTACATGACGGGATGTTCTTATAGGCAGGCAGGTAAGCAACTTCATGACTGGATGTGCACATCTGTATATTATTAAATATGACAATGGTTTCCTACAGACCAGGAGGAATAAAAAAAAATGTCACTGGATCTAATCTAATCTGACCTTAAATTTCTATACATACAGATTCGGGCGGGAGTATACAGAGCCAATAGACCAACCTTAAAGTATATTCAAGTCCAAAAACCAAAATGTAACATATTGCAGTTTACTGGTTCTTAGATGTGGTGGCTGCATTAGTTTTCTTTCTTCAGACTAAGAACATTTTCAGCAAGTACAGATAATACCAGAAATGCAATGTCCTGTTCGCCGAAAAGACAGAATAAACAATGTTATCTCTCTTTTGTAGACTATTGATGCCATCAGTTCACCATGTAATGGTAATGAACAAAGGCAGACGTGTTTGAAGCCCACAGCCTGGGTGACAAACATGGCTGCCCTATAGATACAATGAAGAATTGAGGAAGTCTGTAAAGCCCGGTACACACAAGAAGTTTTTTTTTTCATTCAACCCAGCAGTAGGGCCGAAACAACTAATTGATTAATCGACAACTAATCGATTATGAAATTAATCGATTACTATTTTCATAATCGATTAATCGGCCAGTAACATAATGGGGTTAAAAAAAACTAAAATTAGCCCTTTACAGTACAAAAAGAGCAAATCACTACTGTAAATATTACTTTCACTGTCCCACAGTAAAAAATGAACCCCTTACAGTAGCGATTATTTGCTCTTTTTGTACAATTTTTTTTTTTTTTTTAACACCATTATGTTACTAAACCTCTCAGGCCCGGGTCACACCTCTGTGGGTTTTTTGGTGCTTTTTGCAGAAACACACTACAGGTCATTTACATGGTTTCCTATGGGACGCGTTCACATCCATGATTTTTTCAGCTGCTGCGTATTTGGAAAGGGCAAGGACTTTTTTTTAACGCAAAACGGTACTATTTTAGTTTTTTTTGTTCAATATACTTCAATGGAGAAGCTGCAGAAAAGCATGTAATGTGTTTTTGCGGCAATTTGTGTTTTTTAGTCTGCCCAACAACAAATTGGGCAAAAAAAAAAATGAAAAAATGCAAATCGCAGCAAAATTACCGGTTTTTATTTTTTATGGTTATTAACCGATTAAATCGATTAATCGAAATAATAATCGACCACCTAATCGATTATGAAAATAATCGTTAGTTTCAGCCCTACACAGCAGGCTGAAAAAAAAAAAAAGAGAAATAGCTGTACTAACACAAGCAATGTTGGTGCAGCGATCTCCCCTGCTGTGCTATTGTGTTCTAAAAGGTGGACCACCCCCCTGCCAGAACACACTGATCAGCGCTCACAGCCATTGGCTGCCAACTCTGATCAGATGCCAGTCGGGTGGTGGTTTTCCAGCACGCCGGTTCAGCACAACTGGCTTCTGTCGGACAGGCAGCTGTACACACGAGCTGAAAGTCATCCGGTTTCTGCTGAACCGGCTGATTTTGACAGATTTTTACCCATGTGTACCCAGCTGGCATTATCAGTTCAAGTAAAAAGTAAAAGGAAAAATACAGAAAGAAAACTAATGCAACCACCACAACTGATGCCGCGTACACACGATCACTTTTCTCGTCGGGAAAAATGAATTTTTTTCTCTTAGACGAGATGCTATCTTATTCATCATAAAAAAACAAAAGAAGGGAAAACCAGTTCTGTGGGATCAAATAATCCACAGAGTGATAATTCAAACCGTAGTGCCACTTACCAAAGTGCGGTACTGTTGCTATAACCAATCACCATATGCATACAATTTTTTTTTAATCTTATTCATCAATTCATTTGTACACAGTATTAATATTCTACACATTTGTTTTAGCTCTGACATATTCTGCATTGCTTAACAGAGAACCCAGAGTCAGTGACATCAGCCTCTGAACCAGAAGAGCTTACACTCTAATGCCCCCCCCCCCCACAGTCACACACTATTATTAGTATACATTTATATAGCTCTGACATATACCGCAGTGCTGTACAGAGAACACTGAGCCAGCCACATCAGTCTCTGTACCAAAGGAGCTTACACTCTAATGTCCCCCCTACAATCACACTATTATTGTTATACATTTATATAGCTCTGACATATACTGCAGCGCTGTACAGAGAACACTGAGCCAGTCACATCACTCTCTGTACCAGAGGAGCTTACAATCTAATGTCCCCCCAAAGTCACCCACTATTATTATTATACATTTATATAGCTCGGACATATACCACAGTGCTGTACAGAGAACACTGAGCCGGTCACATCAGTCTCTGCACCAGAAGAGCTTAGATTCTAATGTCCTCCACAGCCGCACACTATTATACATTTATATATCTCTGACATATACCGCAGTGCTGTACAGAGAACACTGAGCCATACACCAGAAGAGCTGACTCTGGGGCGCTCTAGGGCCCGTTAGTGTGGGCGCCAATAAAGATGCTTTAGTCTTTTTGGCTGGTGGGAGCTGCTTTCAAGCAAAGGAGGAATTGTTATAAGGTAGACAGACCACTTACTTCCAGATGACTTCAAGCTGTAGTTTGATGGTACCAAGTTCTGTTATGTCTACTATGATGATTCTGGGCCGAGTGGTAAAGAAGTCCGCACTGTCACATGTCACAATCCCAACTGAGATGGTGGATAACCCCCGCAGCTCCACGACCTACCAAAGAGAAAACATCTTAATTACAACTTAAAGGGACACTCCAGGCAGTTGAAAATTTGCGATTACACTGTGTATACAGAAACCGTTTACCTGACAAGGCATTTTTCATTGTGTTGAATAAAAATTCTAACATTTTTATTACCGACAACTATTATTAATAAAACGATTGCAGAGGAAAATTTCACCTTGGGCAAAATGACCAATGCTATCAGAGAACACTCACCACAATTGTTCCTTCTATACCAGTGGTCTCCAAACTGTGGCCCTGGGGCCAGATGTGGCCCTTTGCCAGCCTTTATCCGGCCCTTCGGCACTATCCCATCGACTGACACCAACAATAGGGCATAATTCCTGACACTGACAGTAAAGAGAGGGCTCAATTCCTCCCACTGACACAAATGAAAGGGCACAATTCCTCCTCAAGAGAAAAATGATGGGGCACAACTCCTTTCATTGGCACCAACGATGGGGCACTAGTCCTCCCACTGACCCCAACGATGGGGCACAATTCCTCCCACTGATACCAACGATTGGGCACAATTCCCTTTATTGACACCAACGATGGGGCACTAGTCCTCCCACTGACACCAAATATAGGGCATTGCTTACTCCAGCTGGACATCAGGACTTTTTACTCCCACGGTCCCTACTCCGGCCCTCCTAAAGTCTGAAGGACAATAAACAGGCCCTTTGTTTAGAAAGTTTAGAAACCCCTGTTCTAGACCACAATAATGTGTTATGTTGTTCCCCACAAGGCCAGAACAAGGGGCGGGCAGGAGGGGAAGCCGCCCTGGGCCCAGTGGAAAGATGGGTCTTTAATGCATACACAAGCAGTGCCCAAAATTTGACTAACCACTTGCAATATGGGCATTTAAAAAACACAAAGACAGATGCTCCCTATGAAAGTGGCTGGCCTGCCGTGAAATCATCAGCAGAACAGAATAAGATATTGGTGATGATGCGTTTAATGGACACTTATTTGGGAAAAATCTGCAGAGTGTGTAGCATCATCAATAAAACCTCTCCTGTAAATTCCAGGCATGTCAGTAAAACATCACTCGTATGTCAGAGGTTCCCCGCAGATTTATAGGTGTAGTGGGGGGGGGGCGCTGCTATTTATACGACGCATGCCACTGTGCACAACACTATGTATATGGCTGGATGCAGAGATTTAATGCAAGGTATGCATACCTTTTTACCCTAAAGACCTTTAACACTGAGAGATGTCTTGGAGGGCAGCCAAATCCCATAACAAGACCCCTTCTGGAGCTCCATATGTTCCTTTACATCTGGAAGGGTTGGATTAACTCTTACGCTGCTGGGATGTAACTCTGCCCTATAAACCTGGAGCCAGCACTTTAATGTGACAGTAAAAAGACATAAATAGAGAAAGAAGTTTTATCATATTTTTTTGAAGAAGTAAAGGGGTTGTAAAGGTTTGAGTATTTAAAAAAAAAAAATAACAAACATATCATACTTACCTCCACTGTGCATTTCGATTTGCACAGAGTGGCCCCAAACACCATCTTCTGGGGTCCCTTGGCGGCTCCTCCCCACATCAGATAACCCCCCCCCAGGAGAAGCGCTCTCCCGGGGGGTTACCATGCGGGCGCTCTCCCGAGTCCAGCATTGGCATCCATAGACGCGAATGCCAGACTCGGCCCCCGCCCCCCCGGCGGCGGCATCATTGGATTTGATTGACAGCAGCGGGATCCAATGGCTGCGCTGCTATCAATCTATCCAACGAAGAGCCAAAAACCCCCGGGCGGAGGGACGGCGTGTCTTTGGCGTGGGAAATTCCAGGGCTCAGGTAAGTAAAACAGAGGGGGCTGGTGACTGCCAGGTGTTTTTTCACCTTAATGCATAGGATGCATTAAGGTGAAAAAACATGAGGGTTTACAACCCCTTTAATGTACAGACCTGCTTCCTAAAAGATAAAGAACTCACATTGCCCTCCCTCAAACACACAAAGTTGACTGTTGCCATGGTCATAAATAGTACTTTTTTTTATTAGACTAATGCCGCGTACACACGATCGGACATTCCGACAACAAAACCGTGTTTTTTTTCTGACGGATGTTGGCTCAAACTTGTTCTGCATATACACGGTCGCACAAATGTTGCTTGGAAATTCCGATGGTGAAGAACGCGGAGATGTACAACACTACGACGAGCCGAGAAAGAAAGTACAATGATTCCGAGCATGCGCCAAATTGATTCCGAGCATGCGCAGCACCTTTTGTGCTTCGGAAATGGCTACACACGGTCGGAATTTCCGACAAGAACTTTTCTTGTTGGAAAAATAGAGAACCTGCTATCAAACATTTGTTGTCGGAAATTCCGACAGCAAATGTCCGATGGAGCCTACACACGGTCGGAATATCCGACCAAAAGCTCACATCGAACATTTGCTGTCCGAAATTCCGGTTGTGTGTACGAGTTGAGTGGTGCAATATCCAAAAACTATTTCTGTACTACTTGGACTAAGGCTCTGCTGTCACAAGAGGGCCGGATCTAGACTGTCTGATCTGGGGGTGCAGTAAAAAAGTCAGGGGACATACTGTCAACACGCATTAGAGTCAACCCCTTCAACATCTGAGTCCTTCATCACCACAACAGAGCCATCTGTTCCCCTTCAAATCTTCACAGTGGGTGCTTAAATAAAGATTGTTCAGATGGGAGATAGAGAGATACAAAGTAACACTGTTTATAAACATTGTATATAGGTGGGATAAAGAGATACAGTGCCTTGAACAAAGTATTCATACTCATACTACAAAAACATAAATGCATTTAATTGGATTTTATGTAAAATAGACCAACACAAAGTGGCACATAATTGTGAAGTGGAAGGAAAATGATAAATAGATTTCAATTTTTTTTACAAATAAATATGTGAAAAGTGTGGGGGGCATTTGTATGGTGCCACCCCCCAGAGTCAATACTTTGTAAAACCTCCTTTCACTGCAATTACAGCTGCAAGTCTTTTTGGGGATGTCTCTACCAGCTTTGCACATCTAGAGAGGGAGATTTTTGCCCATTCTTCTTTGCAAAATAGCTCAAGCTCTGTCAGATTGGATGGAGAGCGTCTGTGAACAGCAATTTTCAAGTCTTGCCACAGATTCTCAATGGGATTTAGGTCTGGACTGTGACTGGGCCATTCTAAGACATGATGAAGATGCTTTGATCTAAACCATTCCATTGTAGCTCTGGCTGTATGTTTAGGGTCGTTGTCCTGCTGGAAGGTGAACCTTCCCCCAGTTTCAAGTCTTTTGCAGACTCTAACAGGTTTTCTTCTAAGATTGCCCTGTATTTGGCTCCATCCATCTTCTCATCAACTCTGACCAGCTTCCCTGTCCCTGCCACCACCATGTTTCACGGTGGGGATGGTGTGTTCAGGGTGATGTGCAGTGTTAGTTTTCCGCCACACATGACGTTTTGCTTTTAGGCCAAAAAATAATAATTTTGGTCTCATCTGACCAGAGCACCTTCTTCCACATGTTTGTCGTGTCTCCCACATGGCTTCTCGCAAACTGCAAACAGGACTTCTTATGACTTTCTTTCAACAATGTCTTTCTTCTTGTCACTCTTCCATAAAGACCAGATTTGTGGAGTACATGACTAATAGTTGTCCTGTGGACAGATTCTCCCACCTGAGCTGTGGATCTTTGCAGCTCCTCCAGAGTTACCATGGGCCTCTTGGCTGCTTCTCTGATGAATGCTCTCCTTGCCCGGCCTGTCAGTTTAGGTGGACGGCCATGTCTTGGTAGGTTTGCAGTTGTGCCATACTCTTTCCATTTTTGGATGAAGGATTGAACAGAGCTCCGTGAGATGTTGAAAGCTTGGGATATTTTTTTATAACCTAACCCTGCTTTAAACTTCTCTACAACTTTATCCCTGACCTGTCTGGTGTGTTCCTTGGCCTTCATGATGCCGTTTGTTCACTGAGGTTCTCTAACAGACCTCTGAGGGCTTCACAGAACAGCTGTATTTATACTGAGAGTAAATTACACACAGGAGGACTCTATTTACGAATTAGGTGACTTCTGAAGGCAATTGGTTCCACTAGATTTTAGTTAGGGGTATCAGAGTAAAGTGGGCTGAATACAAATACACCCCACACTTTCTCATATTTATTTGTAAAAAAGATTGAAAACCATTTATCATATTCCTTCCACTTCACAACTATGTGCCCCTTTGTGTTGGTCTGTCACATAAAATCCCAATAAAATACATTTACATTTTTGGTTGTAACAAGACAAAATGTGAAATAAATGATGTGGTGCTGCAGACGGGGGGCCAGGCACTGTGCAGCCATGCCAACTCTTCAATACAGAGATTGAGCAGTGCTCCCCAGCCCCTCACCAATGTCACTGGTCCTGGAAGGGCATGAATGAAATCTGGGGGGCTCACCCCACCCACAACACCCCACCCTAGATTTGGCTCTGTGTCACAACCTCAAGCAAAACAATTGTAAGAGAGTATTAAAGTCCATCTCTGGCCTGCTATTAAATTTACCCATGCAGTTGGCCACCACCCTCCTCCTTCCTGTGCTGCATGGGTTACATGTTCGTTTGGCTAAGGGGAAAATGTATAACTGCCCCTTTTCTTTGCCCCCTCCCCCTTTCAGCTAGCACTCTCCTGGGACCTGAAGCTCTGGAATTTGAAGGGTCCTTGCCATCCTCCCATACAATGCAGGACTGCTGGTCCTGCGCTGTAGGTGGTGAGGTCAGAGAGCTGTAACTGGCTGGGCAGTGCAGTGCAGTGAACAGCTTTAGGATAAAGGTCAAACTGAGAGTAGGCCTGCAGGAGTGAGGTTAATATTTGTACCTCTTCCACCCCACCCCCAGCCAAACAAGAAAGCTATCAGTGCCGTGCGGGGGGTGGGTGTGTGGAAGGGACACTGCATAGGTAAATTTAACAGCAGCCCAAAATGGGTCTTTAAAGAGGAGCTCTGTTGGGTTTTAATATAAGGGTACTTACTTGTCCAGCGGTGTCCTCACTTTTAGCTGATTTTGCAATCGGCTATCAGGTGCTGCCGCCGCTATCTCAACTATGGGAAACCGGCAGTGAAGAAATCTGACATGCTCCTGCAGAGTCAGAGCTATCCAAATCAGCAGGGAGCGCAATACAATAACCCAAGGAAACAAAATATACCTGTGCTCAGACCTCAATAGCTTGTACATGTATATAATCTATCAGGTGCTAAAGGGTTGTTATCCAGAATTTCTTGTAATAACCCAAAAAAATCACAGGTCACACCTAGCTCATCAGTTGTCCTGAAATCTCACTGTGACAGACTCCGGACACCCTGTTGGGTATTTCCGCCAAGAAGCTGCATCCCAAGTCCTGGAACACAAGACCAATGGATATGGCTATAGTAACCCCAAAGAACCAGGCAACACCAGTCTTGGAGTACACCAGAAATAGAACTGTTTATTAGAACACGAATACAGTCTTATATACACTGGAGGAGGAGGTTCCCCCCTCCTGATCATATTACTCTGACAATACAACTGTAACCAGAAACATAAATTAACATAGTGAATTAACTAGTCATTTAACCAGCCTGAGTGACTCAGAGGTTTGACATTTCAGGTCAGCCTTGTCGTCTCCTAGCTCACTGACTACAATACACATTATCATAAATATCAACACAGAACTCCTTCACACAAAAGCAGAGTTAATTAGCACAAATAACAATGGGTGAAAGACCCTTAGAAGGCACAGCAGATAGCCCCAGAGAGGTGGCTGGAGTTGATGACATCAGCATCTGCTATGAGTCCC
This sequence comes from Rana muscosa, assembly GCA_029206835.1. Classification (NCBI taxonomy): domain Eukaryota; kingdom Metazoa; phylum Chordata; class Amphibia; order Anura; family Ranidae; genus Rana; species Rana muscosa. The sequence goes on from CM055128.1 coordinate 308,975,381, forward strand.
AGCAGTGTGAAGGCCCTATACAGGGTTCCCAGAGTCTGTGTGTCTTGGGTAGACCTGGACTTGAATCCAAAGTAACATTACTTCAAGGGTCCTCAGGCATATACCTCACAAAGAGTATTGTTACCTTAAAATCCAGGGCCCATAATCAGTAGGCAAGAGGCTAGCATTCAGTCCCCTCCAAAAGCCTCTGTCCCGGGTGAGTCTATCACACTTACCTCAATCTCTTTATTCCTGAACATTTATTTTACAGCACAGTAGGGTTGCACAGATACTAGTATCTGTATCAGTGCCGATATCAAGTATTTGCACAAGTATCGGCACTCGTGCAAATGCACCGATACCTGAAACCGATACTTTCAGGCTCGGTTTTTTGAGCTGTCAGTGAGTCTCCCCTGTTGACAGCTGAAGTATTAATGAAGTCCGGTAATTGGAGCTGTCAAAAAAAAAAAAGCAGCCGGCAATGTTTATTAACAACATTGCTCAGCCGCTGAAACACTAAAATAAAAAGAAACATTGTTTCTTTTGGTATTTTTTTGTTTCTTCATCTGCAGATCAAAGGGATGAAAAATGTTCCTCTGTTTAACCCCTTATTAACCCTTAATTTACTCTAATCAGCCTTAAATTTACTCCCTATTCTCCTCTATTTAAGTATTATTTTCCTGCTTTTTTTGTTTTTGTTTTAAAAACGATAAACAATTAAAACTTTTTTTTTTGTTTGCTTTGTTAGTGAATATTTTTAACATATATTTACACATTTCACATTGAAAAAGCGCAAAAATAAATAAATAATAGATTTATTTAATTTGTAAATAACTTTTCAATGCTTTGTACCATTGCTTACAGCTGAAGTGAAAACAAAACAGTTGCGTTAGGTATCGGTAATTGTTATCGGCGAGTACTAAAAAAAAGTATTGGTACTCGTAAAAAAAATGGTATCGGTGCATCCCTACAGCACAGCCCAACCGACTTTAACATATAACAGAAGGTTTAATTTCTGCCAATTAAAAGAAATACTTGGTGTCTCCAGCACTTCCTACCGTCCATTATTTACCACTTATCAACTTTGCATTGATTTTTTTGAGACGTGCTCAGAATGTACCTTATCTTGCAAATTATTTATTTTAAGAGTGCCAAACACCACTTGATTTGTTTGTTTTTTATTAAAACTGCAATAAGAACTATGAGAGATGATTTAACATTCTAAAAATATAAAAAATATATACAAAATGATATTATTATAATTTTTTTTTTTTTTTAACAATCAATTATAATTTTTAAAGCACAAAAAGAAGTCCATCCTGCTTCTTGTTTGAAAGTGATTGGAAAATGGCCATAGCTGAGATCCATAGGGAAAGATATGATTTGTACAGCACCGTGATAAACTGTCAGTCTACAAATGAATCAGAGAAATCAGAGCCAACATGACTGCACAGTCAGCTTTAACAGCAAGTTAATACCTTGATTTCAAAGTTCTCACAGAGATTGGGTATAAATATCCTCTCCTCTTCATCCCACATCTGGCTGTCGTCTGTTTCGATTTTGCCTTTTAACCTCCACCTCTGGCGGCCAAGTCGTATTAACACCTACGAAACAACGATAGCGAAGTTATACAAGGGAAGCGGAACAGATGCTACACATGTAAGTCTGAGTAATGTAATGTGAGAGAAGCTGGAGTCCACAATGTTATGTGGTCAGCTGTCACTGGTATGGGGGTCAGCTGTCACTGGTATGGGGTCAGCCGTCACTGGTGTGGGGTCATCTGTCACTGGTATGGGGGGTCAGCTGTCACTGGTATGGGGGGTCAGCTGTCGCTGGTATGGGGGGGTCAGCTGTCACTGGTATGGGGGGGTCAGCTGTCACTGGTATGGGGGGTCAGCTGTCACTGGTATGGGGGGTCAGCTGTCACTGGTATGGGGGGGTCAGCTGTCACTGGTATGGGGGGTCAGCTCTCACTGGTATAGGGGTCAGCTCTCACTGGTATAGGGGTCAGCTGTCACTGGTATAGGGGTCAGCTGTCACTGGTATAGGGGTCAGCTGTCACTGGTATGGGGGGTCAGCTGTCACTGGTATGGGGTCAGCTGTTATTGGTATGGGATCAGCTGTCACTGGTATGTGGTCAGCTGTCACTGGAATGGTGGTCAGCTGTCACTGGTATGGGGGTCAGCTGTCACTGGTATGGGGGTCAGCTGTCACTGGTATGGGGGTCAGCTGTCACTGGTATGGGGTCATCTGTCACTGGTATGGGGTCAGCTCTCACTGGTATGGGGTCAGCTGTCACTAGTAAGGTATCTGCCTGTTATCTCCAACAATTAGTTGTATCATTTTGTTACAAAACTGCAGACAATGCTGGCACAAGATCATCTCCTGCAATTGGTCGCAGAGATGCTTGTAATTGGTCGTACTGACTGCAGAGAACAAACAGGGAAGCTTTATAGTGATTGTAAACCTCAGACGTGAAATATGAAAAAAGCATATCCCTCTATAGTGTGTACTTGTCTCAGTCCAGAGCACTAAGTGCCATTTCTGTCCGCTGCAATAAAAGTATTGTACCAGAAAAAAGTTTAGAATCACTAACTATAGTAAAGTATAGTCAGGTGACTACCCTGGTTGTGTCAATGTCAGGACTGAATTATTTGTTTGGTAAAACAGCAATATATTTACTCCGGAAGAGTGATCAGCAGTTTACTGGTCATCAGCTTGACTGCTGTAAAGAATGACATGCAAGCTGCAAAAATAGAAAATACCAAAAAAGAATAAGAATAATTTTGGTATTACCTGCTATTATCTGGTATGGAAATAGCTGTGTCCTGAGCAAGAACACACATTTTAAGACATCCGGTATGAAGAGGAGCCATAGAGGTCCTACAGCCTGAAATCATGACAAGGGCAAAGCTCTCTCCCACAGTCAGTCTTATCTACAGCAATAGGATGGTTGTGTTATACAATTTAAGGCAACAGACATCCAAACTAACTTATCCCGAGAAAACGAGCTTGGCCTGTCTTCCATTTGAATCCTTCACCACTTCACTTCTCAGTTCCAGAATCTCAGAGTTTATCGGAGCCGTGTGCCAGACTTGGCGAGCTTCATGTCCGCCGGAGCTGGTAGTAAAACCCTCTTTTAGTAGTTCAGGGAATTGACGGACAGCGTTCATACTCCCCGAGCCACACGTCACTCCCTAATACCATTTATCAAGTCAGAAGACATACAGTAAACCCTCTCTCTGAATATATGACTATTCATCTGCAGCCAGGATTCTCCACGATCTCTTGGGCTTGGCATACCGCTTGCCCGGTTCATGGGTTCCAGTAAACACTGCAGAGGATTCTGGGAAAATGATGTCAGTATTCCATGGTTTATGAACCAGGGCACAGTGTATGATCCCTGGATGGGAAAGAAATATGGTTACTGTACCTCGTAGTGATCTCCAGGGCAAAGCCGGGCGTAACCCACCAGACCTAGACAAGAGAAAGACAGTTAAACACTCTGAAGATTTTTATGATCAGTCTCCGGTTCATTTCAACACATTTCTAAATATACAGCTGCCTTTTTTTAACGCTTAAATCATTGGAAACGTCATTAATCATTCGCAAAACTACTAGAGGATTGTCCGTTATTTAATACTGGTAGTAAATCAGGATGCAAAAATACGTTTGTGTTTTTATCTCCATTGAGCCTTTCTATTTTGATATAGGGAAACGATCATTTGTAAGCAATAATTAGTCACATGTAAAACACTGTGTCTGCCCATTTGAAATACAACATTGGATAGTTATAAAGTGTAAAACTTGCTCTCGAGACCAGGAGAGGTGGAGTCTATCTTAAAAGATAAACCATTAAAAGTATAATTAATAAAAATTTACTGTATCTAAAATGTATCTAAATCCACTTTTAGTTCTAAAGCAGTGTTCTTCAAACTGCGGCCCAGGGCCCAGATGCGGCCCTTTGCTTGCTTTTATCTGGCCCTTGGGGCACGATTTCCTCCCAACAACATCAACAATGAGGCCCACTGACACCAGTGACGGGGCGCTACTCCTCCCGCTGGCACCAGTGACGGGCCGCTACTCCTCCCACTGGCACCAGTGATGGGGCGATACTCCTCCCGCTGGCACCAGTGACGGGGCGCTACTCCTCCCACTGGCACCAGTGACGGGGCGCTACTCCTCCCACTGGCACCAGTGACGGGCGATACTCCTCCCACTGGCACCAGTGATGGGGCGATACTCCTCCCACTGGCACCAGTGATGGGGCGATACTCCTCCCACTGGCACCAGTGATGGGGCGATACTCCTCCTGCTGGCACCAGTGAAGGGGGGCTACTCCTCCCGCTGGCACCAGTGACGGGGCGCTACTCCTCCCGCTGGCATCAGTGACGGGGCGCTACTCCTCCCGCTGGCACCAGTAACGGGGCGCTACCATCTAGAATTCAGAAACAGGGCTTCCTCTATTCAAATGCTAATTAACTTGTGTACCTGGCTTGTAAAGGCTAGTAAAACAGTAAGTGATGTTGGCCGGAAATAGGGGAAGTCATAAAAGAAGATAACACAGTCATGTGCTGAACACAGGGCGGGGAGTCTGGAAGAAGCTCAGCATAGAAGAAAAAAGGATTCCATAACAACAACAAGAACTAAGAAGGAAGGATGCTTCATAACACCAAGGGAAGTGTGTGCCAGAGGGGACTTAACAAGACCAAAGAATGGTCTTCACCTGGGGATGACAATAAAGCTGCACTATAACCCAAGCCAAGTAACTTTTTAGTGTATTCCTATCGCATACAGACCATTGTCAATGCTCATTTGCTGGGAAGGTTAGGTAGCTTGTGCATGTGCGTTGTATGCATATTTATTATACTGTGTATGGCTTGTATTGTTTTCCTACAATTGTAAGTAGTTTGTATGTGCTGCATTCTTGTTTAGTAAAAGCAAATCATTATACTGCAGGGACTTCTGCTTCCTTGCTTTACCACAAAGTAACTCGAAAGATACACGTAAAACACCTCTCCCCCTTTAAACAGGCTAATGCCAAAACCTTAGTGGCCTGTAGAGGCGCTTGCATTAACTATTAGAAGAGGTTGGGCATAGCAAAAAAGATGGTCGTATTTAGGTGCGGTGCACGAATGCTATAACAGGAGACTCAAGACTATGAAAATAGAGCTATTTCATACAAGGATTATCTAATATGTATTTATGAGATTTCACTCAGGGTACAAAATTACCTTTCATCTTAATGAGAAATTCCCCCAGATGCATTTCCAGTGCTCCTTCGATTGTACACATGTCCTAGAGAAAAAAACAAACATATATAGCATTAGAAAAGACCTCAACACCCCAAGGACGTATCTGCCCCCAGATGATTTGTATTGGTATGTGTTAGAAATTCTGTATATAGAGCTACAGAACAGACAGTGCAGTCCACATGGGCTTTGCTGCGTAAAGCGTTACTAAACCCAGGACCCTGCATTCACTATATCTGGTTTCCCACAGTACACAGAACATGGAAATGCAATAGTTTTAGTAAACATAAACTGCTAAATACCTTTTTTCATCAGCAGTTACAGCAGTCTCGTGACTTCTATCAGTGTCTGATTAAAGCTTGTAGGAGGAGTTTTCATTCTACTCTGACTGTCCTATGAGGCTGCAGGACCCATGACCTTCTGTCTGGACAGTGCTGATTGGCCCTGTGCTGATCACATGCACCCTCCCAAGAAAAGAAACAGGATCAAACAGCCTTTTTACACAATGCACAGGATTAACCCCTTAGGTTCCACAGTGAGTATAACAAGCATGCTTTACTGCATATACAGACTGGTTTTACTGTTGTGGGTTTAGTAACACTTTAAAGTGGCTGTACACCCTGTACAACCACTTTCACCTACAGGTAAGCCTATATTAAGGCTTACCTGTAGGTTCTGGAAATATCTCCTAAACCTACATGGTATAGGAGATATTTACAATGTCCCAAAACACTGTCGTCTTCTGCGCATGCGCCGATGTAGAGGGGGTCATGCCGTGACTGGCGGCTCTCGCGTGCATGCGCGGGAGTGACGTCACGCGACTCCAGCCAGTCACAGAGCCAGAGTCCGCTGCCCCAGAATGAAGAGGGCTGAAGATGGACGCTTCCAGCCAGCGGGGACTTCGGGGACATCGCAGGCTTCGGTTTCAGGTAAGTGACACATAATGGGTTACTATGCGACGCATAGTCGCCCATTATGCTTTTGCTTTGCAGGGAAATAAAGAGGAAGTAAAACCCATCAGGGTTTACTTTCTCTTTAACTGCAGACAGGAAACAGGAAACTTTATATTTCAGAAAAAAGACATAGAGCATACCATAGATGCAGCTTTAAACTATAAACACTGCCATCTACTGGTTGAGGAAAATACCTCTACTAAATACTGATGTACGGTAGTTGTTGCACAAAATACAATTCTGTATTCCAACAGTGGAATGTGGCTCTTCAAGGTATTCCCCACCCCTTCCAATTTTCAGTTGTATTCCCGACATGTTCTGCATTGTGTATTGGTGTTCTCAAACTAATGGATAGCAGATGTCTGGCCTACCCCTGACAGGAGTTATAGAATGACCCTTGATGTCAGCAGCGGTGTCATTTACACAAAATTCATATAATTGGATCGGTTCACACTGCCGCGACCTGAAAGCCGCGGGTCTTACAGTGCGACTTTCCCAGGCGACTTCCTGGCGACTTGAGTACTACCTTTGATAGTCGCGGAGCGACTTCAGTAGTGCTAATTAATACTCTCATTAAGCTTTCATTGACTAACATGGCATTTCACACGTCACGTGATCTGTGGTCTCACAAGTCGGATCCCAAGACGCAGCAGTGTGAACCAAGCTACTTGTCGATTGGAATGCGCTGTCAGAAATGCTTTTTTTATGCATTTTGGTGCTTTAGGCAGCCAAATCAAATGAATTCATGCGCGTGCGCCAACGTACCGCAGTGGTGTAAATGGGCTCTTATTGTCGGAGATGTAAGCAGCTCACGTAGTTCATGTGTTAACGGCAGAATCCCCAAAACTTTCAGTAAATAGAAATGGCAAGTAAGAGAGGGAGGTGCAATCCACAGGAAATGCCTAACACTAAATCCCCCAACAGATGGAGTTCTGCAGGAAAGAGGACCTAATTAAAACCTATTTCTAAGTTTGTAATAAAAGGTAGGAAGCAATTTTTTAATCAGATCCCGTCTGCTGGCTGGCTGCCTACTGGGGGAGTTTTTATTAGGCACTTTCAGGAAGGACAAGTATTTAATAAGTTAGGATTAGCAGAGGATGGGGATGGGGTGGGTGGATCCTATTTCTCCAACCTTCCCCTTGAAATGTATTTGTAATTGTAGTTTCGGATCTTCTGCCTGCTCTAGTGTTTTTTTTCCTAAAATTCTGTATTTTTCCATCCTTTATCATTGCTGCTGATCTCCTGCAGCCTCTTTCAGCCACTTTCTGCCTACATGTAGCGTCTGCTGCACATCATTGCTCTGGACTGATTTCCTGATAATGACACGACTGCTTGTAGTATCTACCAGGGGTGGTGACAGGGTGACAGCACAGTTGTCACGTGATAACAGGAAGTGCCTATTTTATTGAAAGCTGCAGAAATAATAGATATCCTCTGCAGGGGGCTGTGCCCACACTGCAAAAGGCTAATTGCTTTTTTTGTACAGGGCAGGGGTCTCCAAACTCTTTAAACAAAGGGCCACCTAACTGTCCTTCAGGCTTTGGGGGGGAGGTCGACTGTGGCCCAGGAGATTAGAAAATGTCCTGGCATCAGTGGGAGTAAACAATGCTCGTTCAGTAGTTTTAGTGGGAGGAGTGTTGTCCCATTATTGGTGTCAGTGGGAGCAATGGTGCCCCATCACCGGTGTCAGTGGGAGGAATAGTGTCCCATTATTGTGGTCAGTGGGAGGAATAGTGTCCCATCATTGTGGTTAGTGGGAGGAATAGTGCCCCATCATTGGTGTCAGTGGGAGGAGTGTTGCCCCATCTTTGTGGTCAGTGGGAGGAATAGTGTCCCATCATTGGTGTCAGTTGAAGGAATAGTGCCCCATCACTGGTGTCAGTGAGAGGAATGGTGCCCCATCATTGGCGTCAGTGAGAGGAATGGTGCCCCATCATTGGTGTCAGTGGGAGGAATGGTGCCCCATCATTGGTGTCAGTGGGAGGAATGGTGTCCCATCATTGGTGTCAGTGGGAGGAATGGTGCCCCATCATTGTTGTTAATGGGAGGAATAGTGTCCCGTCATTGGTGTCAGCGGGAGGAAAAGTCCCCCATTATTGGTGTCAGTGGGAAGAATAGTCCCCCATCATTGGTGTCAGTAGGAGGAATGGTGCCCCCTCATTAATGTCAGTGGGGGGAATAGTTTCCCATCATTGGTTTTAGTGAGAGGAATGGCGCCCCATCACTGGTGTCAGTGGGAAGAATGGTGCCCCATCATTGGTATCAGTAGGAGGAATGGTGCCCCATCATTGCGGTCAGTGTGAGGAATGGTGCCCCATCATTGGTGTCAGTAGGAGGAATAGTCCCCCATCATTGGTATCAGTAGGAGGAATGGTGCCCCCTTATTGGTGTCAGTGGGGGGAATAATGCCCCATCATTGGTTTTATTGGGAGGAATGGCGCCCCATCATTGGTGTCAGTGGGAAGAATGATGCCCAATCATTGGTGTCAGTGGGAAGAATGGTGCCCCCTCATTGGTATTAGTAGGAGGAATGGTGCCCCCTCATTGGTGTCAGTGGGGGGAATAGTGACCCATCGTTGGTGTCAGTGAGAGGAAGGGCCGGAAAAAGGCAAGCAAAGAGCCTGCGAGCCGCAGTTTGGAGACCACTGGTCCAGGGAAACTAAAAAAAAAAGATTTACTTACCCGATTCCCCACTCCTTCCCATCCCTAGACCAGTTGCTGCAATGTCTGCACCCCGCACACTCCAGTGGTCTGGGATCATGACATAATCATTGCCCTGCTCTGGATGTGAGGAGATCGAGGGACAGTCGACTGCCAGATCTGGGGGGGGGGGGAAGAGTGGCCTGCCAGGGGAGCGGAGGATCAGGTAGGTAAAACTGTTACTCCTCTCCCCTGGACAAAACAAACTATTGGGGCTGTGCCCACACTGCAGGGGATTATTGACCCACCTGTAACATGATTGAAAATCACTTTTATAATGAAATTATGTGTTAAAGTTTATATCAGATTTTAATGATACTTTAATAAAGTCTTGCAAACCTGCCTTAGAGGACTAGTGATTGCTTGGCTTTCTTTCCTATAAAGCTTGCCAGTTTAATGCAGAGGTGTCTTCTGATTGCATTCTGCTGCAGCTAAATGTAGGTTTAATGTCATGAATGTGAGCATCAAAGAGGCTTGTGACCCACCTCTGTGCACTCCTGGAAGTTTCTGTACAGCTCGATGAGACTTTCCCGTGATGCCTTGGTGGTAGGGGACAGAGAAAAGGCGTGCTTCATGTTACTGGCTCCGACTCGCAGCTTCCACTGAACGCAGTACGTCTCGTACAGCTCCTCAATCTGAAAGACACACAAATCATGGAGACTGGTCACTGCAAAATTGTAAAGGAAGGATCAGCAATGAGCAGAGCTCCACCATCCTCACTATACAGATGGGCAGAGTCACCTACTAGCTTTTATTTCCAGCAGTGGTCATAAGTTCTGGTTCTTTTGTTACCCGTTTGGAGGTTTGAGCAATCACCCTGGGGTATTCCCAATATTGAAAGAGGGGGACACCACCCAACAGATACATCAGGTGTGCTGATCCAAGAACCCAACTGCAAAGATCTCACCAACTCCTTGGGAGAAAATAAACAATTAAACCAGGGGGGGGGGGGCAATCTCAGCACTCCAGCTGTTGTAGAATTACAAAATCCAGGTGGCATTGTAAGACTATGACAGCCACAGGCAGGGCCGCTGATAAGGCAGTACAGCCGGCCCTCCTGTACTGGGCCCAGGCGCCATAAGTTCAAAAGGGGGGCCCCAGGATGACTGGCTGTACTGCCTTATTGCTGATATTTGTGACCTTTGTGGATCCCCCTGCAGCGCTGCCAACTTCTACTCTTCTTTCTCCCTCCAGCTGCACTGCAGGGGGATTGGTACGTGGATTTGTGACCCCTTCCACACACCTGCTGTTGGATCTCCCTGTGTGCCCCCCACCTCTGCAGCGCTTCTGGCTTCCCTCCTCTCCTCTCCCAACGGCACCTGCTGTGGGCACATAGGGGGATCGGTTTCAGGGAGGAGTGTGGTTGAGACCTGTAAATATGTCATATTTACTGGCCCCTTTCTTTCCTGAATGATCACAGCCAGTGATCAATATTGATCACTCCTGTTTCAAGTGACTGGATCAAGTGACCGGACCAGAGCGTCTTGAGAATAGGTAAGTATGAACAGCTTCCTTCTATAGGGTAGTTAGTATAGTTGCTGAAAGGTGGGTAGAAGCAGACTTAAGCTTAGTAAGTTTGGACTTTGAAATTATCAATTTAACCACTTTATTACTGAGCCATAGCCGAAGTGTAGCCCCATCAGTGACTCCTCATCAGTGCAGCCTCACCAGTGCCCATCAGTGCAGCCTCACCAATGCCCATCAGTGCAGCCTCACCAGTGCCCATCTGTGCAGCCTCACCAGTGCCCATCAGTGCAGCCTCACCAGTGCCCATCAGTGCAGCCTCACCAGTGGCCATCAGTGAAGAAAAATTACTTATTTAAAAAAATATATATATTTTTCATTTGTTTAGCAAAAAATTAAAAACCCCAGTGGTGATTAAAGCAGAGCTTTAAGGAGAAGCTCCGTTTGTTTGCTTCCTCCCCACCTCCGCTGCCACATTTGCCACCTTTCAGGGGAATCGGATACCTGACAAAACCAGGTACCTGCTCCCACTTCCGGGTAAGATCGTTGCAATCGTTGTGTGGCCGATCTATGCAGTTTCTGGCCCCTCCTCCTTCCCCCTGCTGCCTTCTGGGAGACACACAGGTCCCAGAAGACAGCAGGATCATTCAGAAAGCACAGCACGACTTGCACCCGGAGCCGATGGACGGATCGGTTTCGGGTGCAGACATTGCAGGATCCCTGGACAGGTAAGTGTCCTTATATTAAAAGCCAGTAGTGGCTGACTTAAAAAAAAATTCCCCCAGGCTGTAACTCGGCTTCAAATATCACCAAAAGAAAGCTCTGTTTAAGAAAAAAAAAATTATAACATTTTAATTTGGGTAGTGTTCCATGACCGCGCAATTGTCATTCAAAATGCAACAGCGCTAAAAGATGAAAATTGGCCATGGAACGAAGGGGGTGAAAGTGCCCGGTATTGAAGTGGTTATCTGTCCAATCACAGGCTAGGGGGTGGGGAGGTGACTAAGTTGTACTGTTGAGAAAAGTCAGGTCACTGTCTGGCTAAAGGAGAGACCAGACCTATAAGTGTTACTTAACTGCAGGAGAGAACAATCAGGTCTCCTGCCAGACAGGGCTGTGCTGTGTGACAGAGCTGTGCAAACCTCAGGACTGGATAGATTTTAAAAAAATACAAATCCTTTGTCAGTTTAAACACCCCCCCCCCCCCCAGTATATCTTTCGTCGTGTTTCGTTGCCTCACAACCTGGAATTAACATGGATTGTTTGAGGATTTGCATCATTTAATTTACAGAACATGCCCACAACTTTGAAGATGCTTTTTTTTTTATTGTGAAGCAAACAACAAATAGGACAAAATAACAGAAAAAGTCAATGTGCATAACTATTCACCCCCCTAAAGTCAATACTTTGTAGAGCCACCTTTTGCGGCTATCACAGCTCCAAGTCGCTTTGGATAAGTCTCTATGAGCTTGCCACATCTTACCACTGGGATTTTTGCCCATTCCTCCTTGCAAAACTGCTCCAGCTACTTCAAGTTGGATGGTTTGCGCTTGTGAACAGCAATCTTTAAGTCTGACCACAGATTTTCTATTGGATTAAGGTCTGGGCTTTGACTAGGCCAATCCAACACATTTACATGTTTCCCCTTAAACCACTCAAGTGTTACTTTAGCAGTGTGTTTGGGGTCATTGTCTTGCTGGAAGGTGAACCTCCGTCCTGGCCTCAAATCACACACAGAGTGGTACAGGTTTTGCTCAAGAATATCCCTGTATTTAGCACCATCCATCTTTCCCTCAACTCTGACCAGTTTCCCAGTCCCGACTGCTGAAAAACATCCCCACAGCATGATGCTGCCACCACCATGTTTCACGGTGGGGATGGTGTTCTTTGGGTGATGTGATGTGTTGGGTTTACGCCAGACATAGCGTTTTCTTTGATGGACAAAAAGTTCAATTTTAGTCTCATCAGACCAGAGCACCTTCCTCCATACATTTTTGGAATCTCCCACATGCCTTTTCGCAAACTCAAAATGTGCCATTTTGTTTTTTTCTGAAAGTAATGGCCGTCTTCTGGCCACTCTGCCATAAAGCCCAACTCTATGGAGCGTACAACTTATTGTTGTTCTATGTACAGATACTCCAGTCTCTGCTGTGGAACTCTGCAGCTCCTCCAGGGTTACCTTAGATCTCTGTGCTGCCTCTCCGATTAATGCCCTCCTTGCCCGGTCCGTGAGTTTTGGTGTGCGGCCGTCTCTTGGCAGGTTTGCTGTTGTGCCATGTTCTTTCCATTTGGTTATGATAGATTTGATAGTGCTCCTAGGGATCATCAAAGATTTGGATATTTTTTTATAACCTAACCCTGACTTGTACTTCTCAACACATTGTCCCTTACTTGTTTGGCGAGTTCCTTGGTCTTCAGGGCAGTGTTTGGTTAGTGGTGCCTCTTGTTTAGGTGTTGCAGCCTCTGGGGCCTTTCAAAAAGGTGTGTATATGTAATGACAGGTCATGTGACACTTAGATTGCACACAGGTGGACATCATTTCACTAATTATGTGACTTCTGAAGGTAATTGGTTGCACCAGAGCTTTTTATAGGCTTCATAACAAAGGGGGGTGAATACAAACGCACATTCCGATTATCAGTTTTTTATTTCTGAAAAATAGTTTTATGTACTGTGAGGGGGTTAACTCAGCAGCGGGTGTGTGTGACCCCCTGGATGGGTTCACCACACAAAAACAGGCACAGCAGACAGTGGTAGGAGAAAACAAAAGGGTGTGGTTTTATTTGAACTATATACAGACAAAAAAAATACAGCAAAAATAAAAGAAACAGAAAAATAAATCCTGGTCAACTTGACCGCTCACTACACACGTTGGTGTCCCTAACGAACAACTGGGTACAGCCTTGTGCTGTCCCAGTCCCTAGCTCCCTGCTTTTAAAAGTTCTTAGCAATAACCACACAGGCTTTGGCTCACCGCACAGAGATCACACTCCCCAGACTATCCACACAGATCTGGTTCCATCTCTGGAGCATCTCCCTTAGCATGCTGGGAGTTCTTGTAGAGGCCCTAATGAGCCCACTTACTTCAGCTGGGCTCAATAACTCTTCCCCTGCAAGACTCCCAGCACTCTCCCTAGTGGTATAAATCGGCATAAAGCCTGAATCTAGGACATATATACCTTCCATCCTGGATACAACCTGGTGATTTTACCTGCCTGCTTTCACAGTATATATTTTTCTAATTTTAATTCACCGACTTAGACTATTGTGTTCTGATCCATCACATATAATTCAGATTAAAAAAACTCTGAACTAAAGGCTGTAATGTAACAAAATAGGTAAAAAGCCAAGGGGATGAGCAAGGCACTGTACTGTGATTCTGTACTAGCCAAATATGCTGCAGAAATCTCCCTCCACTGAGTCTGGCTGCAGCCATTTTAACTGTGGGCATCACATTTTAACTGTGATGTCACTGGCTGCATGTAATGTAAATATCTCCTAAATGGCGCACGTTTTGGAAATATTTACACAAGCTAAGCTAAGCTAATGACCAGACAAGAAGCAGGAAGTGGGCTGTATAAGGTATTTACTGGCAGAAAAAAGTTTTACTATCCAAAGTCAAAACAACTACAAGGGCAGAAAATATAATAGATGGAAAGATGAAAAAATTACTGAAGGTCCACTTTAAGTTTTCACAGTTCAGAGCGCTGTCCTATCGGCATTCAGAACACATTTGACGTAACGATCTAAAAATTCTCGTGTTTACTGAATGTTCTTAACATGGAGATAATCCCCGATGGGAAACAAACTCTTATTTTCTTTTAAGTTTTAGGACAAAAAGTTTCCCAATTCCTGGCAGCCTGACGTCTAAACTATTCTGGAATTTGGTCCAGCTCCGGGGTCCAGAGGGAAATATAAAATTCTGATGTGACTCATCTTGGGTTGCAGCGTCAGGTACCAGACACACACAATGGGATAACGACCTCGTTGTTTTCTCTTAAAGCTAATTTAGGATTACTGGAAAGAGGTTCTGGATGAACTTGGCAGAGTAATGAACACGATGGGCTTATTTAGGAAGGTAGTGCGAAGGCAGCGTGCAGCCAGTCCTTGGAAGGTGACCAGATGCAGGTTTGTAACATAACTGCCCCCCAACTACACCACACCACACCACACCACCGCCCTTCCCCTGAGCTGCAGATCCGAGAGACCACAGGTAAGAATTCATCTCAGCTCACTTACACTTTCTATCTTCTACATCCAAGCAGCCATTTCTGTTGGCATACTGATTTGATTTGAATTTTCGGTTGGTTTGTAGGGGATGACAGTACCAGTCAAGACACAAATGTGGGACCTGCTCTTTGAAAATGCAGGTTTGGAAGTTAGCCTTGCTTAAAGCGGTTGTATGGTCAAAATTATTACTTTACCATTTTTTATTACCAGCAATAATTGCAATAGTTTAGTCGTTTTATTTTTTTCCTTACCTTTCTAGATTCGATGTTACAGCTGTTTTCTGTAGTGTCGGTCACTACCGCGCATGCGCCCGATTCACGGTCATGTCGGCGAGAAGAGCCACTGCCGGAATATCATTGTGTTGTTGTCGGGGCTGCGTCATTTCCCTATGTATACGTCAGCCCCGACATCCCGCGATCTTTCAGCACCTGCTTACAGATGCTTCTCGCTGTCTTTTTAGTTCCTGCTTCCTGGTGTCCGGTCGAAAACTGTCCCCACACTATCTGATTGGTGGGACAGTTTTCGCCAGAACACCAGTGTAAACTGTGAATGAAATATCTTTGTTTCCATAGAAACTTGAAACGAAAAAGAGGCTTGGATATAGTGATCCTAAAGTGCACGCGCGGGATTACTGAGGACAGAAGAAACTGTGGGCGGAAAAGAAATTCAATTCAAACCAGGAAGACCACAACGGAGATGGCGCTGAGTTAGTCATACAAGAAGACTGTACAAATGTCACGAAATATAAGGTAAGTATAATTTTTTTATTACAACAATTTAGATAGATCACTTCAAAAATACTTTGTCATTACAAATATGATATTTGTATACAAAGTATATTAGGGTTTACAACCGCTTTAAGGCTTCATCCCAGAAGGAAGCCTCTTCTAAAGATGATGCACAAGAAAGCCTGCAAACAGTTTTCTGAAGACAAGCAGACTAAGGACATGGATTACTGGAACCATGTCCTGTGGTCTGATGAGACCGAGATAAATTAATTTGGTTCAGATGGTGACAAGCGTGTGTGGAGGCAACCAGGTGAGTATTACAAAGACAAGTGTGTCTTGCCTACAGTCAAGCATGGTAGTGGGAGTGTCATGGTCTGGGGCTGCATGAGTGCTGCCACCACTGGGGAGCTCCAGTTCATTGAGGGAACCATGAATGCCAACATGTACTGTGACATACTGAAGCAGAGCATGATCCCCTCCCTTCAGAGACTGGGCCGCAGGGCGGTATTCTAACATGATAACGACCCCAAACCTCCAAGATGACTACTGCCCTTGCTAAAGAAGCTGAGGGTAAAAGTGATGGACTGGCCAAGCATGTCTACAGACCTAAACCCAACTGAGCATCTGTGGGGCATCCTCAAACGGAAGGTGGAGGAGCGCAAGGTATCTAACATCCACCAGCTCCATGCCGTCGTCATGGAGGAGTGGAAGAGGACTCCAGTGGAAACCTGTGAAGCTCTGGTGAACTCCATGCCCAAGGGGGTTAAGGCAGTGTTGGAAAATAATGGTGGCCACACAAAATATTGACACTTTGGGCCCAATTTGGACATTTTCACTAGGGGTGTACTCTTTTTTGTTGCCAGCGGTTTAGACATTAATGGCTGCGTGTTGAGCTATTTTGAGGGGACAGCAAATTTACACTGTTATACAAGCTGTACACTCACTACTTTACATTGTAGCAAAGTGTAATTTCTTCAGTGTTGTCACATGAAAAGATACAATAAAAAAAATTACAAAAATGTGAGGGGTGTACTTACTTTTGTGAGATACGGTATATTAGATGACAGATCCACTTTAAGTCATCTCTCTGTGAATACAGCATGCTGTAATGTGAGAATATTTTCCTTGTCTCTGTTCAGCATCCTCAGAACTTGTCATTTGGAACAATGAACCTTCTGATGGTCATTTTTGGAGCTCAGGAATGCGGTAGAGGGGTCATTATCTTACTGACGACCTTCAAATTACAGGCAGAGGATGGAGCTATTTCCTGAAAATGCTACAAATTCCACCCAGGCAAATAGCCAGCAAGGATTTCTCCCTAATGACAGAAGACGAATCAGGAGAGGGAAACCGGCCGATCGGTTTGTAACATGTCATGTTGATAACTGGTTTCGAGGAGACAGCATCTCATGCAACGAAGTTTACTGGGAGACCATGGGCCTTAATTCGGCTATGACCAGCAACGAGGAACCGTTCTTAGGTCAATGGTTCTTAAGGAGAAGCGGCCAAGTTCTAAAAATATTCTGCCATTAAGTAGGACTCTATGAATGCTGCGATTTATCTCTGCGTAACAGAAGGACGCTGTGTATCAGCTTGTGTATAACTTAAGTAAGGTTACAGGGTCACAGCTGAAGCTAAACGGCTTTGGCGTTAAACTTCCACTAGCTGGAAACAATTAAAACTGGGCTGGCGATGGTTCAAATTCAAGGCCAGCCAAATGAAGATTGGGGGGGGGGGGGTCGCAATCTTTATGGATGATCGGTTGGCATCCATCAAAACTTTACAGTATGCTTGTAAATTTCTGCATCATGTTGACTGCTATTAAGCTAAATGTTATTTCTTCATGCAAAATATCATACTAAAGATAATTCTTACATGTCCATATATTTAACGCATAGCTAAAGAGACGGTCAGAAGTGTGGAATCCCCGTCAGGGTTGTTTCTGACGAGAGATTCACCGTTCCTATGTGTCCTAATGACCTTTGTCTCCAGGACAGAAAGTAATGGAAAATCAAATATTTTAGAGTTGTAACTCAAACTGGAAGCGAGGAGAAATCTTCCAATGGAAAGTAGCACAATCAGCTGGCCTCCAGTTAGGAGGAAACACAATTAGACAACCTCTAGTTGGAGGCAACATGATCAAACAGGGATCTAGTTTGAAAGAACATGATCGGACGGCCATCAGTTGGAGGGAACACAATCAGACAGACTACAGTCCGGGGTAATACAACAGGGTGGCCTCCAGTTGGAGGAAACACAATCAGCTGGCCTTTAGTTAGGAGGCAACACAATTAGACAACCTCTAGTTGGAGGGAACATGATAAAACTGGGATCTAGTTGGAAGGAACATGATCGGATGGCCATCAGTTGGAGGGAACACAATCATACAGTCTACAGTCCGGGGTAATACAACAGGGTGGCCTCCAGTTGGAGGAAACACAATCAGCTGGCCTCGAGTTAAGGGGAAGCACAATTAGACAACCTCTAGTTGGAGGGAACATGATAAAACTGGGATCTAGTTGGAAGGAACATGATCGGATGGCCAGCAGTTGGAGGGAACACAATCAGACAGGCTACAGTCCGGGGTAATACAACAGGGTGGCCTCCAGTTGGAGGAAACACAATCAGCTGGTCTTCAGTTAAGAGGCAACACAATTAGACAATCTCCAGTTGGAGGGAACATGATCAAACAGGGCTCTAGATGGAAGGAACATGATTGGACAACCATCAGTTGGAGGGAACATGATCAGACAGCCTATAGTCGAGGGAAACACAACAAGGTGGCCTCCAGTTGGAGGAATCACATTTAGATGGCCTCCAGTTGAAGGCAACATGATCAGATGGGTCTCTAGTTTAACAAAACACGATTGGACACCCTCCAGTTGCAGGGAATATGATTAGAAGCCCTCCAGTTGGGGATAACATAACAGGGTG
Organism: Rana muscosa; assembly: GCA_029206835.1. NCBI lineage: Eukaryota > Metazoa > Chordata > Amphibia > Anura > Ranidae > Rana > Rana muscosa. The sequence continues at coordinate 308,993,621 of CM055128.1, forward strand.
GCCTTCCATTGGAGAAAACACAATCAGACAGCCTCCAGTTTGGGGTAACATGACCAATCGGCCTCCAGTTGGAGGGAACATGATCAGACAGGCCTTCAGTTGCAGGACCTACAATTAGAAGCCCACCAGTTGATGGGAACATGAGTGGACTGCCTCCAGTTGCAAGGAACACAACCTGACAGCCTCTTGTTGGGGGCAATCAATTAGACAGCCTCAAGTTGCAGGCAATACATTTAGATGCCCTCCAGTTGATGGGAACATGAGTAGACTGCTTCCAGTTGATGGGAACACAATTTAAAAGCCTCCAGTTGGAGGGAATACAATTAGATGGCCTCCAGGTGCTGGGCATAGTTGATGGCCTCCAGTTGATGGTAGCATGAGCAGATATCATCCAGTTGCAAGGAACACAACCTGACAGCCTCCAGTTGGAGGAAATACAATTATGCCCCGTACACACAATCAAATTTTCAGTCAGAAAAACCTTGGATGGTGCAACGGGAAGGCCCGGGGAACTCAGAATCGCTTAGGAAGTATGAAATACCCTTGCGCCAGCTTCCCCAATGGCTCTTATGTGTCAATCACCCTGTGTCTCTATTAGGGGTACAGGGTGAATGAAAACCCCAATATGGTCTATGATGGCCATATTCAATGCTGTACATACATTTTATCTAGATTGGGTCTGTAATATTCATCCAGACGTCAGGATGAGGTGTTGAGTCTTGGGATGTGTGGGTGGAGCTGGGCCCTTATTCATGTTAAATCATGTGCCTTGAATTGTGTATAAAGTTACAATGTTTCTCAATAATAGATTCATTCCTACTACAGAAGAGACAGAGTGCGTCTCGTCTTCTTCCAGAGGGGTCGGCTCCTATAGGAAAGGGTCGTTTAGCTGTGGATATCGGTAGCAAGTGGATGTGTGTCTAGGAGAGGGAACATCGTAAACGGCGTTAATACTCCTTGAGATTGGGGTGCCATTACAGATGGTTTTACCGACGGAATCCCACTCAAGCTTGGCTTGCATACACACGGTCACCCAAAAGTTCTCTGAACTTTCGACCGTCAAGAACGCGGTGATGTACAACACTACGACGAGGCGAGAAAATTAAGTTCAGTGCTTCCGACGAATTGTTTCCGAGCATGCCTCGGAATGTTGCGTGTCGGAATTGCTAAAGACGATCGGAATTTCCAATCGGAATTTTTTTTCCGTCGGAAAATTTGTGAACAGGCTCTCAATCTTTTGCTGGCGGAAATTTCCGACAGCAAAAGTCCGATGGAGCATACACATGGTTGGAATTTCCAACCAAAAGCTCACATCGGACTTTTGTTGGCGGAATTACCGACCGTGTGTACGGGGCATTAGACAACCTCTGGTTCTAGGGAACATGATTTAATGAGCCTCCAGTTGGTGAAATACTATGGAGTGGCCACCTTCCTCTCCTTGCAAAGGGTGAGATCTGCAGCCACACAAATGTCACTTTCTTTTACAGTTTATAGAAGTAAAGAAAAGATATGATTGGCTCTTTCAGCTCATACATCATATGACATTATAAGACTCAGCACCCCGACTCCTGTCAGCTCTCGCTACTCTGCTGACCACAGCTATTTAAGAAAATGAAAGAAATGTGTGACAGGAATCCATTAGTCACGGCACATGTATGTGAAGAATGTGTGAGCGAAAGAAAATGACATCTGTCCTCCAGATGTGACAACGACCATGTCTCTGGATCCAGATTGACACGCCTGTCTGCCTTACTAAAGAGGACCTGTAACTCATGCACAAAAATGACCCAGCCATTCTGGACGAGACAGCCAGATCCCCTAGGAACAAGCGACCACACCGCAGCAGGAGACATAAAGCACCAACTTCCTAGATTCCTATATTTACCTTCTGCAAAAAACTTATTTTCCTATCACCTTTTTCTATTTTTTGGGGCAGAACAGTTATATGTAGAGATCATGAATTCACTTACTTTACTAATGTGGAATTCCAGCTTCCGGATGTGTCTTTCATTTAATCGAATTTCCTTAAAAAAAAAAAAACGACAATTAATAGAACCATGAGTTCAAACATAAATGGAGAATGGCAAGGTAAACAAGAGAAGGTGACAATATAAATAAAGGAAGAGTGGAACTTTTAAGGTGCACTTAGACACATGATTAGTAGAAAATATAATTTTATTTGATAGAAAAATACCATTTACATATAATGTTAAAAATGATTTCAATTACAGTAACAAACAATGGAGTATTATACAGACAAATAATCTCAACGTTTCGCCAATAAACTGGCTTCTTCAGGAGTATTAATTATTGTCATGTATAAGAGAAGGTGACACTTACTTTATCCAGATCATAAAAATAACCCTGCAATAAAAGAGAGGTAAAGTCAGTGTGAAATATGCAGATAGATACATACAAAATACCATGCACGCCTATTGCCCTGTACACACGATCGGATTTTCCGTCGGTAGAAACTCCGACGGATTTTTTCAGATGGAATTCCGTTCAAGCTGTCTTGCATACACACTGTTGCACCAAATTCCGACCGTTAAGAACGACGAGCTGAGAAGAATTAAGTTCAATGCTTCTGAGCATGCGTTGACTTGATTCTGAGCATGCGTGTTTTTTTCTCCGTCGGAGTTCCATACAGACGAACTGAATTTTCAATAGAAATTTTTTTCGGGGGAAAAAAAGAGAACATGTTCTCTTTCTAAATTCCGACTGAAAAAAGTCAGATGGGGCACACACACGGTCGGAATGTCCGATGAAACTTGGTCCGATGGACTTTTTCCATCGGAAATTCCGATCGTGTGTACAAGGCATATGATTTTCCCGTGTCCCTGCAGAGCCCCCTACAAACAACATTGGGACCCCTTTCCTTGTGTGATTTGTAATATTTAGGGGATCAATGTCTGACCACACAAACTCCATAGAAATCTATAATGCAGCTTTTCTTAGCCAGGGTTCCCAGGAATCTGGGGTGTTTCCAGAGATTGCTAGCTGTTCCTTGAGAAGACAAAAGTGGCAGATTGATCTACTACCTTCACTAACCCCAATTGTAAGCAGTCACTTCTCCGCTGACCACCAATGTTAAGGGTCGCTTCTACAATAACCCCCGGTTTAAGAGGACACTCCTGCTGTACAATGACCACACACACCTAAGGGGTCACTTCTTCAATGGCCCCCTTGTGTAAGAGGTAACTTCTCCACTGACCACCAATGTAGGGGGTCACTTCAACAATGACCCCCAGTGTAAGTGTCACTTTTCCACTGACCACCCATCTAAGAGGTAATTTCTAAATGGACCACCAGTGTAAGAAGTCACTTCTACACTGACCCCTAATGTAAAAGGTAAATTGTACACTCATCACCAATGTAGGGGGTCACTTCTATACTGACCACCAAAATAAGGTGTCACCTTGATACATCTAAGGGGTCACTTCTTCAATGACCCCCTTGTGTACAAGGTCACTTCTCCACTGACCACTAATGTGGGTGGTTGTTTCTACAATGACCCTCAGTGTAAGGGCCACTTCTCCACGGACGACCCATCTAAGAGGTCGTTTCTAAATGGACCACAAATGTAAGAAATCACCTCTACACTGCCCCCCCAATGTAAAAGGTCATATCTACGCTTATCACCAATGTAAGGGGTCCCTCCTACATTGACTACCCATGTAAGGGGTCACTCCTACATTGACCGCCAATGTAAAGGGTCACTTCTATACTGACCATCAAAATAAGGTGTCACCTTTACACATCTAAGGGGTTACTTCTTCAATGACCCCCTTGTGTACGAGGTCACTTCTCCACTGACCACCAATGTGGGTGGTCATTTCTACAATGATCCTCAGTGTAAGGGCCACTTCTCCACTGACCACCCATTTAAGAGGTTGTTTCTACACGGACTACCAGTGTAAGAAGTCCCTGCTACACTGACCCCCATTGTAAAGGGTTAATTCTACATTGATCACCAAAGTAAGAGGGGCACTCATACACTGACTACCTATCTAAGGGGTCACTTCTAAACTGACCACCAAAATAAGGTGTCACCTTTACACACCTAAGGGGTCACTTCTTCAATGACCCCCTTGTGTACGAGGTCACTTCTCCACTGACCACCAATGTAGGGGGTCACTTCTACAATGACCCTCAGTGTGAGTGCCACTTCTCCACTGACCACCCATTTAAGAGGTCATTTCTAAATGGACCACTAATGTAAGAAGTCACTTCTACACTGACCCCAATGTAAAAGGTCAATTCTACACTTATCACCAATGTAGGGGGTCACTCCTACATTGACTATCCATGTAAGGAGCCACTTTCACATTGACCACCAACCAAAGGGGTCACTTCTACACTGACCAATAATTTAAAGGGTCACTTCAACATTGACCATCAATCTAAGAGGTCACTTTTACACTAGCCAACAGTTTAAAAATGGCCATAACTTGATCAAAATTCAGCCGGTCCAGCAGGCAACTGCCAAATTTTGACCAGTATGTGGCCTCCCCAGTCAATAAAAGTCAATTAAAGAGACATGTTGAAAAACTTTACAACACTCAGCAGAAGGGTTACATGGGTTTATATTGCTGTATGTGTCCCCACTGGGGAGAGGCACCCTCTTTGCTATCGTCACCAAGACCAAAAGTAATGGGGAATTCAGAATGTTACAGTTGTCATTGGAACACCCGTGTCCCCTTACTTTACTTCCAAGACAAGAAGTGAAGGGAAATCTCCCCAAATGGAACACAGACAGAGAAAAAGACAGGCCAATATGGGACTTTCTATATTACATCGAACTTACAGTTATTCTGGAAATCCCCTCTTAATTAGAATACAGGAAAACTAAGTAACAAATGAAAACATCTGGACACATAGCAGTCTGATTGGCTGAGAGGTGATTACTGCGGGACACTGGAAGTGGAGAATGGACATCCCGCTCATGGCAGGCAGAGAGCCAGTTCTACTCACGACAGGAAAGATTTCAGTCTTACCAGCCTGGAGTTGCGTTTCATGTTCTTCTGCTGGCCGGCCAGGAAATCCAGCTGGGTTTGATGTTCTTCAAGGTACTCGCTGCAAAATGTGCCAAAAACATTCCAGTTATGTGCATGCCAATCACAACACAGGTCACAGATTACAAGGGGGCACAGCTGGATGTCAAGGCTGGAGATAGTAATGGCATAGAAAAATCTACCACTTAAAGGCAAGTGGATGTCAATCTGTAAAACAGCGTAAGGTTTTCATGAGTTCTGCTGGGGTGGTTTTGAGTCAAAAACTGACAAGATCAACATCAGCCAGTGATCCGATCCGACCACTCTCCCAACTGAACTTCCATTTTATATCAGCTAAATACATTCCAGGTGCAGCAAAACAAAAGTCTTATAGCTGGTGTTTTTAAGAGTAGAAAAGCCTATCTCCTGCCAGCATGCTGCTGAGAAGGATCCTGGCTCTCTGTGGGGTAACAGTGGTCACTCTGCAGAGGTCTGACAACCCCCCAGCCACAGCTCTCCAGTCTGAAGGGAGCTTAAAATTTACTGACATTTTCTCTAAAGGCAAATAGATTTTTTTTTAATGGGGTGGGTTTTTTGGACTGAGTTGGATAGTTTTGGATGGAGTGGGGTTTTCGGATGGAGTTGGATAGTTTTGGATTGAGTTGGATAGTTTTGGAGGGAGTGGGGATTTTGGATGGAGTTGGATAGTTTTGGATGGAGTGAAGTTTTTGGATGGCGTTGGATAGTTTTGGATGGAGTGAGGTTTTTTGGACTGAGTTGGATAGTTTTGGATGGAGTGGGGTTTTTGGATGGGGTTGGATAGTTTTGGATGGAGTGGGGATTTTGAATGGAGTTGGATAGTTTTGGATGGAGTTGGATAGTTTTGGAGGGAGTGAGGTTTTTGAATGGGATTGGATAGTTTTGGATGGAATTGGACAGTTTTGGATGGAGTGGGATTTTTGGATGGCGTTGCATAGTTTTGGATAGAGTTGGATAGTTTTGGATGGAGTAGAGTTTTGGGATGGAGTTGGATAGGTTTGGATGGAGTGGAATCGTTTTGGACGGAGTGGGGATTTTGGATGGCGCTGGATAGTTTTGGACGAAGTGGGGTTTCGGGCGAGTTGGATAGTTTTGGATGGAGAGGGGTTTTTGGATGGAATTGGATAGTTTTGGATGGAGTGGGATTTTTGGATGGAGTGGGTTAGTTTTGGATGGAGTAGGGTTTTTACCACTGCCCGTGTCCCCACTGGGAAGATTAAACCTTTCCATTTGTTCTGGTGAGCTTTTTAGCCAAACAAAAAATAGAAATCCCAAGTTTTTACAAGAGCAGAAGGGGAAATCTTCCAATGGAGATACCTGGCTGCACTGATGACAGCCTTCTTAGAGGGGATAAAACATAACAGAAGTCTTACAGTAGTTGTGTATACAATGGTACTGATTTTAGCTAGGAGGAGGGGGAATATTTGCATATTTGCATTTTTTTTGGGGAGAATATTGGCTTGCAAAGAGAATTTATGCTTGTGGGGGGGGGGGGGTATTTTTTTATCTTTGCCCTGAGCAGTAGATGACCTTGTCCCCACATTGCCTGACAATGCCCAATATAAGTGGTGAGATTGCAGAGTGTGTGGTCAGTTGGATCATTTCTGTCTTCAGGCAGTTAGCAGTGACAGGCGATCTTCAGAGGGATAGTGATATACAGCCTGCCAGAGATCAGGATGGAGATGGAGGAATGTAAAGATTAAAGAGCATGGTGGCGGTCACCATAAGCTTTCCATCCAGAGGCCTTATCAGTTCCATAGGAGGGATATATTGTGAATTAATGAGGCGTTTTAAAACAAATTTCTCAAAGCCGCACACCATATACAGAGACAGATGTTTTAAAGCAAGAGGGTAAGAGATGCTTTGAACTTCCATAAAATGAACTTATATTCCACCATATAAAATAAGTCCATGTGTGATCATTTATTCTGGGACACAGAGGGCAAATGTTTTTAAGCATTCCCTAAACTAGCCATATACTGATCGAATCTCGGACGGGTCCAGCAATGACTGGCTGAATTTCCATCAGTGTGTGGGCTCCCCTATTTGACAGAAGTTGATGGTTCAACCACTTTATGTCCACACTATAGCATTTATACTGCTACAGGGTGGCACCTGTGTGCCAGATCACGTATATATACGTGATCCTACACTTTTCGGGGTAGGGAGGCGCAACCGGTGGCTCGCTCCCGCTGTAACTATACACAGCGGGAGCCGATAGGCAGGTACCAGGTACTCAATGTCCGCCGGCACCCGCCGATCGCCAGGCAAAGACACAGAACTGCGATCTGCCTATGTAAACATGGCAGATCGCCATTCTGACAGGAGGGAAGGGAAGGAGTTTGTGTCCCTGCAAAGCAGAGAATACATTCCATTCCTTCCCCTAGTAAAAGCACCTCACACAGTACACACAAACACTGGTTAGGCTCACAGTTAACCCATTGATCGCCCCTGATGTTTACCCCTTCCCCGCCATGTCATTAGTACAGTGACAGTGTATATTTTTAGCACTGATCACTGTATTAGTGTCACTGGTTCCCACAAAGTGTCAGTTAGTGTCAGAATGTCTGCCGCAATATTGCAGTCCCACTATAAGTCACTGATCACCGCCATTACTAGTAAAAAAATAAAATAAACATCCAACATTTTGTAGACGCTACAACTTTTGTGCCAACCAATCAATATACGCTTATTGTGGTTTTTCTTTACCAAAAACATGTAGCAAAATACATATTGGCCTAAATTTATGAAGAAATTACATTTTTCCATTTTTTTTTATTGGATATGTTTTTTTTTTAATTGTTGGTCTTTTTCTGTTCATAGCAGAAAAAAAGAAAAACCGTAGATCAAATAGCACCAAAAAAAAGCTCTATTTGTGGGAAAATAATGGACATAAATTTTATTACAGCGTTGCATAACAGCGCAATTGTCAGTTAAAGTAACGCAGTGCCGTATTGCAAAAAATGGCCTGGTCGTAAGGGGGGTAAATCTTCCGGAGGTCAAGTGGTTAATGGACTTCTGTCGAAGGGACATGCTGGAAAGTTTTCCATCGATTAGCGGCTGTGTGGGTTTGGGGTGGAGGGATTTCTCCATGTCCTTTGTGTGGTTGGAGGTACCAACCACACAAAGGAGCTGGTTGGAGCTTGGGGTACCCTCAGCTCCTGTTTGTTTGGGCTTCCTGCCATATTAAACTGTAAGCTCTTCGGGAGAAAGTCAGACTGATACAATGTTCTCTGAACAGCACTTCCGTATATATCAGTGCTGTATACAAAAGTATGTACACTATGCTGTCTTCCTGCAGGCACGCAGCATCCGTCACTCAATACAGATGTGGCGAGTTAACTGAAATAGTATCTCGTGAAACGCATCGGTTCTCACACCTGTTTCTGGTAGAAGAGAACGGTAAAATGCAAGTATAAATTACCCGGGTTAGGCCGAGGGACACTCTACCAGAAACGTGAATCTGCTACCCCACGTGGACTGAACCCGGGGGGCAGCTGCTTGTCAGAGGTTCCCCTTTCTGGATGGGCCCCAACCATAAAGAATCACAAGCAGTCCACGTAAAGTGAACTCATGCTCATAGCCCGTCTTCCCAACACTTCCCCAACATTTCATGAGTTTTGCTTTTAAAACAGCTTTTATAGGTTATCACTGTGTCCTCAATAAAAACTGTCTGTATTGTGGTCTGTGTCCCCACTAGAGAGATTCACCCCCAAGTGATTCTCCAGATCACTAATGTCACCACCAGAACAAAAACTGATGGAAATACTCTTATGCCCCGTACGCACGATCGGATTTTCCGTCGGGATAAACTCAGACGGATTTTTCCAACGGAATTCCGTTCAAGCTGTCTTGCATACACACTGTCACAACAAATTCCGTCTGTCAAGAACGCGGTGACGTACAACACTACGACGAGCCGAGAAAAATGAAGTTCAATGCTTCCGAGCATGCGTCGACTTGATTCTGAGCATGCGTGTTTTTTTCTCCGTCGGAGTTCCACACAGACGAACGCAATTTCCGACAGGAATTTTTTCCATCGGAAAAAAAGAGAACATGTTCTCTTTCTAAATTCCGAAGGAAAAAAGTCTGATGGGGCACACACACAGTCGGAATATCCGATGAAAAAATTCCGTCTGACTTTTTTCATCGGAAATTCCGATCGTGTGTACAAGGCATTACTGTGACCAGTTTGGGACAACAGAGGCAAATGTAGCAGCAACATATAACGTAGACCAGGCATGTCCAAAGTCCGGCCCGCGTTCCGATTTCATGCGGCCCCACTGGTAATTTGGCTATATATATATTTTGTGTCCCCCGACCGCCGCGGGGGCCACAAAATATATATACCCGTATTTATGTATATATATATGTGCCTCGAAAGGGACAGAGAGGGGTCGGGAGAATACATACAGTGAGAATTTCCTGTTTACATGGCGACCTCTGTAATAGGAAGTCCCATCTCCTGGGCTGCCATTGAACAACTGTTCTGTCTATTATAGCGGCCTCTTTGTATTTAAGAGGCCGCTGAGAAAACAGGAGATTTTCCTGTATGTAATCTCTTTTGGCGCTCATCCCGCCCCCCTCCCAGTCCCCTCCGAGGCTGCAGATGGGCATCGATCAGGCTGCACTGATGGCAATGGAAAGGCTGCATTCATGTCAATGGTGAGACTGCATTCATGTCAATGGTGAGACTGCATTCATGCAATGGTGAGGCTGCATTTGAGGCTGCATTCATGTCAATGGTGAGACTGCATTCATGCAATGGTGAGGTTGCATTCATGCAATGGTGAGGCTGCATTCATGCAATTGTGAGGCTGCATTCATGGCAATGGTAAGGCTGCATTCATGGCAATGGTAAGGCTGCATTCATGGCAATGGTGAGGCTGTATTCATGGCAATGGTGAGGCTGTATTCATGCAATGATAAAGGCTGCATTCATGGCACTGGTGAGGCTGCATTTATGTCAATGGTAAGGCTGCATTCATGGCAATGGTGAGGCTGCATTCATGGCAATGGTGAGGCTGCATTCATGGCACTGATCCTTATATTGCTTCACAGTTCTTTATTTAAAGTTTACGTTTTTTCCTGAAAATTCCCTCTTAAAGTGAAGGTGCCGATAAATACGGCATATCCAAATAACACGCCCAAGCTCATCCTTAGTCCTGAACGGCACTCTGGGATTCGTTGGGGGCCACAAAAGGGAGATATTTGTGTGTATATATATATATATATATATATATATATATATATATATATATATATACAAATAACACGCCTAAGCTTGTCTCTTCACCACACAAAGCCACAAAAGCAAGAAAATTCTTGTTGGGCAGTGTATTAGTGCTCGGGCGAACACACTTTGACCGAATTTTAATGGTTCAAAGAATGTCAGATAAAATGGTCGGCCCTCACGCATATTCACTTCATCAAATCTGGCCCTCTTTGAAAAAAGTTTGGACACCCTTGCTGTAGACCAACAACTTACTTTAGTCCTTTCCTTAAGGCATCACATATTTTCTTCACTTGGTGGGGATGCGGGTCCAGCCTGATGGATCCTTTCCGCAGCGATGGGTACAATTTCTCTGAATGAACCGACAGCTTTGATTTTGCTGAGCTTTTCCGGAGCGACTGCCTGAATAACACATGAAAGGGATACATCAATAGAGACAATAGAAGACACAAGTGCGGAAGGTCTTCAACTTACCAGGAGCTCATGATAGCACATGTTACCCTGAGTGTCTTACCTAAACTTTCATCAGCTACAACTGAAGCTAATCTTTAAATTACAATTTGAACTGCAAAGCTTGACCAGGGTAGCTCAGAGGTCACCACCAAACTCCTACATAACCCCTCTAAAACATCACCCCCCTTTACCCCAATAAAACACATAACACAAGGTGGAGTTAAATTGCCGTCAAGTCTTTTATGAAACAAAATAAGTAATCAATAAATAACAAATAAATACCGTATATACTCGAGTATAAGCCGACCCGAATATAAGCTGAGGCACCTAATTTTACCACAAAAAAATGGGAAAACGTATTGACTCGAGTATAAGCCTAGGGTGTCCATCTGCATGCCTCACTTTGCCTCACTGTGTCCATGTGCATGCCTCACTGTGTCCATGCCTCACTGTGCCCATGCCTCACTGTTCCCATGACTAGACTGACGTTTAACATGGGAGTCTATAGAAGGGGTGCCCGGCTTTGAAAAATCAGTGCTTCCCGGCCGTAGGTCCCCCAGACAACAAACTTTGCACACTTGTAGAGGAGAAATGGGGCTACATCTGTGCCAAGGTGGGGTCCAGAAGACCTACGACCGGCCGGTACCGGGTCCGCAAAGTCACCAGAGAAATGACCGTTTAACATGGGAGTCTATTAAAGGGGTTCCCGGATTTGAAAAATCGGTGCTCCCTGGCTGTAGGTCCTCCGGACAAAAAACTTTGCACACTTGTAGAGGAAGAGTGGGGCTACATCTGTGCCAAGTTTGGGGTCCAGGGGACCTAGGACCGGCCGGTACCGGGTCCCCAAATCCGGGAGATCAGGCGCAAAAAGGTGACTCGAGTATAAGCCGAGGGGGGCATTTTCAGCACAAAAAAATGTGCTGAAAAACTCGGCTTATAGTCGAGTATATACGGTAACCACATTAACCAAAGATAGATGTCCCCAGCCACAAATTACCGCCTCAGGGACATTAACACTTGACCACAGACCTTACAGGTCTACCACTACCTGGGCCCTTTTATTGGACCACACCCAGAGGACACCATACCAACGATGGTTCCCCACTTTTATCCCATCAACAGATTTTTAACCCCATCTCAATTCCTACATGCCTACAACCTACTTATCCTATCTCAGGGAGGAAGGGTAGGACGTTCATCTGATGGCTTCCCAACTCCGACTTTTACTGTCCCACTAGTTTCTACAATCTACTCTCCTACACTCCTCCCCATCACCCCGTCTCTCCCTTTGAACAAGTTAACTCTATGCTGTCTGGTTCCCCTTCCACCCTGTCATGCTAGCCCTACGCTTCATTCATTCCTCATAGCTCCGGGTCTTTCTTTTTCTTTTTATTATTTATTCTGTATATGAAAATCAATTCAATGGAACAGTTGTTGAAATAAAATCCACGATTAAGCCTCCAAAAGGGCGAAACGCGTCAGTAGATTTCTCTACAGGTGGAGAACAGGAGCTGAAGTCCTCTTTAACCAATCTCATTCACATGTATGCAACAGGGAGTTGGTGTTTGTATGCAGATGGTTACCATTGTGTTGAAGTCTACTCGAGCCCAACAAGCCAATCCTGTCTGTCTTGCACCAGTCTATTCACATGCTGATCCCACTGACACAGGTTTGGGGGGCATTCGAGTGGTACTAATTTTTTATTGTTTTTGGCTACTGAAAAAAAAATCCGTTAGAATTCTTGGTCTCCAATCTCATCTTGGCAGAGCTTACACCACGTTACGTACCTTCCTTGGCCCCCCATGTGACACTGCTCGGGTCTAGTGAGCAGGAATAGGAGAAAAAATTACATGGGCTCCCATAAATGGAAGTACCTTGTGTTTAACCTAACTCTGGAGGGTGGGCACTGCTTATGGTATATGGGGAAAGTTTTTTTTTTAACCTGACCGATTTAGTGTCCCTCCGGTCAGTGAGCAGTTAGGGGCCTTCCTGAGAAGTTAGATAACCAGATTGATCCCCTGTCGTCTAGTGTGAGCATTGTCTAAGTCTAGACATAGAATATTGTTTTTTTGTTTTGTTTTTTTTCAATCTGCCAGAGGACAGATAGAAGAAAAAATTATTGGATTCCCCCATCCACACAAGGGAGGTGGATGAACGAATCCTCTCCACTTTGTTATTGTTATTCTGACAGCGGGGACTCCTCCGTCCTCAGAATACACTGATCAGGGCTGCAGCCACTCGACTGCAGCAGCTGATCAAATAAAAGTATTCCAGCAGTTCTGTTGGACAGAAGTTGTATCTTCACTGGACCGGCCAAATTTTTATCCATCTATTGCCAGCATAAGTGCCGGTTCACGCAGGGGCAACTCGACTTACAAGGCGATGTGGAGGCGACTTCAGCGTGACTTTGAGCAACTTACAACACGACTTAAAGTTGCCTCCAGGACAGGCGACTTTGGCTGTGGCCAATCACAGAATAATCAGCTCTGTGGGAGGGAGGGGTTTGCCTGGGTAAACTATTTTCTTTTCCTGTAAAGTTGCTTCAGTTAAGACGGAGATCTGACTTGGAGGCAACTTCCATTGAAATCTTTGGGTACAAGTTGCCTAGAAGTCGCCTTGAAGTAGTACAGGAACCTATTCTGAAGTCGGAGCAACTTCAGTAGTGTACATTAAGACGGCTCTCATTCACTTCAATGAAATTTCTTATGTCCAGCGACTTGGGGCAACTTGAGGTCTGACAAGTCGGATCCCAAGTCGCTGTAGTGTGAACCAGCACTAAGTGTGCATTTATTACGACAGATGAAGAACAAAAGGTCTTGTCCTCAAAGCAAAACTCCATTTTGTTGGTTGTTTTTCAAATGCATTGCCCAGCGGTGTAAAAAAATACAATGATCGGCCCTATTACAGAGTTACACACATCAGCCTATCACCTGGCTCCTTTCAGCCATATTGCCCAACAATCTAATGGCTATGGAGAACAGGTAACCCATCCAAAGCTGGCCATAGATGGTATGAATATCAAACCATGTATGGGCAGACTAAACGTTCCAAAGTTGTTCGATTGATCAGCTTGGGTACAACCAGCCTGCCGAATTCCACATGTGATTGTTTGTAGAGGCGGTTATAACCGCTACCAATAATCACTGTGTTCTCCCGGCAGGAGAAGAATACAATGGCTCTGCAGGAGGGATTCCTCCATCATCACTGAGTGTATTGATGGGGGAATAGAGCGATTTTCTTTCCTGCAACCCGTGGTTGCAGAAAAGAAAGTTGCTCCCTCTATGGACGTCTTAAGGCTCATTTGGGAACAGATTAGACCTAGTCCAGTTAGTATTATTTATCCTGATAAGTTCGAGGTAGAGGGGTTCACAAACCACGTCCTTCACCATTCCCTATACAGGAATGGCTGCAGACGCCCAAAGGCAGTGCAGATACAATCGACTCTCGTCTACAGCCAGCTTTACATTAGCATTGTCCTTCATTTTATCTTTAATCATTTAAGAATGTACCATTGCTGGGGTTTCACATGGAAGGTACCTGAATTAGGTACAATTACTTATATGTCATAAAACATCCAGCTGATAAGAGAAGACAATAACCTGTGATCAGATAATATTATATTCAGCACGATATGTGAATTCCAGTTGCGGTATGGCAAGTTTAGCTTAGGTGGGTAATAAACAAATATAAATTCCCATATAGGACAGGAATAAACATATTTATCACTGAATGACAATTTGTAACACAACGGGAATTCCCACATAAATCACTGATGGAATGATCTACCTAATAGATGGTTATTGTCTTCTGTTATCGGCTCTTCTAGATAGGACGATTCCTCCTACAGAACAGACAGGAAGTCTTATCACTCCGAGAACTAACCATTTCATTTCATGTATTCCCCAAGGCTTAAAGTGGCTGTAAACGTTCCGTTTTTTTTTTTTTTTTTTTAAATAACAAACATGTCATACTTACCTCCACTGTGCAGTCCGTTTTGCACAGAGTGGCCCCCGATCCTCCTGTCCTGGGGTCCCACGACGGCTCTTGCGGCTCCTCCCCGCAATAGATAACCCTCTCTGGGAAGCTCTCTCCCGAGGGGGTTACCTTCCGGGTGCGCTCCCATGTCATACACTCAGCGTCCATAGCCGCTGAGTGTATGACTCTGCAACGCCCCGCCCCCCCGCCAGCCGTGTTAATGAATTTGATTGACAGCAGCGGGAGCCAATGGCTGCGCTGCTATCAAGCTATCCAATGAAGCGCCGAGAAGCCATGGAGAGAGCGATGCAGGATCGCGCCGACGGATGTTCGGGGCTCAGGAAAGTAAAACAGGGGGGCTGGACACTGCAAGGTGTTTTTTCACCTTTATGCATAGGATGCATTAAGGTGAAAAAACATGAAGGTTTACGACTCCTTTAACAACAACGATATAGGCCAACATGGATTTAAAGCTATAAACAGATATACAATACTCAAAATTGCAGCTCTGTACTTATTAATACATCTTTATTAATTTATTTTTAAATAGTCAGTTTAAGTATTTGAACTTGACTTCACATCAGTTCTTGTAGAGCAGAGCTCAGAATGGGAAAGGGAGAAGCAGCACAAGGAGTCAATTAGTTGTGCAGGGACTACATGCCCGATAGGAGGAGGGAGCTCATTAGGCTGCTGCCTCTCCTTTCACTGTCCAGTCACAGGATGGGGGGGGGGGGGGACATGACTCGAAAATGGTATTAAAGCGGAGTTCCACCCAAAAATGGAACTTCCGCTTTAAGGGAAGGTGACCCCCTGACATGCCACATTTGGCATGTAATTTTTTTTGGGGGGGGGGCAGCTGAAACCCTCTTTTTAGAGGGTTTCCGCTCCCACTCCCACTCCCTCCCCTGGGTACCGCAGCACCGGAAGGAAGGTCACCTCTCCCCCCTCCCTCTCGGCAATCATCTGGGACACGTCACAGGTCCCAGATGCATGGCATACTAGCTCATTATGTTATACTCACCTCCATCAAAGCCACCCCAGGCGCCCTCTTCCAACGCCTGGGCAGCTCTGATTGGCCGGAGCCACGATGACGTCACTCATGCGCATGCGCACGGGAGCCGGCAGTGATGGCCCGGCCTGAATGAGAACCGCCACACTACAGTGCGCCTGCGCCGCCGTAGACATCGGCGCCCGTGATTTTAGTAAAATATCCCTAAACCGTGGAGGTTTAGGAGATATTTCAAGCACCTACAGGTAAGCCTTAATCTAGGCTTACCTGTAGGTTAAAGTGGTTGTAAAGGGTTTACAACCACTTTAAAGCAACACTGTTGGCCCAAAAATTCCCCAAAACAGCTCCCTCCACTCTACATCCTCCATTAACCTTTTCAGCATTCCCCGAGTTTTGGATGTCTATGTCCTCCTCCTGCATTCTGTGCTTCCTTCCTGTGACCACTACTTTACTGCGGTGTCCTGTGACATAGGGGTCAGAAGATGGATTGGGGAACACAGGCAACCACCAGTCTGAAACATGACAAATTCTGAAGAACCTGGTGAAGGTTGCAGTGTTAGAACAGAGTGGACGTAGGAGACACAGGAGCCACCAGAGAGGTGAGCATAATACCACCTCTACAAAGCCTGGGGGCTCCAGTACCAAGACCAGCATCGTCACCCTCCATGTCATCATCCCTCCTCTCCACTCCTCCTCTGGTCCTCTGCACAATTAGGGATTTTTTTAAATTTTATTTACTTTTTATTTAAAGAAATGGTCCACCCCGCCTCTCCTTGCACGTCTTTCGCCTAGGTGAACAATGTGCACTGTTCCCGCTTTGCCTTCCGGGATGAAGGAAAAGAGGAGCGCACGGCCTAGTGGGGCGCATCAAGAGACATGACGGTTGAACCCGGAACGATCAGCAGCCGCTCGATGATGTCACAGCCAAACATATGGGCGCTGGACCGATTGCTGGCAGAAGAGAGGAGGATCTCCTCTGGACAGCACTAGAACTGCTGGGTGGGTGGGTGCAGTGACCTTGTACAAAGTGCCTAGCATAGCCCAGAAGAACCCACTCAAGGGTAGGCCTCTCATGTGACCCTTGCTTGCCGCCCAACAAAGAGAAAAACCTGGAGGACGCAATGACCAGCCCTGTTACCCTGACCTGCCCCTTACCCTAAAATGTTTATTTTCTTTATAAACAGACACAAATCCGGGAGCCCCTCACCATGTGTAGATAGATAACCTTGGGGACTCCTAAACACCATTCACAACCCTGCCAGTCAGGGCCTCACACCATATTGCACCTTCTATATTCCTGATAAACTGGGCTCCTCCTGTACTCCTTTGGGCCCAGGCACAGTAAAAGATAATGATTCAAACTCAAATACAGATTAGGGCAGAAGGGGGGCCAGGGTAAGGTAGGAGATTCTCTTCCATTGACATTGATAAGTATTGTAATATACTCAGAGCTGCAAATTTGCATTGTCTGTACTGTAAGGTGACCAGATTTTTAAAAATTAAATCCGAGGACATATATTTTTTTTTAATTGCAAATGGTAAACTATTTTATAAACATATTTTCCTCAAATTATATATGCAGTCGGTGGTGTAGCGGGGCAAGCCAAGAAATTTGCGCCCTCTAACCCTCAAAATTTTAGCGCTCCCTGAGTCCCTTCCACTAGTACAGTAGTATCGAGCAACCTGATTCTTACACAGATCACTACACTAACATACCTAATTCCTACACTGACCTACCTGAGCACTGCTCTAACCTACCTGATTCCTACACTTACCTACCTGACCACTATACTAACCTACCTGACCACTACACTAACCTTCTGGATTCCTACACTGACCACTACACTGACCTACCTGATTCCTACACTGACCTACCTGACCAGTACACTGACCCACTCGATTCCTATACTGACCACTACACTACCTAATTTATACACCGTCCACTACACTGACCTACCCGATTCCTATACAGACCTACCTGACCACTACATTGGCCTACCTGATCCCTACACTGACCTACCTGACCACTACACTGACCTACCCGATTCCTATACTGACCTACGTGATCGCTACACTGACCTACCTGACTCCTACTTCCTGCACTACTCACACTCCAACCTCCCCCACGCACACACATGTGTACAGTGTAGATCGGTTGATTTTCCTCACCTCTCTATGGCCTCCATGATCATTCATCGGAGAAGGGCTCTCCCCAGCACTGAGTACTGTTCTGGAGTCCAGCCACCCAGCCGCTACTCAGTATTCCCTGCCGAGAGCATCTCCAACAGCCACCGTACCACCCCTCCCCCTGCGCCGTTCTCACACACACAGGCCGCCCGCACCAGAGGGATCATGTGGGACAGGCTGGACCACAGGAGTCCATGGTAGGTTTGCCACCTCATCCCTTTAAACCTGAACACATATTAATTACACAGGTTCTGTGGCTCACTTGTTGCCTCATCTGCATTAAATCAGCCTCAGAACCTGTGTAGTTTATATGTTTTCGGGTTTAAAGGTGGCAACCCTAGTCCATGGGGGGGGGGGGTGCTGCAGAATAATGTCCGGGAGTCGGGACATGCTTCATCAGAGGGGTAGGGGGCCGAGGGAGGCATGCTGCACATGGCCGCAACACAGCACACTTGGGGGGGCACAGTAATAATTTTCCGCCCCCCCCCCCTAAATGTTGCGCCCAGGGCGAGAGTACTGGCTGCCCCAACACTACGCCACTGCAATCCGGGGACAAAGCTGGGACAGACTTGGTCTGGGGACAGTGCCCTCAGTCCGGGGACGTCTGGTCAACCTACTTTACTGGCATGGGTTGCCCCATCAGATATCAACTATCCACAGGATTATCCTCTCTTGTGAAGTGACAGGCAATTGTTGCGCAGTTTTGACCAACTGCGCTATCTCCTGGTTTACTGCAGCAGCATGGAGTTGGTAGCTGGGCCCCCAGGATATCCAGCGGGCCCAGGGTTGCCACCTCATCGCTTTAAAACCGAACACATATTAATTACATGGGTTGTGTGGCTGATTAAGGTGGTAATTAAACTCACTTGGTGCCTTATCTACATTAAATTAGCCTCAGAACCTGTATAATTCATATGTGTTTGGGTTTAAAGGAATAAGGTGGCAACCCTAAGCGGGGCCCTAGGCTCCTACTACGTTTGTGGTATGATGATCCAGCTCTGGTCCACCTTTGCAGGTCCATGTAGCAAAAGGAAGCCAGCAACCAGGTGTCATCCACAAATATGAATCCTTTATTGACTACATGGTGGGTATACAGCATGAAAGACTAATGCGTTTCGGCACAGCCTTACTCATAGCACATCTAAAAACATACCGATCAAACAATTAAATAGACAGTGCTTTTTATATCCATCTCTCATTATCCCTTGGCCTAAGGGCTTGGGCGTTTCTACATTTTATCTCAAATGCTTTTTAACAACAACTTGGAAAACCCTTCAATGCACTGTTGTGGTCTTCCACTTTTAGCCAAGGGTGGAAAATGTGTCCACATGTCCTTCTGATGCTGACTGTCCAGAATCTCCTTGTTGAAAATTTCTGCCATCCGCTGTTGAAACAGCACTGACGAGCAGCTCCAAGACTCCAATCGATCAGCTTGCTCCAGCATAGAAAGGGTTCAGAAAGCTTTTGTTTTTCAAAGTATATTTGTGGTCAGACTGCACAGACCTGGGACAGATTACGCTGAAAAATTCCATGTATTCCAACAACCAATGTTCCCTGAATGGCGCTAGCCTGGAGTACAGCAATGCTGTGAAAACAGCTGACTGGCTGTCCTCCTTAGCAGGGAAACCTCCACCAATCGGCAGCAGCTAAGCACTCTGACATGCCCGGAAACCCTCCTTAATGTCAATGAGTTCTGACATGACAGTACACATTTTTTTTGTGTTGTGGCTGGGTTCTGTGAAGCCATCTTGTCCTGTTCTATTACACTCCACCACTATTATTTTTTTTTTATAATTGCTCTTTCCTGAAAAGCATCAGAAACACATGGATTCACCTTGTCAGGCATTTCCCACTTCAAATCTTTGGGGGGCCCGTTTTCCAAGGAAACGGACTACAGCCCCAAAAAAGTGAATTTAAAAAAAATGACAAAAGGTTTCACTTTTTTTAGTTTGTTTTTCCTGTGAACTGCGTGTCATTAACAAATGCTTTATTTTTTTTAACCGCCCAATTTAAAAATAAATTCACACGTGTCAAAATAAGCTTTTTTTTCATGCTAGAAAATTACTTAGAACCCCCAAACATGATATATGTTCTGAAAGCAGAGGGCCTGAAGAACAAAATGGTGGCTGTTGTAGTTTTGTTTATGTCACATGATATATGTCTAGCCATTTATCAAATGCAAATTTTTCAGGAAAAAATGCACTGCAATGAATTTTAGTGCACAGAAACACAATATAATACCCAATTTTTGTTAAAATGTGAAATATGATGTTGCACCGAGTAAATAGATACCAAACATATCAAGATTTAACCACTTGCCGACCGCTGCACGCCGATATACGTCGGCACAATGGCAGCGGTGGGCAAATGAGCGTACAGGTACGTCCCCTTTAAAAAGCCTTCATCGCTGTGAAAATGATTGGGCAGCTTTAAAGCCACCCAGGTCACCGGATCACTTTTACAAGAAAGTTAAAGCGTTTGTTACCCCGACACTTCATATTCCTGGTTTGTGCCTGCTGTACCATGTACTTGTATGAGAAAGTCTCCTGGGTTTTTGTTGTGTAAAATTCCCTGGTGTTCCTGCCAGTCCCTCTGCTTTCCTGTTAAAAACTGACCACACTAAGCAAGACAACACAGCGTAGTCAGTTCTCTAGCTTTGCTGGGAACTCAGTGTGCTCTCCTCAAATAATCAGACTGACACCCCCTGCACAGCCATTCCCTGGGAAGCTCAGTGTGCTGCTGCTTCTCCTCCCCCCAGTTCCTATGCAGCTGAGAACAGAAGAATGTGATCACTTATAGAAAAGGGAAAAAAGGTATTTATAATGGGTTTTTTTTTGTTTGTTTTTTTATCTATACAAAAATGTTTTGCCTTTCATTTCTGTTTTAAACTGAATGGATTGTTTTACAAGGTGATCATTTGCAATCACTTTAATCACTGGCAAAATGATACCAGGATCATGGCTGCAGCCCGCAGCCCCATCCATTGACCCTCAATGCGGCAAAGTCGGCCTGTACCTTTAGCAGAGAAACAGCCCCAAAGCATAACCACCTCTATGCTTCACTGTAGGGATGGTAATCTTAGGGTCATAGTCAGCATTTTTCTTCCTCCAAACACGGCGAGTCCCCCTCCTCAAGAAGGCACATGTGCAGTCATGCCAATGGACATCTAAATGATTCAGAAAAGGATTGGGAGAAAGTGCTGTGGTCAGATGAGACCAAAATTGAGCTCTTTGGCATTAACTCGACTCGCTGTGTTTGTAGGAAGAAAAATGCTGACTATGACCCTAAGAACACCATCCCTACAGTGAAGCACGTAGGTGGAAACATTATGCGTTGGGGCTGTTTTTCTGTTAAAGGTACAGGCCAACTTTGCCGCATTGAGGGGCCAATGGACGGGGCCATGTATTGTAAAATCTTTGATGAGAACCTCCTTCCCTCAGCCAGAACACTGAAGATGGGTCATGGATGGGTCTTTCAGCATGACAATGACCCAAAACATACTGCCAAGGCAATAAAAGAGTGGCTCAAGAAGAAGAACATTAAGGTCATGGAGTGGCCTAGTCAGTCTCCAGACCTTAATCCTATAGAAAATTTATGGGGGGAGCTGAAAATTTCAGATTGCCAAGAGACAGCCAAGAAACCTGAAGGATTTAGAGAAGATCTGTAAAGAAGAGTGGACCAAAATCCCTCCTGAGATGTGTGAAAACCTGATCACCACCTACAAGAAACGTCTGACCTCTGTGTTTACCAACAAGGGTTTCTCCACCAAGTACCAAGTCATGTGATAATTGGAAGAAGTTTTGGACAGCTGCACTCCAAAAAAGGTTCCTTTATTAAAAAGTCAAATCACAACAATCCATGCCTCAGCAAAATAAGGGCAGACAAGCTGATGCGTTTCACACTGTAGTTCAGTGCTTACTCTAGCTATGAGTAAGCACTGAACTACAGTGTGAAACGCGTCAGCTTGTCTGCCCTTATTTTGCTGTGGCATGGATTGTTGTGATTTGACTTTTTAATAAAGGAACCTTTTTTGGAGTGCAGCTGTCCAAAACTTCTTCCAATTATCGCATTACCATATGCATTGCTTGCACCCGTGGCTTGGGATGGAGTGAAAGACCAAATCAAATACATCTGAGTGGTAACTTTATCTCAAGTACCAAGTCATGTTTTGCTTGGGGATCAAATACAAATTTTTCTCACTGAACTGCAACTCACTTTATAACATTTGTATCATTCGTTTTTTCTAGATTTTTGGTTGATATTCTGTCTCTATCACTTAAAACACACCTATGATAAAAATTAAAGACCCTTCATTTCTTTGTAAGTGGGCAAACTTACAAAATCTGCAGGAGATCAAAATTATTATTTTCCCCACTGTATGTATATATATATATATATATATATATTGTGAGGGGGTTAGCTCGGCAGCGGGTGTGTGTGACCCCCGAGATGGGCTCCCCACACAAAAACAGGCCCAGCAAACGGAGGTTGTGGTTTTCAAAATCAAAAAGGTGCGGTTTATTTTCTATTTACAGTGACAAAACACAGCAAAGCAAAAGAAACATAAACAAAATAAATCCTGGTCAACTTGACCTCTGACTAAACATACAGGTTTCCTAACTAACAACTGGGATCAGCCTAGTGCTGTCCTAGTCCCTAAGTCCCTGGTTTTAAATGTCCAAGCAAATAGCCACACAGGCTTTGTCTCACCGCACAGGGGTTCACTCTCCCTAGACAGTCCACACAGGTCTGGGTCCAGGCATGAGCTAACACCTAATGAATCTGGGAGTTCTTATAGAGGCCTAAATGAGCTGACAAGCTTCAGCTGGTCTCATCAACTCCCTGCCTCACGACGCCCAGCACTCTCCCTAGAGGTATGAGTCATTCATGAGCCCACTAGCCTCAGCTGGGCTTCATCAACTCCCTAGTTGTATAAGTCGGCGTAAAGCCTGAATCTGGGCGAAATATATCTACCCCCCTGGATGCAACCAGGTGACTTTACCTTCCTGCTGTCACATACCCCCCCCCCTCTTGTTTTAACCTCGGGGTTGGAACACCAGCAATCAGGCATTCATGTACTCGAGACAAAGCATCCACATTCCCCATTTGAACGCCAGGGCGATGCTTTACTGTGAAGTTGAATTCCTGGAGGGCCAGGAACCACCTATTCACTCTTCTATTTGTTTCCTTGTTTTGAGCCATCCACTTTAACGGAGCGTGATCCGTAACCATGTCAAAGTGCCTACCTAGCAGGTAGTACCGAAGGGAATCTAGAGCCCACTTCACCGCTAAACACTCCTTTTCAACGGTGGCGTAATTTACCTCATGGGACTTCAACTTCCTGCTGAGGTAAATGACTGGGTGCTCTTCCCCGTTCCAGACCTGGGACAATACTGCTCCTAACCCCACATCTGACGCATCACTTTGTACGACAAAGTCTTTAGAGAAGTCGGGTGAGTACAACACTGGCTGGCTACATAAGGCTTGTTTCAAGAATTGGAATGCTTCCTCAGCCTCAGGGGTCCATTTAATCATGACCGACCCTTTCCCCTTCGTCAGGTTGGTTAGGGGCACAGCCTTAGAAGCAAAGTGGGGAATGAATCGCCGATAATACCCAGCGATTCCCAGAAAGGCTCGTACCTGCTTCTTGCTGTTGGGACATGGCCAACTCTGGATGGCCTCGACTTTGTTGAGTTGGGGTTTTATTACTCCCCTCCCAATGGTGTACCCAAGATATTTGGCCTCCTCCTGCCCAATGGTACACTTCTTGGGGTTAGCCGTAAACCCCGCTTCCCGAACAGAGTCCAGGACTGCTTGCACTTTTGGCAGATGTGAGGCCCAATCTGTGCTATGGACAATTATGTCATCCAGGTAAGCCGCAGCATACTTCCGATGGGGCCTCAGCATCTGGTCCATTTTCCGCTGGAATGTGGCCGGCGCATTCTGTAACCCGAACGGCATTCTTTTGTATTGGAACGCCCCGTCTGGGGTTACAAATGCGGTTTTCTCTTTGGCCGACTTGGCCAGGGGGATTTGCCAATACCCTTTTGTGAGGTCAAGAGTCGTCATGTATCGGGCTGTTCCCAGCCGGTCGATCAACTCATCTATACGTGGCATGGGGTAGGTGTCAAATTTTGTAACTTTGTTCAACTGACGAAAATCGTTACAAAATCGCCAGCTCCCATCCGGTTTAGGCACCAACACAATGGGACTAGACCAATCACTTTGGGACTCCTCTATCACCCCTAAGTTCAGCATTTTCTGTACTTCCTCCCGTATTGCCTCCCGTCGGGCCTCTGGGATCCGATAGGGTTTTAACTTCACCCTTTCACCGGGCGGGGTAATGATGTCATGCTCTACCCCAGATGTTTGTCCCGGCAGCTCAGAGAATACCTCCTTGTTGCGAAGCACAAACTCCTTAACCTCCTGTTGTTGGGGTTGTGACAAGGTGGCTGCTATTCCAACCTCAGGAATCACGCAACCAGTTTGAGCTGGTGACCAAGTGTCTGCGACTAGGGACTCTCTATCCCTCCAGGCTTTCAACAGATTAACGTGATAGATCTGTTCGGGCTTTCGCCTTCCTGGTTGTCTGACCTTGTAATTCACTTCGCTCACTTTTTCCATTATCTCGTAGGGGCCTTGCCATTTGGCAAGGAATTTACTTTCAACCGTAGGGACAAGTACCAGTATCCTATCCCCCGGGGAAAAGGTACGGGTCTTGGCTCCACGGTTGTACACTCTCTGCTGTGCTAACTGCGCTTGGGCCAAATGTTCCTTCACGATGGGCATTACCTGTGCAATTCGGTCTTGCATCAGGGCGACATGCTCAATCACACTCCTGTGGGGAGAACTCTCACTTTCCCAAGTTTCCTTGGCAATATCCAACAGCCCTCTTGGGTGTCTCCCATACAGTAACTCAAAGGGGGAGAATCCCGTAGAGGATTGGGGCACCTCCCTAATAGCAAACATCAGATAAGGAAGTAGACAGTCCCAATCCTTTCCATCTCTATCCACCACTTTCTTCAACATTTGTTTTAGGGTTTTGTTGAACCTTTCAACCAGCCCATCGGTTTGGGGGTGATACACAGATGTACGTAATTGCGTCACTTTGAACAATTTACACAGCTCCTTCATAACCCGGGACATAAAGGGTGTACCTTGGTCCGTAAGCAGTTCTTTACAAATACCCACCCGGCTAAACACAAGAGATAGCTCTTTGGCTATGGTTTTGGCCGAGGTATTTCGGAGAGGGATCGCTTCTGGATAACGGGTGGCATAGTCCATTATAACTAATATGTACTGGTGCCCCCTAGCGGACTTGATTATAGGACCTACCAAATCCATGGCGATCCTCTCAAACGGGACCTCAATGATGGGTAGAGGGACCAGCGGGCTACGGAAATGTGGCATCGGGGCCGACCTCTGACACACAGGGCAGGAGGAACAATAATTTTCTATGTCCTTCATCACCCCCGGCCAATAGAATCTCTGTAATACCCTCTCTCGGGTTTTCTCTGTCCCCAGATGACCTCCAAGAATGTGCCCATGGGCCAACTCCAACACCAACTTCCTGTAAGGTTTGGGCACCACAAGCTGCTCAACGGTTTCTTCTGCCCTTTTTGCCACCCGATACAGTAGGTCCTTCTCTACGCTGAAGTATGGGTAAGTGCAGGTATTATCTGGGTTCACTAACTCGCCATCTATTTCCACTACGTTTTCCCGTGCCTTTATTAGGGCGGGGTCTTTTAACTGTTCTGTGGCAAAATTTTCCCTGTGAACCTCCAGATCAGAAAACTCCACAGACGGTAGGTTTTCGTCTGAGGAGGTGGGCTCCTCTCCAGTTTCTTGAGTCTCCCCTGCCAATACTGATAAGGGAAATTCCGGAGAGTCCTCACCACTCTCAGGGGAGTTCTGGCTATCACATTCCTGGTACATAGGGGCACCAGTGGGGGGCTCAGGATCATCCCACAGTTTCCAGAACTTCGGAAAATCCCTTCCCACAATGGCGTCATGCGGTAACTGAGATACTAAGCCCACTGGATGAGAGAGGGTACCTTTGGGGGTCTCGAAACACACTGTAGTCACTGGATACTCTCGGGTGTCCCCATGCACACAAATAACAGCTACCTTGCTATTCCCAGAGACCTCTGTTTTAACTAACTCAGCCTTTATCAGGGTCACAAGGCTACCTGAATCCAGCAATACCACAACATTTCTACCATTAACACACATTTTGCATAAATGTTTCTCAGTTCCTCGAATGGCAGTGCATGCGACTGTCGCACACAGCGACTGACGTCTGCCCGTCAGAAAGTCACACTGCATGGGTTCCTCCACAACCGGGCAATTGGCTGCAATATGTCCCGCTTGCCGGCAGCGGTAGCAAACGATCCTTCTTGCGGCCTCTTGAGCCGCTGATTTCCCAGGCTGTTCTCGCCAAACTTGGGGTAGAGCTCCCACCCTCTCACTCTCTCCACCCTCACCCCTTGGAATCCTCTTATCCGCCCCTGGGGATGGTCTGGTCTTAGGGTGGAAAGTCCGAGTGTCTCTGGAAGAGGCCGTCAGGTTCTCTGTAGCCAAGTATTTCTCCACACGATCCACAAGACCATCGGCCGTCTCTGGGTCTCCATGGCTTACCCACTTTTGGATGGCAGTAGGAAGAGCTCTCAAAAACCGATCCATTACAACACGTTCCACAATCTTTGGTGCGGACAAAGTCTCTGGCTGTAGCCACTTTCTGCTCAGGTGAATGAGATCATACATTTGAGACCTGGGGGGTTTTCCAAGCTGGAAAGTCCAGTTATGCACACGCTGAGCCCGGACAGCCTGGGTGACACCCAGCCTTGCCAATATTTCAGCTTTTAGCATCACATAGTCTTTTGCTTGGTTAGGCTCTAGGTCATAGTAAGCTTTCTGCGATTCACCAGTTAACAGAGGAGCCACCAGTCCAGCCCACTGCTCCTCAGGCCACTTTTCTCTTTCAGCGGTCCTTTCAAATGTGGTCAAAAATACCTCTGGATCATCCTCTCCAGTCATTTTTGTCAATAAACGACTCACCCCAAAGGACGCGGTATTAGTGGGACGGCTTTCCTCACTGGTCTGCGGACGTTGCTGCATTGCTGCTTCCATCTGTTGTTGTAGTCTCTGCTCTTGCTTCTGCAACAGGTCTATGAAGCGGGCCTCAGATTGCTGCTGGGCTTGTTGCTGAGCCTCCAGACTCTGTTGCAAAGTTGCGTTTGTCTGCTGCTGGGCTGCAAGGCTCTGTTGATGAGCTTGCTGCTGGGCTGCGAAGTTCTGTTGTTGAGCTGCAAGGCTCTTTTGCAAACCTGCATTTGTCTGCTGTTGATTGGCATTTGCTAGAGCCAGCTGCTTCAGTATCTCCTCCATGCTGGCTTAAAAAAAAACTGCCACTGGTTCTCCACCAACTGTGAGGGGGTTAGCTCGGCAGCGGGTGTGTGTGACCCCCGAGATGGGCTCCCCACACAAAAACAGGCCCAGCAAACGGAGGTTGTGGTTTTCAAAATCAAAAAGGTGCGGTTTATTTTCTATTTACAGTGACAAAACACAGCAAAGCAAAAGAAACATAAACAAAATAAATCCTGGTCAACTTGACCTCTGACTAAACATACAGGTTTCCTAACTAACAACTGGGATCAGCCTAGTGCTGTCCTAGTCCCTAAGTCCCTGGTTTTAAATGTCCAAGCAAATAGCCACACAGGCTTTGTCTCACCGCACAGGGGTTCACTCTCCCTAGACAGTCCACACAGGTCTGGGTCCAGGCATGAGCTAACACCTAATGAATCTGGGAGTTCTTATAGAGGCCTAAATGAGCTGACAAGCTTCAGCTGGTCTCATCAACTCCCTGCCTCACGACGCCCAGCACTCTCCCTAGAGGTATGAGTCATTCATGAGCCCACTAGCCTCAGCTGGGCTTCATCAACTCCCTAGTTGTATAAGTCGGCGTAAAGCCTGAATCTGGGCGAAATATATCTACCCCCCTGGATGCAACCAGGTGACTTTACCTTCCTGCTGTCACAATATATATATATATATACACACACACACACATACAGTATATATGTGTACTCTGTGCGGTAAGCAGTGTTAATTTCATAGACTAAAACATTTTAGTCGGCTAAATGAATACTATTTTAGTCGACTAAAATAGGACTAAAACTAAAATGGCATTTTAGTCAAAAGACTCATGCCGCGTACACACGACTGTTTTTTAATGTCATTGAAAAAAACAAAGTTTTTCTCAACGTGATTCTTCTCAAGCCTGCCTTGCCTACACACTATCGTGAAAAAAAATGCTTGAGCAAAGTGCGGTGACGTACGAAACTTACAACAGCACTATAAAGGGGAAGTTACATTCCAATGGCGCCACCCTTTGGGCTGCTTTTGCTGATCCTCGTGTTAGTAGAGTTTGGGGAGAGACGATTCGCTCTTTTCAGCCTCGAGCTCTTCAGTCCGTTACAGCGCGACAAATGTGCTATCTCCATTATGAACGCTAGTTTTACCAGAACAAGCGCTCCCGTCTCATCACTTGTTTCTGAGCATGCGTGTCTTTTTCACGTCGTAAAAGCCTACACATGGCAGTTTTTCACGACGAGAAAAACGACGACGAGAAAAAATAGAGCATGTTCCAATTTTTTAATGCCCATTTTTCACGTCGTGAAAAATGCTCTGGAGCCCACACACGATCGTTTTTAATGACCAAATAAAAAAATTGCATTTTTCTCGTCATGAAGAACGGTTGAAAATTTTACTTCAAAATGAACACTGGTCTGTAGTGCATGTTCATACCTCAATACCATAAATAATACCTTATTAGATTTTTCACTCCAGCAGTATATAATGAGTTTGGAAGTTGTAGAGAAATGTTAACTAATGCATTTACAATTTAAATATAATATTAGATTTTAGGCGACTAAAATTTGTTTTAGTTGACTAAAATATCCTGGAGATTTTAGTCGACTAAAACGTAGAACATTTTAGTCGACTAAAATGTACATGAGATTTAGTCGACTAAATACGACTAAAACAATTGCAGAAGACTAAAATGGGACTAAATCTAAAATGCCATTTTATGCCGCGTACACACGACCGTTTTTCATGACGAGAAAAATGCAATTTTTTAAATTGGTCATGAAAAACGATCGTGTGTAGGCTCCAGAGCATTTTTCTCAACGAGAAAAATGGCCATTAAAAATTTAGAACATGCTCTAATTTTTCTCGTCGTTTTTCACGTCATGAAAAATGGGCGTGTGTAGGCTTTAATGATGGGGGAAAAACGCGCATGCTCAGAAGCAAGTTATGAGACGGCAGCGCTTGTTCTGGTAAAACTAGCGTTCGTAATGAAGATGACACATTCGTCACGCTGTAACGGACTGAAGAGCACGAGGCAGAAAAGCGCGAATCGTCTCTCACCAAACTTTACTAACACGAGATCAGCAAAAGCAGCCCAAAGGGTGGCGCCATCCGAATAGAACTTCCCCTTTATAGTGCTGTTGTACGTGTTGTACGTCACCGCGCTTTGCTCAAGCATTTTTTTTCACAAGAGTGTGTAGGCAAGGCAGGCTTGAGAAGAATCACGTCGAGAAAAACTTAGTTTTTTTCAATGACATTAAAAAACGGTCGTGTGTACGCGGCATGAGTCTTTTGACTAAAATGGCATTTTAGTTTTAGTCATCTCAATTCTTTTAGTTTTAGTCGTATTTTATTAGACTAAAATAGTATTAATTTAGCCGACTAAAATGTTTTTTTCAATGACATTAAAAACGGCCGTGTGTACGCGGCATAAGACTAAAACTAAATTGAAATTTGCTGCAAAAATATACACTGGCGGCAAGGAGTTGAATACAATTCCTGTTTACCCTTTTTTTTCATCCTTTGTTACATCTCAGTCCAGCTGCTCTCCTGCAGCCTTGCTGCAGCCATTTCCTGTCTACATGCACTCCATCAATGGCTGCATGGCATTTCTCGGGGCAGACTTCCTGGTGATGCTTGTAGCCTTCACTGGAAGCCCATGTGAAAGCAGCAAGTTTAAAAATAATAGGATTTTTATAACAGCTTACCTGTAAAATCCTTTTCTTGGAGTACATCACGGGACACAGAGCGGCATAGTCATTACTATGTGGGTTATATAGATACCTTCAGGTGCTGGCACTGGCAACTTCCAAAACCGAAAGTACCCTCCCCTATATAAGCCCCTCCCATCCGGGAGCACCTCAGTTTTGTAGCAAAGCAATAAGTGTCCCCAAAGAGGGGTGGGAGCTCTGTGTCCCGTGATGTACTCCAAGAAAAGGATTTTACAGGTAAGCTGTTATAAAAATCCTATTTTCTTTCTTGTACATCACGGGACACAGAGCGGCATAGTCATTACTATGTGGGATGTCCTAAAGCAATGCCCAATGAGGGGGGGGATACACCATACATAAGCTGAGCGCTATCAGACATGAGGATCTTTTGCGGCCTGCAACACACTGCGCCCAAAGGCGACATCCTCCTGACTTCTAACGTCCACCTGGTAGAACCTAGTAAACGTGTGTACTGAAGACCACGTTGCGGCCTTACAGATTTGAGCCAGGGAGGCCTGGTGATGCACTGCCCATGAAGTTCCAACTGCTCTCGTGGAGTGCGCCCTAACTTTGAACGGAGGCGGTCTCCTTCTCAAGCCACAGGCTTGCATTATGACCTGTCGAATCCA
This sequence comes from Rana muscosa, assembly GCA_029206835.1. NCBI lineage: Eukaryota > Metazoa > Chordata > Amphibia > Anura > Ranidae > Rana > Rana muscosa. Next base: position 309,024,220 of record CM055128.1, read on the forward strand.
CTTGGCTAAAGTAGATTTTGACGCTGCCTGACCCTTTCTGGGGCCTTCCGGCAGAATAAACAAAGTATCCGTTCTGCGAATCTGAGCAGTGGCTTTTAGATAAGCTTTAACTGCTCTTACTACATCCAAAGAATGCAATAACTTTTCCTCTACCGAAGTAGGTTTGGGGAAAAAAGAAGGAAGAACCACATCTTGGTTCAAATGAAACCTCGATACCACCTTAGGATGAAAGGCCGGATGAGGACGTAACACTACTCTGTCCTTATGGATAACCAGATATGGCTCTTTACAGGACATAGCTGCTAATTCCGACACTCTTTTAGCCGAACAAATGGCTACTAGAAAAAACAATTTCCTGGTGAGAAGAACCAAGGAACTATGCTGTAATGGTTCAAATGGTTGTTTCTGTAGAACCGACAGAACCAGGTTTAAGTCCCATGGACATATGGGAATATTACCCGGAGGACTAATACGCATCACTCCTTGTCTAAAGGCTTTGACTAGTGAATGCGAAGCCAAGGGCCTTTGAAAAAATATTGACAAGGCCGAAAACTGACCTTTGATAGTACTCAAGGCAAGCTTCCTATCTACAGCCCACTGTAGGAAGTCCAGACTCCTACCTATTACGTACTTATGTGGATGCCATTTCTTGGCCTCACACCACGTGATGTACGCCTTCCAGATTCTATAGTAGATCTGCCTGGATACCGGCTTCCTGGCATTGATCATGGTAGCTACCACAGGATTAGAGAGCCCTCTCTTTTTTAGAATGTGGGCTTCAATAGCCAGGCCGTCAAACCTAGGGCTGGTAAGGAAGGGTGGTATATCGGTCCTTGCGAAAGCAGGTCCGGACGATGTGGGAGGGTCCAAGGACTCCCCACTGACATTTTACAATCTCCGCGTACCACGCTGGAGCCACCAGAATCACTGGTTTCTTTTCTACCCTGATTCTGCGGAGTAATCGAGGTAACCATTGTGGCGGTGGGAATGCATATATCAGCTTGAACTGATCCCAAGGGAACACTAGGGCATCCGAGCCGCAAGCTAGGGGATCCCTTGTCCGAGAGACAAACCTGTCCACCTTTGCGTTGAATCTGGATGCTAGAAGATCTACATCCGGTGTTCCCCACCGCTGACATATTGTCCAGAAAACCTCGGGGTGAAGGGACCATTCCCCTGGGCATAATTGCTGGCGACTTAGAAAGTCCGCCTTCCAATTCTCCACTCCTGGAATGAATACCGCAGATATGCTGGGACATATCTTTCTGCCCATTTCAGGATGTAATTTACTTCCCTCTGGGCTGCACGACTCCTGGTGCCACCCTGATGATTGATATATGCCACTGCTGTGGCATTGTCTGATTGAATTCTGACAGGGGACCCTTGGAGTTTGGATGTCCATGCTACTAGGGCATACCGGGCTGCTCGTATCTCTAAGAGATTGATGGGCAGGGCCTTTTCTGCATCCGACCATCTGCCCTGGAGAGACCATTGCTCCAGTACTGCTCCCCAGCCTATAAGGCTGGCATCTGTAGTGACCACCTTCCAAGAAATCGGACTGAAGGATTTCCCTTTTTCCAGATTCTGGAGAACCAACCACCAACGGAGGCTCTTGCGAACGGAAGGGGACAAGGACATTGTAAGTCTAGGGCCTGAACTTTTTTGTTCCAGGCTGACAGTATGGCCCCTTGCAAATTCCTTGAATGGAATTGACCGTAGGGTACTGCTTCGAATGATGCCACCATTTTTCCCAGCAGCCTCATGCACAGGCGTATGGACGGCTGTCTTTTTTGTACCCACTAAGTGGATCAAATCTTTCAAAGACAACACCTTTCCTCGAGGCAAGAATATTTTTCTCTGGCCTGAATCCAACCTTAGCCCCAAGTATTCCAGACTTTTGACTGGTTTTTAGGGCTGACTTGTCTCGGTTGATAATCCAACCGTGAGATTCCATATACTTGATTGTCTTGTGAACGACCACGTCTAGTTTTTTCACTGAGTGGTCTATCAGCAACAAGTCATCTAGATATGCCATTATCATTACACCTTGTGTTCTTAGATTGGCCAATAAAGGGCCAGAATTTTTGTAAACACTCGTGGTGCTGTGGCCAGACCGAAGGGTAAGGCTCTGAACTGAAAATGGCGCCCTTCTACTGCAAAGCGTAGAAACTTTTGGTGGACTGGAAAGATGGGAATGTGCAAATAAGCATCTTTGATGTCGATCGCGGCTAACCAATCCTCCCCTTGTAGGGCAGTGGCCACCGATCGGACCGACTCCATCGGAAAGTCCTGATATACAGGAATTTGTTTAGCCCTTTTAGAATTAATATGGGCCTCCCGTCCCCGTTTGCTTCAGGACTGTAAAGAGGTTTGAGTAAAACCCGAACCCCCATTCTTCCAGGGGAACCTCCATAATTACTCCTTGGAGCAATAGTTGTTCTAGTGCCAACAGGAGGGACTCTCTCTTCCGGGGATCCCTTGGCACGTTTGACCTCAAAAATGGGAAGGAGGAGAGTCTTTTAACTCCAATCTGTATCCCAAACATACTGCGGAGAGCACCTATCTGTTTTGATCGTGTCCCGCCAGGTCTCTTGCGAACAACTGGAGTCCTCCCCCCACCCGACTGATTGGGGGCAACTCTTCAATGAATTTAACTTTGGGGGAGGTTTTGTACCTCCCCTGACCCAGGGTTTCTCATTACCCTGCGATTGTCCCTGTTTTTTTACCCCCGGGAATTGACCGAGGAGGCCGTCGGAACTGTTACACAGCCGATGCCCCAGGGACTGGAGAAGCAGGCCTCTTAAAGAGGGACCTCTAACTCTGTTTTTAACCGGCAAGAGTGTATTTTTACCGCTGGAAATTTTCTGGATATATTTGTCCAGGTCTTCCCTGAATAAGCGTTCACCATGAAATGGGACGCTAACCAGCCATTCTTTACAAGGAGCTTCAGCAGACCAGTTTTTGAGCCATAGAAGCCTACGCATATGTACTACAGACAGCGTAAGGCGGGAGGCCTGATGGATTGAATCCTTTATGGCGTCAACCGCAAAACCTAAGGCTCTAGGTAGATCAGCTAGGGCAAGGGCCTGCTGATCTGTCAAGTCCCTCAAGACCTGTTTCAACTGATCCTTCACTGCTTAGCAGACCCCACTGCTGGTTGTGTCACCAAGCTTGCTGTAGAAAGAAGCAGATTTTCATAAGGACTCCAATCTTTTATCTATTGGGTTCTTGAACATTTGGACATTATCCACTGGACATGTCAGTGATTTATACACACAAGAGATGGCTGCGTCCACTGTAGGGACCTTCCATTTTTTGATGAACTTATCCTCCATGGGATAGACCACCGGAAATCTCTTGGGGGGGAATAAATATTTTCTCAGGATGTTCCCAATCCTGGTAAATGAGCCCTTTCAGTAAAGGGTGAAGTGGAAAAGAACAGACAGTCTAGGGCAGTGATTCTCAACCAGGGTTCCGTGGAACCCTAGGGTTCCTCCAGAGGTTGCTAGGGGTTCCTTCAGCATTGGGCAATTGCTGCCTCTCAGATAATTTCCTACTGACACCATTGATCTTTTTAGCTATCTGTAAGGAGGTAATTCTTCCCAATGACCACAAGTGTAAGGACCATCCTTCCCACTGACCATCACACTAAGGTTTCATGAATTGTAGATCTGTACTTTTTAGCAGGGGTTCCCCGAGACCGGAGAACTATTTCAAGGGTTCCTCTGTGTTGAAAAGGTTGAGAAAGGCTGGTCTAGGGGCTTCTAGCGACCCCAACGAGGATACAGTAGTGGTTGATGGTTCCGCAAGGTGCATTTTTAAATGCTGATCGGACCATGTTAGTCAGAGACTGAACCCATAATCTTTCAGTTTGAGATGCTGAGAAAAGGTTCCTCCACTGTTGATTCCTCTATAACAGAATCAACCTCATCCTGATCCCCTTCAGGCAGGTCGATCCCTGTATGGGACTGCTGCTCTGCTAACAGGCACTCTGAAGGAGGAGACGGAGATCGGGCGTGCTTTCCCTGACAGGGAGGCAGCGATCAATGTTGACAAACTCTCTCTAATCCTCCCAGAGCTGAGGAAAAAACCTCCTCTATTACATACACAGGAGCAGGTGAACTGAGGACAGCCACAGTACCAAGTACCCCTGCGGGGTCTCTACGGTCACTTACCTCTGAACTTCAGGGGAGACTGGTCAGCAGAAGCATGCCCAAGATCCTCAGAGCCCGATGAGACCCCCTTCGCTTCCTGGAAGATTCAGTTCCGGAGCTTCTGGACGGCATATTCCTAAGCCTAAAGCTGAGGTATTCCAGCCGTAATACACCACTTTTACTGAGAATAGTCTAGCACAATTGCTGCTATATAACAGTTGGTGTCTACTAAAGTGCCTTTCTAGGGGATGCCTGCATCAACCGCCTCTGTGTGCCTTTATACTGTTGCTAGCTCTGTCTGTGCACTTCAATAGCCAGCTATGATTGTGCTTTAAAACACGCTGGACGCCCGCACATGCGCAGTAGCGCCGCGGCGCACACCGAGCGTCATCCACCCGCTCCGCCCCTTTTTCCAGATCGCCTCTATATATAGAGGCGCGTGCTCGCGCCCGCGCGTGGGCACGTGTGCCTTCGGCGCCTTTTTTGAAAAAAATAAGGAGCTAGATGGGAGCCAGGGTCCCTGCCGCAGGGCCCGGGGATGGATGAGCGCAGCAACAGGGCAGAGGAGACAGCTTCCCAGCAGAGAAGTTACCAACTGCCTGGATTTGATTTTGGAAGAAAAAAATCCACATTACAAGAAAAAGAACCATAGCGGCCTCTAGTGTCTAACACAGGTACCGCGGTCTTACATTTTTTTATTTTTTTTTTCTTGCCTACTATTAAAATTTTTACATTTTCTCAGTAGTAACAGGCATACACAGAATATTAGCGGGAATACCTTAGGTAACAGGCAGAAAGACAAAATAGGCTTGGGGGTCCCTCAATAGAACCAAGTTCCTGAGGGCCTCCACTTACCTTTTCCTCGCCGCAGGACTCTGTTTGGTCCACAGAAGCCCAAACTTCACCTATCACGGCAGGCATTGTAATTAAACCTTCAGGGATCGGGTTCCCAAGGATTCCACTCCCCTGGACCTGTATAGCACCCTGCACAGAAAACATCTTGGTCGTGGGTATGACCAGAGCTCTGGATCCCAGGGTCCAGCCCTCCTAAGAGAGGCATTACAGGCAAAACCTTGCTCTTCTCTGCAAGGCCCGGGTACCGACCGTTTAGCTATGAAGCTTTTTTGGTCGGATCCGGAATAGCTTACTGAGGCCCAAAAGAACCTGTACGCAAGCTCAGTGAAAAACACATGTTTCTTCTTGGCCAACACCTTAGACACTGGCAAAAAACTGAGGTGCTCCCGGATGGGAGGGGCTTATATAGGGGAGGGTACTTCCGGTTTTGGAAGTTGCCAGTGCCAGCACCTGAAGGTATCTATATAACCCACATAGTAATGACTATGCCGCTCTGTGTCCCGTGATGTACGAGAAAGAAATTGAAAATGACATTACCATGTTACGGTTTACACATACCTAAAGCCATGTGTTCAGGATATCACAGAGAGGTCCTTTGCCTGGGCCAGCTTGCCCCGTCCCTGTACACGAGGCTCTGGTTTATATCTTAGACACCATCACCTGAAGTTTGCAATGACTTGCCTTAGCCATTTTTTCATTATTCCTCCTGCTGGCTTCCAAGTCCCTCCTCGTACATCAAATACCTAAAGTTTTCACTAGACGGTAGACGGATTGATTTTACAGGCTTCCTGCCGGGCGTCTGCTGCCATAGTATGATACTGCCGCACTTACTCTGAATTAAAGGGTATCAAGAAACCATTTCACTAAGATCCAGAGTTATGTGGCTGTCTGGACGCTCAATGTACACCTGTCCGGTAAAACACGGCTTTGCGGTAATCTCCGGGCTCCTCTACAGACCCCATGGGAGGCGTGGAGATTTAGGCAGCCTTGTAAAGGTGCCGCAGAAGTCACACAGAAGTGTCTGAAAACCACAAAAGCATTAAAGTAATCTGAAAAAAAGAGACTTTACGGGGCTGGAAGCCCATCAATCAAGGCACGCTGGATGGTGACCGTTTACACAGGCTTTGCAGGAAAAAAATTGGAAGGGCTCTAATAAGATCCAGAGCTGCAGGTCTAATGAAAGACGTTTATGGCTGTACAGCGTGTGGCTAGTGATTGAGCTTTGGTACTTACGAGGACTGCCGAACTTGTAACGTGCTAAAGCCGGCGAAGGACCGGCTGCGGCCAACCGCGGCGAGACCATCGCTAGGAGAGGTGAACCTCAGCTTCACCGACATCCTTCCTGGAGGCTCCTGCAGGAAGAGTGAACAAACTGTTACCAGGATATCTTAAAACCTGTTTGTACCAAAACAAGCTACCCTTAAAGCGAACCTGTCAGTCTTTTTCTGTCCTGTTACAATAAACAGCAAGAAAATCTCCACCTTTTATTAGTAAAAAGCAAGCCTTGAACTTCAATCAGTTCGTTTTTCTGGGCTGAGATGATGTCTTCAGTCTGCTGCAAGCATTTCCCCAGTCTCCTCTACCCCAGTGACAAGACTGCTATATTGCAACTATAGTCTCTGCATGAATATATTCCTAAATTGCCACAATATGCAACAATAGTGGCACAGTGGTACCTTGGATTACGAGTATAATTAGTTCCAGTAATCCAAAGCACTAGTAAATCAAAGCGAGTTTCCCCATAGAAGTCAATAAAAATTCAGATAATTTGTTCCACAGTGACTCCTATTGTATGCAGTACCGCATGTGGCTAGAGGTGGGGGGTGCCGGAGACACTCGTAAAGACTCGGAAACTGCTCAGATGCACTCAGAAACACTCAAAGAGGCTCAGGAAAACACTCGGGAATGGGGTGTTTCTGAGTGGCTCCGAGTGCATCCGAGCGGCTCCGAGTTTCATTGGCGCCCCCGCACCTCTGGCCAAATGCAGTACTGCACACCGCAGAGGCTTAAATTCTGCTTGTTTTGTGAGACAACGCTCGCAAATTGAGTCAGGAGTTAAAAAAAATAATAGCTCGTATTGCAAAACTCGTTAAACGCGTCACTCGCAATCCGAGGTATTATTGTATCATTTTTAACTCTATCAATAAACAGCTGTTTATAAGCTCCAATCCAGTGACTTTGCCAAGGTTTTGATGATGTCTGCTGCAGGCAAGAGGAAGCATTTCCCCAGTCTCCTCTCCCCCAGTGACAAAATTGCTATATAGCATCTATAGTCTGCATGAATATATTCCTAAATTGTCATAATATGAAGCAATAGTATCATTTTTAAAGAGTAACTCCACTTTCGTAGGAAAAAAAAATTGCAAATAAAAAAAATTTCATAATATAGCGTATATAATTGTGACACAAGTCATATTGTAATTGGATGTTATTAAAAATTACCTTTTCTTTCAATTTGCATGAGAACTCTTTACATAATTTTTAGGTCTCAGGGAAACCCTGGTAAAGCCAGTGCACAGGGGATCAATGTGAAAAATGTACCTTCCATTGGTGGTCAGTGGTAAGAAAGCCCTTCACAGTGATGGTCAGAATGCCCCCTGAGGCTTGATTTACATATGAGCCACAGGTGGCTCACAACAGGGGTCCGGTGTGTGCTGGTTCACCGTTTCAGGCCAGATTTCAGCTGAAACGGACCAAACTGTCCTCCCACCCCCCACCCAAGATGTATGAGCTTTATGTGTCACCAAAAATCCCCCCACAAAAACACTGAGCACTAATCTGCAAACTTAACCCCTAAGCCTATCCCTCCTCCTCCTAGTACAAATCCCCCCCCCAGCACAAATCTTCGCCCCCCATCTCCTTCATGCCCCCCCCCCCCAAAAAAAAAATTCACTCCTCTTAGCACAAATCCTCTACACCTAAAATTTCCCATGCTAGTGCACATCTCTTACCAACTCAAATCTCCCCTCCCAGTACAAATTCCCCTCCCCATTCCTGGCACAAATCGTCTCCCCCCCATCCCCCCTCCCAACACAAATCCCCCTAAATCACCACTCTTAGCACCCCCCCCCATTCCATAACTAGAACAATACCGCGCCCCCCAAATTCCCCCTTCCAACACAAATCCCCTCCCCCAAATCTCTTTGTGGTGCCCCCGCCTCAGATGATACCACAGTGTCCAAGGCAGTCGCCCTTCCTGCCCACCCCTTGTCCTGGCTCTGCTGTTTATCTGCAGCCCTCTCTTCTCTACAGCCATTCAAAATCCACAATTTACACATAATTTCTCAGCTCCAGGAGACAGGGGGTGGGGATCTGATGTCACCCACTGCACTACATAGAACAGAAAGCTGAATGTAATCTGAGACCTGAGTGGAGGGGATGGACACACCCCCTTCTACACAGTCTCATAGGGAAACATGCCCAGCTAAGGCTATCATGCATAGTCTGTATACTGGAACCATCCTCCCCCATCCCCCAAGATTCCGTGGTGTGGGCATAACCTATCAGAAAAAAAATGTGCTCTGTCAGTAAATATTCCATGTTTTGTTAGAAAATAAAGTCATCAGGGGTTGGCAACATTGACCAGAGGTGGGTGGGGACATTCCCAGGGATCTTTGGTGCCCCTGTTTCGTCAGATTAGGCGACCCCTCAAAATGTGTAACGAAAGTGACGTTCCGTCGCCGCCATCTTGCTACACCCTGTACTCCTCCATAGTAAAGGTACACTGGGAGGGGGGAAAGCGGACATCTTGTTACACCCACGGGAGTTTTGCATTTTGCACTTAATTTTAACAGGAAAGTGAGTTTATATAGTGATATACAGTACTTAGAACTTCGTCTGACTGGTCAGATGTTGAATCTTATAAGCAGCGAACTTCTGTCAGATTAGCAAACCTATGAGATGACCAGGCTTGCCGCTGCTTTTAAAATGTAGCATCTAACCAGTAAGACGGAGTTCTAAGTCCTGTATTTCACTATATAAACTCACTTTACTGTTAAAATTACGTGTAAAATGCAAAATTCCGGTGGGTGCAACAAGATGTTCGCTTTCCCCTTCTCAGTGTATCCTTACTATGGAGAAGTGTGGGGTGTAGCAAGATGGCGGCGACAAAACATCACTTCCGTTACCAATTCTGACGGGTAGCCTAATCTGATGTAACACCCCAATAAAATGTCAGTGACTCATGCAGATAGCAGAGGAAGGAGGCATCAGACAGAAATCACACTAGGTGCTTTGGATTGAGGCACACACACACTATAGAAGGATATGCTTTGTTAATTTTTTTAATTTCCGAGGTTTACAACCAATTTGAGGAACCCCTAGCAAACCTCTGGAGGAACCCTAAGGTTTCACAGAACCCTGGTTGAGAAAGGCTGCTAGGCATCTCATACTCATTGACAACAAGCTATTGTTCCCCTTTATAGTCCATGAAGACAGAGCCTTAAGCCTCGTACACACGGCCGAGAATCCCGTCGTAAAAAAAAACGTCGGTTTTCTCGATGAGAATCTTGTCAAGCTTGACGGGATTCTTGTCAAGCTTTCCTTGCATACACACTATCAATTCCAAATCTCGTTGTTGTAAAGAGCGGTGACTTACAACACGTACAATGGCAGTATAAAAGGGGAAGTTCCATTCCATTGGCGCCATCCCTTGGGCTGCTTTTGCTGATCTTGTGTTACTGCGTGTTAGTAAAAGTTTGGGGAGAGACGATTCGCGCTTTTCAGTCTTTGTGCTTTCAGTTCGTTACAGCGTGACGAATGTGCTATCTTCATTATGAACGCAAGTTTTACCAGAAGGAGCGCTCCCGTCTCATACTTGATTCTGAGCATGCGTGTTTTTTTTAAGACTCGGAAAAGCATACACACGACCAGTTTTCTCGTCGGGTAACAGACCGACGAGAATCCCGACGAGAAAAACGAGAAAATAGAGAGCAGGTTCTCTATTTTTCTCGTCGAGATTCCCGGCAGTTTTCGCGACAAGAAACCCTACACACAAACCGTTTTCTCGGCAAGAAAGCTCTCCCAGCAGTTTTCTTGTCGTTTCTTGCCGAGAAAAACGGTCGTGTGTACGAGGCTTTACTGCAGACATCCATCACGGCTATCTAATGTGGAAAGTGTCGAGACAGACAGGAAAGCCACAAGTGTGATAAAGTCATTTGTCCTATCGGAGGAGCAATTATATTACAGCATTATATCCAGGTTATTGCAGCTGACTGTCTGCCAGCTCCGGCCTGCACAGCTTGGAAAGACATCGTACAAGAGATGAAAGATTCTGGGGGGGGGGTGGGGGCGACGGGACCTAGCGCCAAACCTTACGCGGGCCGTGCTGCAGCATGAACCAGACGGATCTTGGCCAGGACCTCTCTGCAGCCCCGAACAGGTTACAGCAACATCTACCCCGAGAAACATTTGTTTCTGATTTTGCAAAGCACAAAAAAAAAAAATTCTAAACAACAACAGAGTTGAAATTCTGATTCCATATAAAGTACCAGTTATGGCGAGTTTACATTTTTTCAGAGCGAGCGGTGCTGAAAATATTTACAGCGGGGAGATGTGGATGCAGATGTCAAGAACAAATAAATAATTATAAGACATTCCAGGCACAGCTAAAGAAACAGTTTACTAAAGGGTAAGCGTGACTAGAATTAACAAATATGCAAAACCCAAACTTTTTCCTTTTTAAAACATTTTCTTTGCCTGGAGTGACAATCGTGACAGAGGTTGAATTTCTCCGGCGGAGACACATCAAGAAAAACCTGACAGGGGTTCTAATCCTTCCACGCTGCATCCAAAAAAAAAAAAAAAAACTGTGTTTTGGCTTTACAATTTAGGATATTTTTAGATTAAGAAAGGAACTGTATACTGTAATTCAAAAAGACACGGTGGTATATGGACCTTACTTAGCCTAGATGGGCCATTCTCAGCCAGGGTTCCTCTAGAACAGGGGTCTCCAAACTTTTCAAACAAAGGGCCAGTTTATTTTCCTTCAGACTTTAGGGGGGCCGGATTGTGGCCAACAGGGGCAGAAAATGTCATGGGCCCATCATCAGTGAGAATAAATATGGCCTGAAGGTTGGTGGTCAATAGGAGTGGTGCCCCTATTAGTAGGAGGAATAGTATCCCATCATTGGTATCCATAGAAGAAAAAATGCCCCATTGTTGGTGTGAGTGGGAGGAATAGTGCCCCAAGGGCCTGATAAAGGCTACCAAAGGGCCACATCTGGCCCTCGGGCCGCAGTTTGGAGACCTCTGCTCTAGAAGTTACTAGGAGCTCCTTGAGTTGTGGTTAATTGTGCTTCCATTTGATGATGCCAGTTCCAGAGCCAGCTGCATGACACCAACAAAGATCTTTTTAGCTGTCTGTGAGACATTCTGACCACCGGTTCCTTCCGTGGTAAGGGGGCATTCCTACTACTGACCACCAATGTAAAGGACATTCTTCCCACTGACCACCAATGTAAGGGACATTCTTCCCACTGACCACCAATGTAAGGAACATTCTTCCCACTGACCACCAATGTAAGGGACATTCTTCCCACTGACCACCAATGTAAGGAACATTCTTCCCACTGACCACCAATGTAAAGGACATTCTTCCCACTGATCACCAATGTAAGGGACATTCTTCCCACTGATCACCAATGTAAGGGACATTCTTCCCACTGACCACCAATGTAAGGAACATTCTTCCCACTGATCACCAATGTAAGGGACATTCTTCCCACTGATCACCAATGTAAGGGACATTCTTCCCACTGATCACCAATGTAAGGGACATTCTTCCCACTGATCACCAATGTAAGGGACATTCTTCCCACTGATCACCAATGTAAGGGACATTCTTCCCACTGACCACCAATGTAAGGGACATTCTTCCCACTAACCACCAATGTAAGGGACATTCTTCCCACTGACCACCAATGTAAGGGACATTCTTCCCACTGACCACCAATGTAAGGAACATTCTTCCCACTGACCACCAATGTAAGGGGCATTCTTCCCACTGATCACCAATGTAAGGAACATTCTTCTCACTGATCACCAATGTAAGGGACATTCTTCCCACTGATCACCAATGTAAGGAACATTCTTCCCACTGATCACCAATGTAAGGGACATCTTTCCCACTGACCACCAATGTAAGGGGCATTTTTCCCACTGACCACCAATGTGGGGAACATTCTTCCCACTGATCACCAATGTAAGGAGCATTCTTCCCACTGATCACCAATGTAAGGAACATTCTTCCCACTGACCACCAATGTAAGGGACATTCTTCCCACTGATCACCAATGTAAGGAACATTCTTCCCACTGACCACCAATGTAAGGGACATTCTTCCCACTGATCACCAATGTAAGGAGCATTCTTCCCACTGACTGCCAACATAAGGGGGTATTCTTCCCACTCACCTCCAATGTAAGGAGCATTCTTTCCACTGACCTCCAACGTAAGGAACATTCTTCCCACTGACCACCAATGTAAGGAACATTCTTCCCACTGATCACCAATGTAAGGAACATTCTTCCCACTGACCACCAATGTAAGGAACATTCTTCCCACTGATCACCAATGTAAGGAACATTCTTCCCACTGATCACCAATGTAAGGGACATTCTTCCCACTGATCACCAATGTAAGGGACATCTTTCCCACTGACCACCAATGTAAGGGGCATTTTTCCCACTGACCACCAATCTGGGGAACATTCTTCTCACTGACCACCAATGTAAGGGACATTCTTCCCACTGATCACCAATGTAAGGAGCATTCTTCCCACTGATCACCAATGTAAGGAACATTCTTCCCACTGATCACCAATGTAAGGAACATTCTTCTCACTGATCACCAATGTAAGGAACATTCTTCCCACTGACCACCAATGTAAGGGACATTCTTCCCACTGACCACCAATGTAAGGGACATTCTTCCCACTGATCACCAATGTAAGGGACATTCTTCCCACTGATCACCAATGTAAGGGACATTCTTCCCACTGATCACCAATGTAAGGATCATTCTTCCCACTGATCACCAATGTAAGGGACATTCTTCCCACTGATCACCAATGTAAGGATCATTCTTCCCACTGATCACCAATGTAAGGGACATTCTTCCCACTGATCACCAATGTAAGGGACATTCTTCCCACTGATCACCAATGTAAGGAGCATTCTTCCCACTGACTGCCAACATAAGGGGGTATTCTTCCCACTCACCTCCAATGTAAGGAGCATTCTTTCCACTGACCTCCAACGTAAGGAACATTCTTCCCAATGACCTCCAATTTAAGGGAACATTCTTCCCACTCATCACCAATGTAAAGGGAACTTCTTTCCACTGATCACCAATGTAGGGGCATTCTTTCCACTGATCAACAATGTAAGGGGGGCATTCTGCCCACTATCAATGTAAGGGACATTTTTCATAATGCCCCCAATGAACTGGTTTTAGCAGGGGTTCCCTGAGACCTGAAAATCAGGGGGCCCCTATGGGTAGAAAGGCGGGCCTAGATCCTAGATTTATCTTGTACCATTGTTGTAAAGTTTGCAACCAATCAGAAAAACTGTAAAAATAGGGGGACCTTGCAGGTACTAGGATACGATAATGTCCAACCATTATCAGCTACAATTCAATTTATTTAATAGAAAATGTTTTCAAAAATCCACTTCTCAGAGGATTATACAAGTTTAAAAATATATTTATATAGCACCGTGTTACATGAAAGAAACTCCTCCTGGCTCATAGATCACCATGTAATTATACTGCAGTCATATGTAACTATTCCATTAACAGATATCTTGGCATCCATAATATGAATACATCACATGGTGTGGATAGTGTTATAAAGCACAACTCTACTCGTATCTTCACTTCTTCAAGAATATTTATAGAATCTGTTAGGGTGGATAAAAATCAATGATTTAAAAAAAAAAAAAAGATTTTTTTGATTTAAATCAGATTTTTTTGATTTAGATAATTTTTTTTGATTTTTTATCAAATTTATTTTAATAAAATGCTTTTGGAGTAAAAATCTATCTAAAGATAGTTTTCTATTTAAGATACATTAATAATTTAGTTTATTCAGCATGAAATGGAGCTTAGTTATGTAGAATGAGGCTGTACATTCTGCGATATGTACATTTTTGGTAAACTCATTCAATGAATCCAAGCTCTGCCAACTGAGATAACATGCACTGCATTGATGCATTCACACAATTTCACAGTAACCATGAGATAAACCAAAGTTCAGGAATATTCCTTTAATCCCATTGTTTTGCAAATCTACGTACACTGAAAACTGTATGATTGAATCGGTTCTGATGTCGCTGTTTTACTAACCTGACAGCTTATTATTCTAAATAAGAAACCTTCATTTTGTTTGCAAATATTAAAGATTTGAACTACTAGCAAGAATAAGTGCTTACATTTAAAGAGCACCTGTCAAATCAGATCCATCATGGCAGCGCCTGTTAGCGGGCATCCACTCACCTGCTGCCGCCACGCCCCTCACCTTGGTGTGTCACTGCCGCATCACCAGCCGTCCCATTAAAGTGAATGGGGCTGTCGGCGAGTCAACAGCGGGTCAGAGGAGGAGCCACTGCGGGACAGAGATGACAGTTGCTTTTTAAAAATTATGATTCAAATCGCGTTGATTTAAATCAAGCCTATTTAAATTGTGATTTAAATCAGATCCACCCTGGAATCTGTGTATATAAAGTTACTGTGAATGACACTATCACCATCAATGCATATATAAGGACATCTGTAATGTGGAAGGGAGGGCTGCCGGGGATCCTTGGGAAGGCAGACTGGAGCATAATTGTATCTAATGTATCATATTGCGGGTATTATCCAAATCAAAGAAAAAGCGTTCATCCATTAATCTAAACATTAACCACAAACAAAGCCATATTCCCAAATGGAATATTACATTTCAAATAGCTAAGTCATATTAAATGTAACATAAACATTGCACGTCGTTACCAGATCTGCACATAGGAAAACTTTCAATAAAAACTGTTACCAGTCTCAGGTTCAGATAAAATATCCGCTCCAAAGGTGGCCCCGATCTCTGCTGGCATTTAGGTTCGATCAAGACCGTAGGAAGAAGTATTTCAGGCTAGAAGGTTAAATATGAAGTCTCTAGTGTTCATGTTTTTACCAGTAGAAGTGAGTGGGGAGGGGACTTGTCCAGCAGTGGCCTCTCCACATAAAGCATGGCGACCATACAAGGTTTCAATAGTTCATTCCCCTGGAAATGGTTGGCCAGGGTTGCCCAAACTAATCACTAGTCATTAAAAAATTCTGTTGTGAAGTTTCAAAATATGCAAAGTTCCTTTTACCCAAAATCCACCATTCCATGCATGACAGGTGGCTTCACCATCAGGGATAGAGAGAAGGATTTCTAAATGGTATATTGAGGGAGAGAGAGATCCAAAGCCAGGCAAAGCAACAGGATTACTCTAATTCCCCCTTCCCAGTGCAGCATACTCACCCTTCCTTTGATGCACCATTAGCTACCAGGGGAGAAGAAAATATCCACATTTCCAGGTGAGAGTAATGCCCCGTACACACGATCGGAAAACCATGGATTTTTTCTGACGAAATGTTGGCTCAAACTTGCTTGTTGCATACACACGGTCACACAAGTCTGACTGAAATTCCGACCGCCAAGAACACGGTGACGTACAAGACGTACGACGAGCCGAGATCAATGAAGTTCAATAGGCAGTTCGGCTCGTCTGCTTGATTCTGAGCATGCGTGTTTTTTTGCACGTCGGAACTGCATACAGACGAGCGGATTTTCCGACAAGAACTTTTTCCGTCGGAAAAATAGAGAACCTGCTCTCAATCTTTTGCTGGCGGAAATTCCGACAGAAAATGTTGGATGGAGCCTACACACGGTTGGAATATCCGACCAAAAGCTCACATCCAACTTTTTTTGACGAAAAATCCGATCGTGTGTACAGGGCATTACATGTGATGGGACTGGTCTTGGTGACTGGCGCAGTTGGGCCGCGAGGTAGGTAGAAGAGATGTCTGCCTTGAGTACTTCAGCATGAGGGGGTGCAAAAAGGGCAGAGCCTGCAACCTATGTGGTTCATTGCATTGGGTCAAGTTTTGGCCTTTTCTCCTTGGATGCTAAAGGACATTGAGCAGGCACTGGTCACATGGGGGTGGGGGGAGAGTCCTTAGCCCTGTGCTAACTTAGTGTTCTATCAAGGCTACTGTGAGGACTTGGATGACCTGTTGGTGGAACTATGGTTGTCTGGGTGGAGGTTTGTAGCTCTGATGTCCACCAGCGGGTGCCCCCCAGCAACCAGCAAATCCAGTACTCCGTTTCAACCTGATAATGGATGGATATTTAAGTACTCCCAAACTGGTGTCTCTTGCTCCAGTGTTTTGCTACTGCCTGACTCTGTTAGCCATAGATCTGATCTTGCTCCTGCTCCCCTTGTATCTGATCCCAGTTTTGGTTCCCCCTTCCCATCTGCTCCCTGCACTAGCATCTTTTCCAGCCTTTCGGTGTTCCTCATTGTGTATATATTGTATATAGTTAGTTGTAGTTAGGCTTTCTGTTTGTTAGTTATTAGCAGGGCTGGGACAAGGGGTGGGCAGGTGGGGCAGCTGCCCTGGGCACTGTGGTATCATATTAGGTGGGTGGGTGGGGGGGCACAAGGAGATTTGGGGAGGGAGGGATTGTGTTGGGAGGGGGAATTTGGGGAGCGGCAGGGGGTAAGAATTGTTCTAGAAGGGGAAATTTGTGTGTGTGTGTGTGTGTGCTAGGAAAGGTGATTTGGGGGATTTGTGTTGGGAGGGGAGAGGATTTGTGCTAGAAGAGGTGATATGGTAGAGGGGGGAGGGGGTTCGGCCTAGGAGGGGAAATTGTGCTAGTAGTGATTTTTTTTGGGGGGGGGGGTTGGGAATTTGTGATGGGGGATCAGAGGATTTTAGCTGGGAGGGGGGATGGGGTGCAAAGATGGAGGCAATTTTACCAGGGGGGCAGATTTGTCCTGGGAGGAGAGGGAGTTTATGCTTAGCGGGTGAGCATGCAGATTAGTGCTCAATTTTATTTTATTTTTTGGGGGGGGGGGATTTTTGCTAACACATAATGCTTACACATTTTGAGGGGGTGCAGTTTGGCATGTTTACCCTGGGCTCTAGATGGCCTTGTCCCAGCACTGGTTATTAGTCAGGTTTTCTGTCACTTGGTTTTTTGGTTCACCTTTTATCTCCCCTCCTATCAGCATGCTTCTTAGAACATTGATTGGCTCCCATGTGCTGCTTCATCCTCTCACACTCCAGCCCTGCTTTACAGAAACTGTAAGAAGCTACTACCAGGTTAAATCGAGGTATGTACACTGCTTGCTTTCATAAAATACATTTAATGAGGTAATAACGGTTATAGAGCTGCATTAATGTGTGTCTTTTCTATCTGCCTGGGGTTCAGCTTTAACTCTACAGGGTCAGAACATTTAGGCAGCGCCAAGGTATATTTATCAAGTATGCGCTGGGCAGACGACTGGAAGTGTCCACTACAATTTCTGGATGGGAAACGCATTCATATGAGATGAAGCATTGATTTGGATGTTGTGTTAGGCCTGGCAAGCCTCTCCACTTTCCACAGAGGCCTTCCTTACCGCTGTCTGTCGGCTAAGTTATTAGGAGTGCGCTCTCCTCGACTGCTAATACGTTCAGCATAAATTCTCTGTGACTGGTGACTGGACCGGAGCAGGCGGGTTATGTCACTCTTCTAAAAATACGCAACACTAAGGAACCGGCTGATGTCAAACAGACATTGGGAAATCTGCACATTTCATTTGGATGTCGGCTTAGCGTATGTTTTAGATATATAGAAGAAAGTCACCTGCTTTTGTATAAAATCTACATAAAAATAGAATGCAATGATTTGTAAATTTCATAAACCCATATTTTATTCACAATAGAACATAGAAAATGTATCAAATGGTAAAAATTAGGAAATGTGCAATTTTAAGAAAAAAAAATAAGGTCATTTTAAAATTGATGGCAGCAACAAGTCTCAAAAATGTTGGGACAGGGCAACGAAAAGGTGGCAAAATAAGTAGCACTAACAAGGAGGAGCTGAAAGGACATTTTGCAACTAATTAGTTTCATTGGTGACAGGTCAGTAACTTGATTGGGTATAAAAAGAGCATCTTAGAGAGTCAAAGTGTCTCAGAAGAAAAGATGGGCAGAGGCTTGCCAATCTGTGAAAATGTGCATCTAAAAAGTGTTAAACAATTTCAGAATAACGTTCCTTAATGTAAAATTGCAAAGACTTTAAATATATCATCATCTACCTACATAATATCATCAAAAGATTCTGAGAATCCGGAGAAATCTCTGTGGGCAAGTGACCGAAACGCAACATAAGATGCCCGTGATCCTCAGGCCCTCAGACAGCACTGCGTTAAAAACAGGCATGATTCTGTGATGGACGTCACTGCATGGGCTCAGGAATACTTCCAAAAACCACTGACTGTGAACACAGTTTGCAGTGCCATCCAAAAATACAAGGTAAAGAAATGCCACCGTCATCTCTGGGCCAAAGCTCATTTAAAATAGTCTGTTGCAAAGTGGAAAACTTTTTTTTGGTCAGACGAATTTAAATTTTACATTCTTTTTTGCAACCATGGGTGCCGTATCCTCCAGACTAAAAAGTAGAGGGACCTTCCAGCTTGTTATCAACACTCATAGGGGTGCATTAGTGCGTATGGAAAGGGCAGCTTGCACATCTGGAAAGACACCATCAATGCTGAAAATGATATCCAAGTTTAAAGCCCTGTACACACGGGCGGGAATCCTGTTGGAAAAAAAAAATGTCGGTTTTCGACGGGATTCCTGTCAAGCTTGACGGGATTCTGCCAAACTTGTCTTGCGTACAGACTGACATTCAAAATATCGTCGTTCTAAAGCGCGGGGACGTACAACACGTACAACGGCACTATAAAGGGGAAGTTCCATTCCAATGGCTCCACCCTTTGCTACAACGTGAACTCTCACGAAATGCGTAGGGAAGAGCGACGCGCTGACGTCACCTCGTGTTTTCTCATTCGTGTCCCGGAAGGACGGGTTTGTCTGGATGTGCGCCGGCCGGCACACCAGACCTAAGGCTTTCTTTGAATACGGATGCTGTAAATACAATATATTTTTTATGCAAATAAATTTTACTATGGTTTTACACTATATGAAGCTTTTATATCTTTTATAACAACCATCCACACATCGCTACGAGCGGGTGAGAGACACCCTGATGATAGATGCACGGCTTTTCCCGAAGTGAGATCCAGGCTGTGGTGTATTACAGGCTTTCTGTGATCCTCTGTAATGGGGGGTCATGGTGATCTGGTAAGGAGACATCTTTATCATTTGGTGGTAGAACTCACATGCTGAAGATGGTGGATGGACTTTGTGAATAAGCTCATAGATGCAAACATGGTGGACTTTTTAACTCATGAACTATTTTATTTAGCGCAATTCTATTTTCTACCTATTTGCGCTCTACTGTGTTTTAAATTATACAGGAGAATCGCTGCTTTTATTCATCATTTATTATTCCGTTTTTCCATACCTTTTTTCTATTGATATTTTCATCTGCAGACACATGGCTCTGTGCACACAGAGTTACATTATAAAAAAACATTTTCAGCAATCCCTTAATTTGCGCCTGGTCCCTAGTCAAGTACAAGTCTAAAGTTCTGCCTGGGGTGCTATTCTTGGGCAACACATTTTTAGATCCATCTGAAGTCATTTCCGTATGAGTTATTAGATAAATTGCAGGCGTCTCAGGAACTAAGTAAATATTTGCAGAAAACAGAATTAAACTCTAAACTGTCCAAATGACTTCTGATTGCTTATATTAAGAGGCATGAAGCCAGGGATGGAAAATGTTGTGGACACCTGCTGCAACTCAGCTGCAGAGGGACATCAATACTCACCACGACAGCGTTGCCTCGGCCCTGTCACGTTTATTCCTGCAGTGTCGGCCTCTGGAAGACCTTCCAAACATGACCCACCAATGTGAACTTCTAAATTGCTTTTTGTTTTGTTTTTGTAATTAATTTTTTCCACTTGGCTGTGACATAAGGAAAAAGAGAGAACGCACAAAGGAAACCAAATGTCCTTGTGTACTCAGCAGTTTGGTGTGACTCATGGGTTCACCTGCTTTCTCTTTGGTTACAGTATTTCATACAATATATGGCCAGTGATAAAAAAATAGAAAATATCTAACTGTAGGAACCTTGCCCTATGTTGTTGTGTCCCTAACCAAGTAAAGACGGTGTTGTTGCTTGGTTGTAACTGGCCTGGCTGTGTAGGTCTTCTCTAAGCTCCAAAGGCTTATGCCGATTACACACGCTCGCTTTTCTCTTCGGTCAAAAGACCGGCGAGAAAACCGAGGGGAAGACCAAGCTCCGGCTAGGTCCCTTCTCCCCGTGTACACACGGCCGGTTTTCGACATATTTTGTCTTGGTCGAAAAAACCGGCCGTGTGTATGCTCCGCAGCAGTGTTTCCCGAAGGGGAAACTGCATTTAAAAAACGCCGCGATTCGCGACGTGAAAAATTAAAACATGTTCTAATTTTTCCCGTCCTGAATCTCTGCGGTTTTCACGTCGGGAAAACTGCTGGAGAGCATACACACGGCCGGTTTTCCCGCCCAAGAAAAAAAAAGACAGTTTTCCCGTCGGGAAAATAGGATTTTTGTACTCACCGTAAAATCCGTTTCTCTGGCATCCATGGACTGACACAGCGTGTCTTATACACCTTTACACGTGGGTTATGTCCCTGCTTGCAGGAGAAGACCTAGGCAGAATGTGAGATGTTATACATACATTCTAAACAGCCAGAGCTGAACAGCCCCACCCAGGGGGCGGTCCCTCCGGACATAACCCTCCCACTGCAGTCAGCAGACCTCAGTTCGTAACAAAGCAGTACAAACTTAAAAAGAAGGGTGGGTGCTGTGTCAGTCCATGGATGCCAGAGAAACGGATTTTACGGTGAGTACAAAAATCCTATTTTCTCTTGTCATCCATGGACTGACACAGCGTGTCTTATACACCTTTACACGTGGGATGTCCCAAAGCAGTGTCAAGAGGGATGGGAGCAGTATAAATGGAAAACCAAAAACTTCACTCCAAACAAGGCAGAGCTCCTCAACGGAGGAGTTGCAACATCAAACAGCGGCCTGCAACACCTTGCGGCCGAAGGAAGCATCTGAAGATGCAGCCACATCAACCTTATAAAACTTAGAAAAGGTATGAACAGACGACCAGGTCGCCGCCTTGCACACTTGTGCAACCGACGCTTGATGTCGGAAAGCCCAGGAAGCACCAATTGCCCTGGTGGAATGTGCCGTAACCGGAAAGGGAGGCGCCCGCCCCTTGAGAGCATAAGCTTGAATGACGGTTTGTCTGATCCACCTAGAAATGGTGGCAGACGAAACCGCTTGGCCCTGTTTTGGACCAGAGACAGCCACAAATAGTGAGTCAGACTTCCGAATAGAAGCAGTAGCAGACAGGTACACCCGCAAGGCTCGTACCACATCCAAAGTGTGTAGCGCAAACTCTCTGGGATGCGATGGGTGAGGACACAAGGACGGGAGGACAATGTCCTCGTTTGAGTGGAAGGCCGAGACCACCTTTGGCAGAAAGGAAGGTCGCGGACGTAACACCGCCTTATCCTTATGGATGATCAAAAAGGGCGACTTGCAGGACAAGGCCGCCAATTCAGACACTCGTCTAATGGAAGTAATGGCCACCAAGAAGGCCACCTTCTGAGACAAAGTCAAGAGGGGAATATCTCTAATATTTTCAAAGGGAGGTTCCTGGAGGACCGAGAGCACCAAATTCAGATCCCACGGGGGGAGAGGAGGCTTGACAGGGGGGAGCACATGGCGAACCCCCTGCACAAAGGTGCTAACCAAGGGATGACCCGCCAGCGGTCGCTGAAAGAAGATGGCCAAGGCCGAAATCTGACCGTTAATGGTACTCAAAGCGAGCTTTTGGGTCACGCCACGCTGCAGAAAATGCAGGATTCTGGGAACGGAATACGTTCGTGGGCGCCAGTCCAGCTCTTCGCACATGGCGATGTAAGCTCTCCAAGTACGGTGATAGATCCTTCTGGAGGAAGACTTCCGTGCCCTTAACATGGTCGAAATGACCGAATCCGAGAGACCTCGGTCTCTCAGCACCTGGCTTTCAATAACCATGCCGTTAAAACCAGAGACTGTAAAGCAGGATGAAATATAGGACCTTGAGACAGAAGGTCCCCCCGTATCGGTAACCGCCAGGGAACGTCTGCGACGAGACGTACCAGATGGGCGTACCAGTGACGCCGAGGCCAATCCGGAGCAATGAGGATCACCGGAATTCCCTCGGTCGCTACCCTGCGGAGCAGGCAAGGGAGCAACTGCAGCGGAGGATAAACGTATATCAGGCGATACTGACCCCATGGGGCCACCAACGCATCCGAGGCATCCGCCCAGGGATCCCTGGATCTGGCCACAAACCTCGACACCTTGCGATTGAGTCGAGAAGCCATCAGGTCCACATCCGGCGTGCCCCACCGTCTGCAAAGGAGTTGAAAGACCTCCGGGTGCAAGGACCACTCCCCCTGGTCCAGCGTCTGGCGACTTAGATAGTCCGCCTGCCAATTGTCTACGCCCGGAATGTAGACGGCCGACAGAGCCGGCACGCTTCTTTCGGCCCACCTCAGGATGCGGGCGACCTCGGAAGCCGCAGCTGAGCTCCGAGTCCCCCCTTGATGGTTGACATACGCCACTGCTGTGGCGTTGTCCGATTGTATCCTGATGGAGTGACCCTGTAGTTTCTCCGACCATGAGGAGAGACACAGTCTGATTGCCCGTATCTCCAGCACATTGATCGGTAAGAGGGCTTCGTCCGGAGTCCAAAGCCCTTGGGCCGACAGGACTCCCCAGACTCCCCCCCAGCCCGTCAGGCTGGCGTCCGTCGTGATCACCGTCCATTGGATGGGGAGGAACGACTTCCCGGACCGAAGAGCCGGGGACCTCAACCACCAGGTCAGGGACGCCCTGACCAGGTGACTCACCTGGATCTGAAGATCCAAGGACAACTGGGATTTGTCCCAAGTGGACAAGATCTCTTTCTGTAAGGCCCTGGTGTGCGCTTGGGCATAAGGAACGGCCTCGAAGGAGGCCACCATGAGTCCCAGGACTCTCATGCAAAAGCGGATTGACGACCATTTTCGGGACGTCAGCACCCGTACTGCAGACTGAAGTGTCAGTAGTTTGTCTGTAGGTAGGAAGACTCTTGCTTCCAAGGAGTCCAGAATCAGACCTAGATACTCCAGACGCTGAGTCGGGACTAGAACCGACTTCTGAACGTTCAGGAGCCACCCAAACTCCCTGAGGGTCTGACTGACGATAGTCACACTTTCTTCCAATTCTGAGCCACTGTCTGCTCTTAGAAGGAAATCGTCCAGATAGCCCACGATAGCAATGCCTCGCTGTCTCAGCAAAGCTAGGACCGGAGCAAGCACCTTGGTGAACACCCTCGGTGCCGAGGCCAGGCCGAAGGGAAGAGCCACAAATTGATAGTGGACTTCGCCGACCGCAAAGCGCAGAAACTTCTGGTGGCTTGCGCAGATCGGAACATGCAAGTAGGCGTCCTTGATGTCCAAGGATGCCAGAAAATCCCCTTGACGGAGTGTAGCGACCACCGTGCGAATGGATTCCATGCGGAATTTTTGCACCTTCACGAAGGCATTTAGGGCCTTGAGGTCCAGGATCGGCCGAACCCCGTCCTTTTTTGGAACAACAAACAGATTCGAGTAGAACCCCTGAAACCTCTCCTGGGACGGAACCGGCACAATTACTCCGGACCCGATCAAATCCTGTACAGCCCCCAAGAGGGCTGCCCGACGGGCAGGAAGGAGAGGGAGATTTGAGGGAAAGAATCTGTCTGGGGGCCAGGAGCGGAACTCTATTCTGTATCCTGAGGTGACCACCTCGCACACCCACCGGTCGGAGATCCGGGAGGTCCACCGATCCGTGAACCTGCGAAGTCGTCCCCCCACCCCAGAGACGGGCGGGGGCAAGACTTCACGCGGAGGCGGGCTTGGGAGCCGGCTTGTTCGGCTTACGCACCCAGGGGCGCTTGTGCCCGCCAGCCGTACTGTTGTCAGTCTGGGATGGCTTACCCGTGGACTCTGACGGACTAAAAAAACCCTTTTTTGCTGGAAAGGAAGGACCCGGTTTACGTCGGGCCTCCTTACCCTTGATAGTTTGAGGAAGGAGAGTGCTTTTACCTCCCGTGACATCCTTGATGAGATCATCCAGAGCAGCACCAAAAAGTCTACCACCCTTAAAAGGTAGATCCGTCAGGAGCTTCTTAGAGGCTAGGTCAGCAGACCAGCATTTCAACCAGATGAGACGACGCAATACCACCGCCGAGACAGAGGCCCTGGATATTAAAGGGGCCGCGTCCAACGTGGCGTCGCACACATATATCAGACCCTGCATCATCTGGTGGGCCAGAGCAATAGTGTCTGGAGGAAGGTTATACTCCTGCACAGTTTGGTGCAAAATTTTTGCCCATTCCGTGAGTGTCTGAGACACAAGGGTCGCCGCTACTACGGGCCGTAGGGCGGATCCCAACAAGGCGAACATGGCTCTACTCACCACTTCTGACCTCCTGTCAGTGGGGTCCTTAAACGCAGGAGTCCCCTCCATCGGGAGAGTGGTGGTCTTGTTTAAACGGGCGACTGGAGGGTCGACCACCGGGGGAGAAGCCCGCTTTTTAAGCAGGGCGTCTTCAAAGGGGTATCTAATAGACAAACGCCGCGGGACCATAAAAGTCTTCTGCGGCTTTTCCCAGACCTGGTCAATGAGCTGGTCAAAGAAAGGTACATATGGAAAAACCTTTTTAGAAGGCTTGGTCTTAAAAGAACCAAAGGAGACTGTATCCGCCTGAGGTTCTGCGGTCGCAGCATCTAGCTTGAGAGTGTCCCTCACAGCATCAATGAGTTCACTAACAAGCGCCCTGTCATTTACTGACTCAGAACTGGAGTCTTCCTCACAAGGAATGTCCTGTTCAAAACCATCCAAATATTCAGAGCTAGGGTCCTGAGCAGCAATAACTAGGCCCATATCTGAAGCAGAGCACTCCCCTTGTGGAGATAAAGTGGGGAGAGGGCGCTTTTTTGCTTCCTTGTGCTCACACACAGCTTCCATCCTGGTCAGAAATGATTCCAGGACTGCCGACAACTGGTCCATAGGGACCGCAGGTGCTGGAGCACTGGCTGCTGCCTCTGGCATGTTAGGGGAAGCTGGTGACTCTGACTCCATAATGTCCCTCTCAGACCACCCACAGGCCGTGCTGACTGAAGTAGGGGAATGCCCAGGGAACCCACCAACCTGACCAGGACCGCTCGGTTCCGCCGCTCTGTCTCACTGCGCCGCGCTGCTCAGCGTGAGTGAGCTGAGAGGAGAGAGTGTGAGGAGATTTGCGCCGTTCCCAGCGGCGCTAGAGGCCAAACTAGTGCCAGAAAAGACGTGCGGCTACAAGAAAATGGCCGCCGCAATGTGCTCCGGCGGGCCCCGGCAAGATGGCCGCCAATGTAAAAATCAGCACACACACAAAACATGGCGCCGAACGGCGCCCAGGCCCCTCACCTCCAAAAACAAAACAGCCCCAGCGAATGCAGAGCAGCATGAGCCCCCCCCCAGGACAGTATGGCCCCCAGGCACCCCCCATAGTACAGCGCCAGCACTAGTGAACAGAGAGTGACATTAAAAACACAGGGGGAGACAGGGAAATCCCCCCACACAAGAAACACACAGCATGTACTCACCTGCAGCCAGGAGAGACTACTTACCCGTCCCCTGAGGGACCCGCTGGTGTGTTTCTGACAGAACTATCACAGTGCGGTACTGAGTAGCTGTCGGCCCGGTCCACCGCGAAAGATACAGCCGGACTGTTCTATCTTGAGAGGACCGCGGAGCTGGAACCCCCCTGGCCACCCCTGGAGTCGTGGGGCATGTCGTGAACTGAGTCTCACGCACACAAGGCGAGGATCAGCACGCTCGATGGTCGGACAGGGAAGACTACGAGGATATCTTGTACCCAACCTGTTGCCCAGCCGACAGTTGATAGAAGATCTCAAAAAAAAGAAAAAAAGAAAATAGGAAAAAAATTCCCAAAAGAATAAAAATAGGTCAGGAGACTGGCTCCTGAGAGAGCCACGTCTTCTCCTTCTGCTAGGCAGAAAAAAACTGAGGTCTGCTGACTGCAGTGGGAGGGTTATGTCCGGAGGGACCGCCCCCCCTGGGCGGGGCTGTTCAGCTCTGGCTGTTTAGAATGTATGTATAACATCTCACATTCTGCCTAGGTCTTCTCCTGCAAGCAGGGACATAACCCACGTGTAAAGGTGTATAAGACATGCTGTGTCAGTCCATGGATGACAAGAGAAAACAGGTCGTGTGTACGCGGCATTAGGCATTACTGTAAAGGAGGTTCCAGCCAGCAACATGAGGGCAACGTGACCCAACCAATCCTCAAGGTTCTTGTATGGTTTGGGAAATAAATATCTGGGGCACCTTTCGAGATGGTTTTCTTTCCTCCTAGGCTCTGTCTGGGCAGGATGTGCATTTAGAGTTCCTCTTCACATAGGACTTGCCTCAGACTGGGACATGTGTAAATGCCCAAAAATCTAAGTTGTCTGCTGAAATGGATATCCGGACAAAGTCGGGCTGGGAAAACATCTTCTTGCTTGTAGGTGGGGTGTAGCATGGTGCAGTGAAAATAATTCACACAGTCCCATGCAATAATAAACTTGTATTGAAGCACTGCAGCAACAGTTCACAACAATCCTGGTGGGAAGACTGCAAAACCATGTGCATTCACAATTACAGCAAAAGGAACGGAGTAGGTTTCAGCCAGAATGATAGCATCTGTGCCCAATCGGGAAGATGTCCAGAAGATATGCAACCCTGCTCTTTCCCTCCTCATCAAGAACGTTTCCCTACCGTTAGTACTGTCGCTAACAGACGGAGTACCTTTCCCTGCACTACCCAGTCGCACAAAGCATGCTAAACCAAGGAGGCAGGGCCTTAAATAGGATCTGCCCAAACCCAAGATGGCTGCCAGAGTCATATGGAGCAGCAGCATCCAACTGTATTGCTTCCCCAGTGACCCAAGAAACCATAGAGGAACAAGGTTCCTCCTGATTTCTTCTCCAGCTGCAGAGCCGCTGCAGTTGAGTGCCACCTGCAGTGGGAAAAATAAACCGCACATGCCTACATGCTGAAGAGTGTTGCAGAGGATTCGGACAGAACTTGCCATCTGGACATTGTAAGAAGGATTCAATACTCATAAATCAAGGTATCTTTGCTTGCTCCAAAGGGTCAAAGACCAAACTAAGTAGAGAGATCCATTGCAACTTGAGAAAGACTGTGACTGCTCTTACAGGGTCGTAGATCTGCCAGGCTGCTCTCACAGGGCCAGTAAATCCCAGAGGCCACTCTTACAGGGCTTACTCCTGTAACTATTGCTACTTCAGAATACTTGTTCTATTATTGTTGTCTTTTTGTTGTTGTCAGCACACCTAAACCCTGTCCCTTCTAGAAATGAATTCAGTAATAAAAGGTAAAAAGACTAAAGTCATTGGCTCCCAACTTATTGTTCTCCCCACCAGACCCTGAGATGGAAATGTAAGGCAGGCCATACATGTGTCAAACTACGAGTGATTATTTGTTAGAAAATCGTATCTTTGAATAATTGTGTGATTCTTAAAATATCCCCCCCCCCCTAAATACTCACCTGAGCCTGATCTTGATCCAGGCTTTCTCCGCTCTCTCTCCTCACTGGACAGAGAGGCTGCAGAGGGTAGCCATTGGCTCCTGCTGCTGTCAAACAAATCCTGTGGGAGGCGGGGGGCCAAGCCACATTGTCTGTGTCTAGGGATGCAGGCAGCGCAGCTCGGGATTTAGCCCACATGAGTGCCCCCATGACAATGTGGCTTGCTATGGGGACACTTGCAGAAGTAAGGGAGCCAGGAATGATGGTGAGGGACCCAAGAAGAGAAGGATCTGGGCTGCTCTGTGCAAAACCATTACACAGACCTGGTAAATATAACATGTTTATTTTTTTAAATAAAGGCTTAGAATCACTTTAGTACAAACAACTTTGCATTAAAGGGGTTGTAAAGGTAATTTTTTTTTTTTTAAATAACAAACATGTTATACTTACCTCCACTGTGCAGCTTGTTTTGCACAGAGTGGCCCCAAACCTGGTCTTCTGGGGTCCCTCGGCAGCTGTCTCGCCTCCTCCCCGCAAGAATTCACCACCTTCATGCGAACGAGCTCGCATGGTGGTGAGTTCTTGCAGGCACGCTCCCGTGATACAGCCGGCGGCTATAGCCGCTCACTGTATTACTCAGCCCCGCCCCCCGGCGCGCCGCGTCATTGGATGTGATTGACAGCAGCACAAGCCAATGGCCAATCAACCAAGGAATGAGCCGAGAAGCCCAGCGTGTTCACACCGCGGGACTTTCAAGGTGTCAGGTAAGTAAACGGGGGGGGGGGGGGGGCGCTAATCCTCAGATGTTTTTTCACCTTAATGCATAAAATGCATTAAGGTGAAAAAAACTTGTACCTTTACAACCCCTTTAAGTGTATTATATGAACCCGGAGTAAAGAAGAGATCTGTACCTGCAGTGCTAGGAGCACACAGGTCCCCTGGCTCCATGGGATAAGGGACTTATTCCTGGAGTGACTTATCACTGCACTGATAGGTTGTGTCAGGATCATTCCTCTTCCTGAGGCTCGGATAGGTCTGGGAAATGTCTGTAATGTTTATCCTGGCAAATGAAGTGTTATCCTCATAAATAAAATGTATAAACCATGAGAAATGTGACATAAAACTGTACCTCAGCCAGTAATGTGACCGCAGTCTGATAGGATGGACCATAACAGGTCACAGGGTGCTAAAAACACTTATACAGATACTGAGAATTACACCAAGTGTATAGGAAAAGAGAAGTGGTACTGTGCAGAGTCCATATACACAGAATAAGAATAGATACTGAGATTTACACCTGACATACAGGACAAGAGAAGTGGTACTGTGCAGAGTCCATACATACAGAATGAGAACAGATACTGAGAATTACACCCAGCATACAGAACAAGAAACGTGGCACTGTGCAGAGTCCATACATACAGAATAAGAATAGATACTGAGATTTACACCTGACATACAGGACAAGAGAAGTGGTACTGTGCAGAGTCCATACATACAGAATGAGAACAGATACTGAGAATTACACCCAGCATACAGAACAAGAAACGTGGCACTGTGCAGAGTCCATACATACAGAATGAGAACAGATACTGAGAATTACACCCAGCATACAGAACAAGAAACGTGGCACTGTGCAGAGTCCATACATACAGAATAAGAACAGATACTGAGATTTACACCTGACATACAGGACAAGAGAAGTGGTACTGTGCAGAGTCCATACATACAGAATAAGAATAGATACTGAGATCTACACCTGACATACAGGACAAGAGAAGTGGTACTGTGCAGAGTCCATACATACAGAATGAGAACAGATACTGAGAATTACACCCAGCATACAGAACAAGAAACGTGGCACTGTGCAGAGTCCATACATACAGAATGAGAACAGATACTGAGAATTACACCCAGCATACAGAACAAGAAACGTGGCACTGTGCAGAGTCCATACATACAGAATAAGAACAGATACTGAGATTTACACCTGACATACAGGACAAGAGAAGTGGTACTGTGCAGAGTCCATACATACAGAAGGAGAACAGATACTGAGAATTACACCCGGCATACAGGACAAGAGAAGTAGTACTGTGCAGAGTCCATACATACAGAAGGAGAACAGATACTGAGAATTACACCCGGCATACAGGACAAGAGAAGTAGTACTGTGCAGAGTCCATATACACAGAATAAGAATAGATACTGAGATTTACACCTGACATACAGGACAAGAGAAGTGGTATTGTGCAGAGTCCATACATACAGAATGAGAACAGATACTGAGAATTACACCCAGCATACAGAACAAGAAACGTGGCACTGTGCAGAGTCCATACATACAGAATGAGAACAGATACTGAGAATTACACCCAGCATACAGAACAAGAAACGTGGCACTGTGCAGAGTCCATACATACAGAATAAGAATAGATACTGAGATTTACACCTGACATACAGGACAAGAGAAGTGGTACTGTGCAGAGTCCATACATACAGAAGGAGAACAGATACTGAGAATTACACCCGGCATACAGGACAAAAGAAGTAGTATTGTGCAGAGTCCATATACAAAGAATAAGAATAGATACTGAGAATTACACCCGGCATACAGGACAAGAGAAGTAGTACTGTGCAATGGAATGACATCCAGAAGACCAGCTGCCCCATCCAGGCAGTCAATACACAGGCAGACTATCGTCTCTCCGCAGAGTAGAACAGATTTTCGGGAGGAGAGTCAGAAAACACGCAATGGATGATAATGGAAAAAATGGCACAGCTTGCTTTATTGCTCTTTCTGGACATATCCAAAAGTAACAGTTTCTCGGATTCCTCGGGTTCCCACGCTTCTTCTGCGCCATCGGTACTTTTCTGCCTGTGAAGTTCAGTGCAGGGCCGGAGGTTGTTCTCCCCCCCCCCCCCCCCCCCCCGAAGGGAAGGACGAATTGAGACGAGGAATTTGTTTATTGTCGGATCACAAAGCTCGTTCCGATGACACGATATTAAAAGTCATTAACCTCCCGGGTGTCAGGACAGCCATTTGTGGAAACAGTTTCTCAGAAAATCACTTGTTCTGTTTATGGTCCATGACAATAAAGCAGCTAAAACAGTCCCTGGAAAGCGAGGAGGGACCCGAGCTAGGCAATCAACAGGGAGGTTTAACCTCAAGTTAGACAAGAGATCTGCAATTCACGCAATACTCAGCGATGACATCAGGCTGGGTCTTTGAGAAGTTTATTCTTACCCCCATCCCTGCAATAAACCATTGTGCCTAGGGCAGCCGCCCCTCCTGCCCACCCCTTGTCCCTGCCATGGATGTAAGCAGTGGGCTGGCTCTCTGGAGGAGTTATGCAAAGATCAAAATGCCTCAAATTTATTGTATGGTTGTCACAAGCAGGGCCGGAGCTACCGCTAGGCAAACTAGGCAGCCGCCAAGCCGCCGGTTCGTATCGTTTGACTTTGACCTACAGTAGTCCCTGTATATTTTTTTAGTTTTTTTTGGTTTTGTATGTTTAGTTATTATTTTCTGTTAATCCTCCCGGTGTTGTCTGGTGTGGATTTGGCTCCCCAGTTTCTTCCTTTGGCAGGTGCTCTTTGGATGCCTGGGTCTTCAGGGTCATGCAGACAGGTTGTGCCGCTTTCCCTGTTGGCTCCGGAGCCTGGAGCTCGGTATGCAGCCGCCCTGCCCTCTTTCAAGATGGCAGCTGCGGTCATTGGTTTTGCTGCGCATGGGTGATAGGCCATCTTGCGCATACACAGTTGAACTCTTGGCTGAGCGCCACGCACTGGATGGGGGACCGGTGCGGTGCGAGTAGCAGGTCTTGCCTAGGGTGCAAAATAGTCTATCACCGGCCCTGTTCACAAGTACAAAAAAAATCGCTTAACCACTTCCTGACCGTCTCACGACGTGCTAGCTGCCATAACCCCGGTATCCTCTTCTTCAGCCAGCGGTCCACTTTCAGATAAAAGTGGCCTCTGCGGCGGATTCGCTGCAAGATCACTTTTATCGCTGGCAGGAGAGCACCCCCCCCCCCTTTCCAGGACAGTGTCAAAATAAAAAGTAAAATAAATAAGACAGTAATAATAACGGTGTTCAAACCACACATGTGAGGTATCGCCGCGATCCTTAGAGCGAGAGCAATAATTCTAGCCCTCCTCTGTAACTCAAAACTGGTAACCTGTAGACATTGGAGATTTTATAGGGGTAAAAGTTTGTCGCCATTCCACAAGCAGGCGTAATTTTGAAGCGTGACATGTTGGGTATCAATTTCCTCGGCGTAACATTATCTTTCACAATATAAAAAAATATATATATAATGTTTGGGGGTTTTAAATAATTTTCTAGCAAAAAAATAATATTTTAACTGGTAAACACCAAGTCTCAAAACGAGGCTCGGTACTCAAGTGGTTAAATTGGGTCACCAATCACAATAAAAACCCAACAGAACTTTAAAATTTTTCCCTTTATATCCACAACTTAAAAAAAAAAAAAAAAGTTTATTAAAAATCAAAAAAAAAATCAGTTAACCCCCACATGGCCTGATTACGTTAAACAAGGCTCAGATCTGATGCGTTGATAAGGACTGTGGCAGCCATGCATAGGTTAAGCATGGAAAAGGCGAGCCAGTAGGTCTGTATTCTATCAGCCAGGTCCATTAACGTCTCACACATTTCTGCTCTGCGGTGAATTATGGGGTACCGCAGAGACTAATCAAATCAAACCATAAAAAGAGGAAAAGAAAAATCTCCTTTCTCACTGGCTGCTCTTTCATATGGATCCAGCGCCAGTCCAAAAATTTCACGGTAACAATAGAAACCGTCTCACTGCCGATCCGACACCTCCCGGCATTTACAGTGCGCCAGCATTCACTATACTGCACTTCTAGGGCTTGTTGTGGTGTTGGCCCAGAACGGCACAGACCATTAAGCCAATGCAACACGCGATTTTCTTCCTTGTAAAGGGAGGACTCTATTTAGGAATACAGAACGGGAATTAAAAGTCTACAGCCGTCTGCTGAAAGTGTCGAGCTTGGAAGGGGGCTGGAAAGAACGATTTAGGTGAAAGTAAACCCATCTTAAAGCGCTAGTAAACCACTGAAAAAAACAAACAAAAACAAAAAAACCTGCAAGACAATGGCATAATGTGCTAGTATGCATTGCATACTAGCACATTATGAAATACTTACCTTAGAACAAAACCCCCGCAGCAGTGACAGAGGGGGCTGACGTGTTCCCCCGGCGTTTCTTCTGGGTTCACGTGCTCCGGCGCTGTGAGTGGCCAGAGCCGTGATGACGTCATTTGGTTCCAGCAAGAAGCTCTGAAGTTCCGGCACGGTATGCCGGACCTTCACAGCGCATGCGCCACTGACGTCAGCGGCTGCATGCAGGGTGAATATCTCCTAAACGGTGAACGTTTAGGAGATATTTATTTTACCTACAAGTTATCCTTATTATAGGCTTACCTGTAGGTAAAAATAACAAAGCCGGGTATACAATCGCTTTAAAGTGTATGGAAACCCTAAGGCCTCATTCACACGAGCATACTACAGCGTAAACCCATGTGAGGGCTGAGCTAACTCGCATGGGGATGCACTGGTCTTCCATGCATCCCTGTGCAGGCAGGTCCATGCAAGTCAATTGGTAGACAGACACAGGCACTGCACCATAGGCATGTTAAGGAGGTGTGCCGGGTGTGCCTGGGCACACCCTAATCACTCTGTGCAGTGCCGATTTCCTTTACTGCCTAAGCTTTACCCTGTGTTGTGCCCCCTCTATTGCAGTGCTGCTGGCTTCCCTCCTCTCCCCCTGGCTGCTGCGAGAATGGGGAAGGGGCTAGTCAATATGTAATTTATCATCCCCTTCCTTTTCTAAATGAACATAGTGAACACACTCACTCACTGTGTTCATTCATAGCCGAAGCAAAGTAAATACTTACTAAGTAAGACAACAAAGTTTACTATGCTTCAGTTTGTGAATGAACAGAAAGACACTCAGTCAGAGCACCTCCCATTCATTCACTCCAGTGCATCTGGGCCTACAGAGAAAGGCGTGTGTGTTTAAGCTTTGGGGTGCTAACCGTAATGCAATAGGTTGCACACACCTATGCACTGCACCCAGTCCGACATCTGTCTGTGTTCGGAGTCGTGCACCAGCACGGATGTCAAATTGGGAGCAGCGACTGTCTGTGCAGCCTCTGTGTACCAACTGACTAGCATGGGGATGCAGGGAACAACAGTGCCTGCTCATGCGGGTAAACACGGCTCTCACATGGGCATACGTTGTAGTACACCCATGTGAATGAGGCCCAACAGTGAACTTCATGTATTTGCTCCCTTTTGGGTTGGTTACAAATACTATAGAACGTGCTTTATTAGATCTATTTAAAAAGCGCTAAAAAAAAAAAACTGTTCATCCTGCCAAAAAGCTTGTAAGCCAGGGCTGGGCAAATCATTTTCCCAAGGGGCCACATGAGAAACTGGAGGGCCAAGCTTAAGCGTGCTCAGTATCCATTTTGGACCCGGGAAGGTCCAGAAGTCTGTAAACCAATAGAGAACAAACATCTGGCCATGTTTTGTGATACGGCACTGCGTTACTTTAACCGACAATTTCACGGTCCTGCGACGCTGTACCCAAAATAAAACTTATGTCATTTTTTTCCCACAAATAGAGCTTGCTTTTGGTGGGTTTCGATCACCACTATGTTTTTTTATTTTTTGCAGTAAAAACTAAAAAAGCAGACAATTTTGAAAAAAATAAAAAAATATATATATATATTTTTTACTTTCTGCTATTAAACATATCCAATAAAAATCGAATTTCTTCATCAATTTAGGCAAATATGTATTCTGCTACATATTTCTGGTAAAAAAAAATGCAATAAGCGTATTGTAACGAAATGTCCAACACTCTGCTTGAGTGCTTTTGTCATATACCGCTTCCTTCCAGTCTGAATACAGATTTCAGATATTCCAACCGCTTCCAACCAAGAACTAGGCAGTACTCATTTTGGCTGCTAAACATGAACTGTTTATTGAAACACAGGTAACACTCGGGACAATCCCCCCTCCCTTTGCATTCAGGGCTGGGTAGACTGTCCAATCAACAGGGAGAGCTGTTGGAGGATTTCATTCTCCCTCCTCACAGCTAACACACATACAGATCCCATAATACTTTTCTCCCAAGGCAGACAGACACAATAAAACATGGAATACAGCCACACCCCAAACCACCCAGCAAAGAGTCCACAACAGTATGAGACAATATACTATATATATATATATATATATATATATATATATATACACACACACACACACACACAACATTCCAGTGTGGTTGTACAGTGAGTTTGATCAGTACAGATCAGACTGGGGTTCTCGGTCACCCTGTGCCCCTAATAGACACAGGGTAACTTAGATATAGGTGGTGCATGGGATGCTGAAACAAGGGTTTCCCAACCTCTCCAAGGGATTCTGGGTTCCACGGGCCCCCCAACCAAAGTGACTCCCGCCCACCAAACGTATGTTGATTGGTTTGCGCAAAAGTTACAGCGTCTACAAACTATGGGATATATACTGGATTTTTTTTTATATACTAGTAATGTCGGCGATCAGCGACTTATAGCGGGACTGCGATATTGCGGCGGACATTCTGACACTTTGTGGGAACCAGTGACACTAATACAGTGATCAGTGCTAAAAATATGCACTATCACTGTACTAATGACACTGGCTGGGAAGGGGTTAAACATCAAGGATGATCAAAGGGTTAAACGTGTGCCAACCAGTGTTTGTGTACACCAGGGGTGCCCAACCAGTGCCCCGGGGGCCACAGAGCCCTCTGATGTGGCCCGCGACCTCCTGCTCTGGGATGGCGGGCTGGCAAGTCCAGATCACAGGTTGATGACCAGCCATCCCAGAGCATCAGTTTTGTGAATGAAGCCAGCGGTAGCACAAGCAAGCAGCTGCGCAGCAGAGCCACATAAGCTGATGTTTCCTGTATAGCACTGGCTCCTGTCATAGGCCAAATCTCAAATGCACTTTGCCTGAGGCCACAATAGCTGGTTATACCTGAATGGAAGACTTATTAAAGGTAAGTTTATTACTAAAATCACAGTGTATACATGGGCATATCTGTTCTGCAGTGGTTACTGGGCTGCTTTCAAACTGATCCGCAGGGTCAGCGTGGTGCACCTGTGGGTTACCTGCATTGAGCCATAGGCTTCTGTTTTTTACCTGTGGGTTTGGTCCAGTTTCAGAAAGTGCACCACCACGGCAGGATATAATAGAATTCTATGGCAAAGTGCAGCTTACCCATAGGAAAGCCACAGGTGCACTGGGCTGCACCCGCGGTGCATCAGTGTGAAAGCAGCCTTAGGCCCCTTTAATGCGATCGGTCCAACCCTCCATTCATCTCTATGGAGCAGCGATATGTAAACGGTCTTGTGTCTCTTCCATTTGGATGGATTGGATCAGAGGGCCCAAAGAGTAAAGTGGGCTGTGTCTGTTTCCTCTTTCTATATGCAGAGTGGACACAAGCCTATCATCCACCGCTCCGCTCATTGTGGCTGGCGACCGGTTACTAAGTCGCTTAAGTGGCCCTCGCTCTTCAAAAGGTTGGACACCCCTGGTGTACACTATGTGTGGTGCTTTTACTAAGGAAAGTGATGGATTTTATTCCCTACTTTGCAGGGAATCAAAATCCATCACTTCCCCGCTGACAGGACAGTGTTCTGTCTCTCTCCTCGCCGATCAGCGGGTGCTGGCGGACATCCACTGGCTGGCACCCGCTGATTGGCTTGTGTTGTGACTAATCACAGCACAGCCCGGTTGCTGGCAGGGTGCACACGCGCCCCCTACCCAAAAGTGCCAGTTCACATACTGGGTACGTGTTCTGGCACAGAAGAGCCGTTCTGCCGCTATACATCTAAGTGATTCGGTCGGCAAGCGGTTAAAAACAGGCTGCTGAGCTGCTTTTTTTCTTCTGTCCCCTGGCAGGTTCACCCGAACTGTAAATTACCAGCCAGACAGGGCTGTTCACATGCCACGCCTGCGGCATTTTTAACTCAGGGTGCACCACTTGTCACATCGCCCATTGAGTTCAAAGGAGCTTTACCGCAACTGCGTGCAATGCACACGTTTGCAGCGCGGTAGTGCGGCATTATAGAGTTAAATCAGGCGGTGAGGAGGTGATATACCACCTCCTCACTGCCTATCAAATGCCCTCTAAAAAGTACTTAAAAGGAGAGATCCTGAGATGGGTACAGAGGGGGAATTCTGCAGATCCTGCAGTGAAGAACAGTTGCATGGCTCACAGAGTCTTCAGTGTGCAGGTGTTAACACAGGAAGAACATTTATTTTAGGTGGCCTATGTATATTGCACTCAAGATACTGATAGGCGTAATGGCAGGTTCTTGGTTTTTGAAGAATTCCATTATTTTAGTATCCCGCATTAAATGGCATTAATCCTGCAGGGAGCCCATACACAGACAGTGTGAGCCCTGCGTCAGATATAATTACAGCTGGTGACCCCCTGTTTCCTGACTCCATCACCCTGCGGTCATTCTCAGCATCCAGAGTCACTGGGGGCATCGGCCTATTCCAATATCATTGCACATA
Source organism: Rana muscosa (assembly GCA_029206835.1). Lineage (NCBI taxonomy): Eukaryota > Metazoa > Chordata > Amphibia > Anura > Ranidae > Rana > Rana muscosa. The sequence continues at coordinate 309,061,649 of CM055128.1, forward strand.
ATCAGCATTCCCAGTGTCACTGCCCCCCCTTGAACCATCCTGTTCAGAATTACAGCAATGTTTATACACAGAATTATCAGACCTCCTCCCACCAACAAGCTCAGATTCCAGCTCTAGTAGAGAAAGTCAACCTCCACAATGTCAGGAAGAGAATGGGAACTTTCTTGGTGCCAAAAACAACAAAATGCAACACAACAAAAGAACACAACACAACAAAACAACAACAAATATATAAGAAAATAAATCACAGCATTACAACGCACCACAAAAGCAAGAAAATAGACAAAAAGAACAATACAAAACACACAACACAGCAAATGTAACAAAATATTGGTGTTTTTTTACAGCATTTTTGGGGAAATTCTCTTTTTGAATTTTGAAAGCAATTTATAGAAAAAAAAAGTTGAATAATCACAATAAAAGAGAAAAGGATAGACAAATAACCATTTTGGACATTATACAGTTGCATTTTTCTGTTGAGCGGTTTTCCTACATTGTGCTGTTGTGCTTTGTTGTTACATTGTGTTGTTTTGGCTGGTTATTGTGTGTTGTTGTTATGTTGGGTTCTTCTGGTGGATTATTTTGCATTTTTTTGCTACACTGTTCTTGTTGTTACATTGTGTTGTTTTGGTCGGTTTTGTTGTGTTTTGTTGTTACATTGTGTTCTTTTGGCAGTTTCCTGTTCTTGTTGCTACATTGTGTTGTTTCGGCCAGATTTGTTGTGTTTTGTTGTTACAGTGAGTTCTTTTGACAGTTTCCTGTTCTTCTTATTACATTGTGTTCTTTTGCCAGTTAAGTTTTGTTCTTGTTGTTACGTTGTGTTGTATTGGCTGGTTTTGTTGTGTTTTGTTCTTATTGTGTTCTTTCGGCAGTTTCCTGTTCTTGTTACATTGCCTTGTTTCGGCCAGACTTGTTGTGTTTTGTTGTTACATTGTGTTCTTTTGACAGTTATGTTCTGTTCTTGTTGCTACGTTGTGTTGTTTTGGCCGGTTTTGTTGTGTTTTGGTGGTACATTGTGTTCTTTTGGCAGTTTCCTGATCTTGTTGTTACGTTGTGTTGTTTTGGCTGGGTTTTTTTGTGTTTTGTTGGTACATTGTGTTGTTTTGGCTGGTTTTGCTGGTACATTGTGTTGTTTTGGCTGGGTATGTTGTGTTTTGTTGTTATTTTGGCCGATTTTGTTGTTAAATTGTGTTGTTTTACCTAGCTATGTTTGCTTTACATTGTGTTATTTTGGTGGGTTATGTTGTATTTTGTTGTTACATTGTATTCTTATTTTGTGTTGTTGCACCATTTCTTTTTTTGTCCTACCACTCGTCTTGGATTTCTGATTTATTTTATATTAACTAATGCAAAAAATGTTGCTGGAACACTTCAAATTCCCAAATAGACTGAGACAGATTCAGGAATGATAGCAGGCAGATTCTACTGCTGGGGAATGCAAAACAAAATCTAAAGGCCGACTCCAACAGGCACCACCCATAAAAAAAATTAAGTTTTAGGGAGAATGACCTTTTTGTTATTACTATTATTATTAATAGAGATCCTTTTCAGAACCACCAACCCACCAATACTCACCTACCCTGCGCTACCCCAACAGATCAACAGATCACTAACTCTCTGTGTAATCTCCATGCTGCTCCTCCATATACAGAAAAACTGGGTAGTTATTAAGGGCATTGGAGAGGCAGGGAAGCACCGGTAAGGTGAGTATTAGCGGTGGGGGCTGTCACTTTGCCCTGAATTGGCATAATTAGTTGAGCATGGATGGTAATACTTTAATCTGACCTCCAGCCTCCCCCTCAGTCTTGCACAGTTGTACCAGCTCCTCTCCTGGACTTAAAATTACTTACCCGGATTTCCCTGCACACTGTGAGCTTCTCACAATGTGCATTGGAAGCTGCCTGAAGTCAGATAGTGGCTGGAGGATATCCTGGCTGCAAGATGTCCGGCATCATCTAGCTCTTTCCTCCCCAGCCTGACTGTCTCTAGCCCTGCCCCTTTCAATCATTGGATTGGGTTACAGTTTTTTCGATCATGGAAACTCAGCACATCACCATAACGAGGACAGACAGACTGTACAGCTCCTATTAGTCCCACCATGACAAGGACAGACAGACTGTACAGCTCTAATTAATCCCACCATAACAAGGACATACAGACTGTACAGCTCCTAATAGTTCCACCATGACAAGAACAGACAGACTGTACAGCTCCCATTAGTCCCACCATGACAAGGACGGACAGACTGTACAGCTCCTAATAGTCCCACCATGACAAGGACAGACAGACTGTACAGCTCCAATTAATCCCACCATAACAAGGACATACAGACTGTACAGCTCCTATTAGTCCCACTATGACGAGGACAGACAGACTGTACAGCTCCTATTAGTCCCACCATGACAAGGACGGACAGACTGTACAGCTCCTAATAGTCCCACCATGACAAGGACAGACAGACTGTACAGCTCCCATTAGTCCCACCATGACAAGAACAGACAGACTGTACAGCTCCCATTAGTCCCACCATGACAAGGACAGACAGACTGTACAACTCCCATTAGTCCCACCATGACAAGAACAGACAGACTGTACAGCTACGAATAGTTCCACCATGACAAGGACAGACAGACTGTACAACTCCCATTAGTCCCACCATGACAAGGACAGACAGACTGTACAGCTCCCATTAGTCCCACCATGACAAGAACAGACAGACTGTACAGCTACGAATAGTTCCACCATGACAAGGACAGACAGACTGTACAACTCCCATTAGTCCCACCATGACAAGGACAGACAGACTGTACAGCTCCCATTAGTCCCACCATGACAAGAACAGACAGACTGTACAGCTACGAATAGTTCCACCATGACAAGGACAGACAGACTGTACAGCTCCTATTAGTCCCACCATAACAAGGATAGACAGACTGTACAGCTTCTAATAGTCCCACAATGACGAGGACAGACAGACTGTACAGCTCCCATTAGTCCCACCATGACAAGAACAGACAGACTGTACAGCTACGAATAGTTCCACCATGACAAGGACAGACAGACTGTACAGCTCCTATTAGTCCCACCATAACAAGGATAGACAGACTGTACAGCTTCTAATAGTCCCACAATGACGAGGACAGACAGACTGTACAGCTGAGGCTGCAGCTAATGTAAAAGAAAAATGCAGAGAATGTTCCTGCAGCTGTAAAATCCGGATCTCTGGGGAGTGTAGACAATGTACAGCAGGCAGGGTGACAGGCCCTCTACCTGTCTCTTTAATCCTCCCTTGTATTTATTGCCCCTGCAGAAGTTCATTCAGCGCTCATCACCCCCCCCCCCGCCATTCCTGGGGAGACGGGTGGGGGGGCCCCAATCTGTATGGAGTGACAGATCCATGACATTCCTCCTGCTGTAATCTAATGACACACTAAACACAGAGCCCATTTATTCTTCCCCAAGCTTCATACCTCTATTTATTTATCTGTGCACAACTTCATCTCTCACATTCCAGGCAAACTTTGTTTTCTCCAACTACTAACTTACACCGCTCCTTGTAGTCAGGGTTGAGATGAGCTCCTGTAGCACCCAAGGTGAAAGGGCCAAAGTGCGCCCTCATACCCATGAACTAATCCAGTAGGATAGGATGCACGTCCTGCCCTTTTTGCACCCTCCTCCTGTTGAACTTCCCAAGGCAGACGCCTGCACCGACTACCCCTTGGCCCGGCTTGTAGTGGGTCAAAATGCTTTAAAGGAGAATTGCAGGTATGGCTATATTCAGTGCTGGGACAAGGTCATCCAGTGCCCAGGGCAAAGATGGCAAACTGTGTCCCCCCCTCCCTTAGGGTTAGCAGTGATGTCGCTGTCACTACTACTGTCAGCCTTGTAACAGAAGTAACTGGTACAAGGCTCCCCTATCCCTGCAATAAACCAGTGCGCCCAAGGCATCCTCCCCTCCTGCCCACCCCTTTTTCCAGCCCTGGCTATATTATACATAACTACACTGTTCCAGCTTGCTCCAATGTAACTATGCATATATGCAGGGCTTTTTTCCTCAAACAATAGGTGCAGGTACTCTCTCCACCCTGACTTACCATCACCTTGTCTCCGCCCCTTATACACCTCCTAGTGCCACTCCTTTTAGAGAATACAGTGCCAAGTATAATTTTGTGCATACCCCAACCCCCTTTGCCAGTACATACATTCTCTGCTGAAGGTGCCAATGACAGCTGATCACGTGATGTAAACAACAGTTCGGTAATCGGCTTTGTTTCTGCCCACGCTGACAGCGCAAGGTGGAATTAAAAGCCGATCACCGGCTTCTGACAGAAGGACATTGGTCCCGAACAGGGAGAGGCACTGCTGCTATGCAGTGCCCTCCAGTGCCAACTACAGGTGCATATCAATTCCGCCTACCAGTGCCACCTATCAATGCCCACCAGTGTCCCCTATCAGTGCACATCAGTGCTGTCAACCAATGCCCATCAGTGCCTCATCATCAGTGCTGCCTGTCAGTGTCACCTACCAGTGCCACCTATCAGTGCCCATCAGTGCCGCCAACCAGTGCCCATCAGTGCCTCATCATCAGTGTCACCTATCTGTCCCTACCAGTGCCACCTGTCAGTGCCGCCTATAAGTGCCCTTCTGTGCCACCCATTAGTGCCACCTCTCAGTGCCCACCAGTGCCACCTATCAGTGCCATTTAGTGCTGCCTTATCAGTGCCTATCAATGCAGCCTATCAGTGCCCATCAGCGCACATCAATGAAGGAGAAAAACTACCTGTTTTTAAAATTTTATAACAAACTATGATTTATTTTTAAAAAAAATTTAAGGCCTTTTTTCGTTTTTTTTGCAAAAAATAAAAAACCCAGCAGTGAATAAATACCATCAAAAGAAAGCTCTATTTGTGTGAAAGAAATGATAAAAAAAAATACGGTAATTTGGGTACTGTGTCGTATCACCGCGCAATTGTCATTCACAGTGCGACAGCACTGAAAATTGGCCTGGGCAGGAAGGGGGTTTAAGTGCCCTTCCTTGTTAAAGTAACCACTTGCTTAATGGTGGTTAATTTAACAAGGAAGGTGCATTGGTGATATTGATTTATTACAGGCATTTCAAGTGTTGACAGTTCATACAGCGCTTTACATATGGTACATTCACATCCGTCCCTGTCCTTGAGGAGCTCACAATATAAGGTCTCTAGGATCACATACACATAACAGGGCCAGTTAGGACAGGAGCCATTTATCCTACCAGCATGTCTTTGGAGTGTGGGAGGAAACTGGAAAACCCGGAGGAAACCCACACAGGCACAGGGAGAACATGCAGATAGTGTCCTGGCCAGGAAGTACTAACCACTATGTGATCAAACCCTGACAATACAGCAAGCAATGGTCATAGGCTGTGCATGGGTTGGTTTTCTCGACGAGATTCTTTTCAAGCTTGATGGGATTCTTGCCAAGCTTTCCTTGCATACACACTGTCAATCAAAAATCTAGTCGTTGTAAAGCGCGGTGACGTACAACACGTACGACAGCAGTGTAATGGGGAAGTTCGATTCCAATGGCGCCACCCCTTGGGCTGCTTTTGCCGATCTCGTGTTACTGCGTGTTAGTGAAAGTTTGGGGAGAGACGATTCGCGCTTTTCAGTTTTCGTGCTTTCAGATCGTTTCCATTTAAACTATGTAATAATTTACAGCGTGACGAATGTGCTATCTCCATTATGAACACTAGTTTTACCAGAAGGAGCACTCCCGTCTCGTACTTGATTCTGAGCATGCGCGTTTTTTTAAGACTCAGAAAATCATATACACGACCGGTTTTCTCGTCGGGAAACAGGCCGACGAGAATCCAGACGAGAAAAATGAGAATCCTGACGAGAAAATAGAGAGCAGGTTCTCTATTTTTCTCGTCGAGATTTCCGGCAGTTTTCTCGACGAGAAACCATACACACGAACAGTTTTCTCGGCAAAAAAATCTGCCAGCAGTTTTCTTGTTGTTTCTTGCCGAGAAAACCGGCCGTGTGTATGAGGTTTTAGACATAGGAGGTGCATGGGGAGCTGAAACAAGGGTTTCCCAACCTTTCCATGGGAGTCTGGATTCCACCGGCCCTCCCGTCACACCAACAATGGGGCATAATTCTCCCCACTGATACCAATGAAGGGGGCACATTTCCTCCAACTGACACCAATGATATGGCAAAATTCCACCCCCACACCTACATCAACGATGGGCATAATTCCTCCCAGTTACACCAATAATGCAGAGCAATCACTCTCACGGAAACAAACAATGGGGACCTTTTCAACTCCCACTTGCCACAGTCCGGCCCTCCTAATGTCTGAAGGACAGTAAACAGGCCCAATGTTTAGAATGTTTAGAGACCTCTGGTCTAGGCAAATATTGAAATGCATTGATAGGTGGATGTCAGTCTGGAGTAATGGGTGTTCCTAGGCAGGCTGTTCCTAGGTAACCCCCCACATGTAATGCCAAACCTTCACCTTTGATAGGCGGGTGTCAGTCCGGAGTAATGGGTGTTCCTAGGCATCGCCCACGTTCCTAGAAATGGGCTCAGCAGTAGTGGGTGCTACAGCAATTATCAGCTGGAAACTGGATCAATGCACATATTCGTTAGCACACTGTGAATCATCAAATATCGTCCATTGTTTCTTAGCCACGCAGGACCCCTTTATCAGGCATGTGATGACATCACATGCCTGATGAAGGGGTCCTGCACGGCTCCAAAACGTTGCCCTTGGTCCATTTTGATGTGATCTCCCTGCAGTAAAAGCTTTGGACGATATTTGATGATCCACAGTGTGCTGGCGAATATGTGCATTGATCTAGGCAGGCTTTATTGGCATGCAGATCGTCCTAGGTAACCACCACATGTAATGATAAGCCTCCACCCTTGATGGCCCAATGTCAGTCTGGAGGAGTGGGCTTTCCTAGGCAGGCTGTTTCTGCATGCAGACCGCCCTAGCAATGTCCACATGTGATGTTGAGCCTCCATGATTAAAAGAACTGAAATCCAATAAATGAAAGTGGAAAGCCAGGGACAATCAGGCTGCAGGGAAAGGACTAGATCAGGGTTTCTCAACCAAGAAGAAACCTTGAAATAACTTTCTGGTTTCAGGAAACCCCTGCCAAAAACGACTATACAGTGGAACCTCGGATCACGAGCATAATCCGTTCCAGGAGAATGCTCGTAATCCAAAGTACTCACACATCAAAGCGAGTTTCCCCATAGAAGTCAATGGAAATTAAAATAATTTCTTCTGCATTGACTTTAATGGCATGCAATACCACATGTGGTCAGAGGTGGGGGGGCGCCGGAGAGCCTCGGAAACACTCGGAAAGGCCCGAGGACAGCTCGGCTGAACTCGGACAACCTCAGAAAGGCTCGGGAACTGAGTATTTCTGAGTTTTTCTGAGAATTTCCAAACGGCTCCGGCGCCTCCCCCACCTCAGGCCAAACGTGGTACTGCACACCGCTGTGGCTTGAATCCTGCTCCTTTCGCGAGACAACACTCGCAAACCGAGACAGGATTTTTTTTAAAACAGTGCTCGTATTGCGAAACGCTCGTTAACCGCGTTACTCTCAATCCGGGGTTCCACTGTATCTATAACTCATAATACCTTAGTGTGATGGTCAGTGGGAAGAATAGTCCTTATACTTGTGGTCATTAAAAAATAAATACCACCTTAGGAGATAGCTAAAAAGATCAATGGTGTCAGTGGGAAATTATCTGAGAGGCAAAAATTGCTCATTGCTCAAGGAACCCCTAGCAACCTCTGGAGGAACCCTAGAGTTCCATGGAACCCTGGTTGAGAAACCCTGGACTAGATGATGCTGGATATTCTTCAGCCAGGAAATGAGGTGGGCTCTATCTGACTTTCTGCAGCTTGTCATGCACATTGTGAGACGCTCACAGTGTGCAGTGAAATCAGAGTAAAGCCGGTCATACACGGTTCGAATTTCGAAATAATTTTCTTTCGAAAATCGTATCCAAGAATTTTCGGACAAATTTTGCACCATTAGTGGGCTGCAGCAACAGCCGTTTTCATGTGGCAATCAAATTTGAGGAATCGGACATGTTGGAAATTTTTTGAAAAACTAACAATTTTCGAATCAATGATGGCAACATGAAGGCTTGGTCGGCCGAATTTCGAAAATCAATGGTGGCATCATCGGATCACAAAAAAAAAAAAACTTTATGATTTTGAAAAGAAAATTTGTTTGAAATTCGACCGTGTATGGCCTGCTTAAGCCATTTCAGTCAAGGAGAGGAGTCTGAACAACCGTGCAAGACTGGAGGTCACTGTCAGATTGAGATAAAAGATCTCTCCAACATGGACACAGATACACAGCAGGCAAAGTAAAGGAGCCATTCCTGGATCCTAGGTGAAAGCCTGCCAGAAGTTGCAATCACCGTGTTCCTGGGAAGAAAACAGATTTCACAAAGCTCAGAGTGGCTTTAAGCCTTCCAGCCTCATACACACACACACTGGCAGATCCCTGGATGGGAGCTGGACACAGGAGCCCAACACCAGAGATAGCCATAGAGGAGCCCTACCACAATCATAACACCCCCACCCAGAACATCCTTCCATCACTGGGGCAGACACACCGTATGCATCCTTCTGATGAGGGCTCTCTGTTTACTCCAGATGGCACTTCAGCCTTTTCCTGGCTATGACACATAGGAAATGACAAGGGATTATGGACGCTAAAATTATACACCACTCCTCTATGTGGTTACACAGGAAATTCGGCCAGACAGAGATAAAGCGGAGTATTGTCATCACTCTGACGCTCACCGCCTTATCCAACGCAGCATGCCAACAGCTTCACCGTTACAGCACAGCTCCAGACACACTTTTATATAGAGTGAAAAGAGATGGAATTTATGTGACATTTCTGTCCCTAGAGGCACAACAGGAAATAGTTAGAAATCTCCCAAAAAATAGGGAAACCCCAGAACCGGTGTCCCCATTGGAAGATTCCCCCTTACTTATTGTTCCGGTAACAACTACAGCTTGTAGCAAATCACAAGGTGAGAGGCTGCAGTGCGAGGAAGCATTTCCTCAGTCTTCTCCTCTTCAATGATCAGACTGTAACATTGTAATATTGCAGCAAAAAAATAGCCGAGAGGCTGCAGCACGAGGAGCTTTTCCTCAGTCTCCTCCCACCCCACTGATCAGACTAACATTGTAATATTGTAGCAAATCCCAAACTGAGCTGCTGCAGCTTTTCCTCAGTCTCTTTCCCTCAGTGAGCAGACTGTAACATTGCAGTATTGCAGCAAATAACCAGGAGAGAGGCTGCGGCATGAGGAAGCATTTCCTCAGTCTCCTTTCTCCAGTGATCAGACTGTAACATTGTAATATTGCAGCAAAAAACTGATGAGAGGCGGCAGAATGAGGAGCATTTCCTTAGTCTCCTCCCCTCAGTGATCGTATTTTAACATTGTGAGGCAAATCACCAGGTGAGAGGCTCCAACATTAGGAAGCATTTGAGGAAACATTTGAGGAAATACTGGGGGGTCTTCTCCCCCCAGTGATCAGAATGTAACATTGTAATATTACAGCAAATCACCAGGAGAGAAGCTGCAGAATGAGGAGGCATGTCCTCAGTCTCCACGCCCCAGTGATCAGACTGTAACAATGTAACTTTGCAGCAAATCACCAGGTGAGAGGCTGCAACACGAGGAAGCATTTTCTCAGTCTACTCCCGCAGTGATCAGACTAACACTGTAACGTTGTGGCAAGTCACAAGGCGAGAGGCAGCATTTCCGCAGTCTCCTCCCGCAGTGATCAGACTGCAACATTGCAGCAAGTCACAAGGCAAGAGGCAGGAGGCAGCATTTCCGCAGTCTCCTCCCGCACTGATCAGACTGTAACACTGTAACATTGCAGCAAGTCACAAGGCGAGCGGCAGGAGGCAGCATTTCCGCAGTCTCCTGCCACAGTGATCACACTGTAACATTGTAACTTTGCAGCAAGTCACAAGGAGAGAGGCTGCATCAGGGGTTCATGAGTGTGTCATCTTTCGGCCGTCATCTCAGTCTAGGAAGTACTTGGGGACCCTGGCTGATGCCTGAACAAAATGGTGCTGTGCTTTGGAAAAATAAAATAAAAAGCAGACAAAGGCATACTGTGTATATAAAAAAACTTGGTGCGGTTACACGGACACATTACTGAGCATGCCTCATACCTGATGAAACCTCCATATTATAAGAAGAAATACATAGCATTGGCAGTTTTAATAATGACTTTAAGGAAGCATAAAAGGCAAAAGTCCAATACGGCTGCTCCACACTCCACCTTGTGTTTTTACAGCAATGTTTAATAAGCCACCATCACCTCTCCAAGTGCTGGGATAACGGTAATAGAGGAGCCACAGGGCGACCATAAAAATGCCAGTCGATTACCCGGCACGGCTGTGTATTTGGCACCAGGCGAGGGCCGCAAAGCCCTATTGGCTCTGGCTGTAGTCTCTGGGCAGCCACGACGGAACGCACAGCGATGGCATCTTGAAGATTTTGCAGAAAATTAATGTTTTATCCAAAGCAGATGTATTGTTCTGTCTGTGCATTCCTGGGGAGCTATTAAAGAATACGGGCTATAGAAGCAAACTAAAAGGGAGCGAATCACGAGAGCGACGGGGGGAAAGGCAATGGAAAATCCCAGGAATTAAGATAACAAAACAGATACTATCCAATGAGAATTCTCATGTTACACCAATCCAAACGCTTTTCACTTTTACGTTACTTTTAGGTGTGTTTCGCAGAACGAGAAGTGCGCACGCCATAAAACTGTGGTTCTCAGATGTGCACGCCCACTATCAACTGCCAATTTCAACAGCTGGAAATGTACAGTAAAAAGCTATGGGATGGGTTCTCTAATCCGCTTTTTAATTTTTTTTTATTTCAGGTATTTATAGGACTGATATAATCTGCAGTGCGTTACAGAGTACACAAAATTCTTCCCATCAGCCTCTGGCACAGAGAAGCTTACACCCCCATGTCCTCCCCACAGGCACACATTACATACAGTCAGTCCAGCTAAAGAATAGGTGCACCTGTCGAGTGCCAGCTTGCCTATCCCTTCCAACGGATACCCTTCATTTCAAATCTTTGCAGATTTTAAACCCTGATGAAGGGGGAGTGCCGGAGCCCCTGAAACGTGTTGGATGTTTAATGTCCGCTCATTAGGGATAAATATATAGACTCTACTACTGGTCTGGCGCTCTTATTACATCAGTTACTTAGGCACTACAGCTAGGCAAAGCTCAGTCGCCTCTGATGATATCCACATAGGATGAAACATGTCAGGCTGGCCGATGCAAGCACGCTGAGAGCCGCAGAACTGTTTTTTTATGCTTTGATGTCTTCTGCCTTCTTGTAAGTAGAACACAAATAAATGTTTATGCCTTTTACCTATGGGCTTCACTATGCTGCCTTTATTTATTTGTATTTGGGCAAAATTTCTGGCTGAGATTTGTACCACATCCACATTTACCTTCTGAGTTTTGGAGATTGCCTTGATGCTGGTCTTCCCTATGATCATCTGATCTGGAATATTCTGCTGTCATCGTTTGACCCTCCACAATATTTGAATACATTGTCTACTTATCTCCAATTTCTGGTAAGCAGATTGTGAGCACGGTGGTGTGGTGTGCTTTAAATCTCTTTTTGCACACTGAAGTCTGGTGGCGGTATTACATCATTTTTCACATCCATTTATTATTGATTGATTTTCTACTTTTTGGCCTTTTTTTTCACATTTTTTATAGCGCTGCATTTTGGACTTTATTAAAGCTCAGTATGCACCATCACCTTTTATAGCCAGCCCAGTTAAACCATGAATACCTCTTTTGGGTTAAGAGAGAAGATTGCCTGTGGAATCTCTGAGAGAGACAAGAATCCAATGAGCACATTTCCAATCCAGAAATCTCATCTGCTGGCTCAACTGTTTGAAGCAATGGAAAATTGATTTTCCAACCCAAAAAAGCAGTTGGGGGCAACTTACTAGAGATAGGTGGCCTCTGCTGCAGCCTCTGACACCTCCAGAGGGGCACACATAATAACCCATATACTGTATATGTACTGCTTCATATGACTGTTGGAGACTGTGGATGTTCTACAAGACATGGTCAGAGACTGAGGGCATACTACAGTTGGGTTTAGTGACTAGGGACATGCTACAGGTGTGCGTTGAGACTGGTGACATGCTACAGGTGTGTTTGGAGACTGGGGACATGCTACAGGTTTGCATGGAGAGAGGGACATGCTACAGGTGTGTTTGGAGACTGGGGACATGCTACAAGTGTGTTTGGAGACTGGGGACATGCTACAGGTTTGCATGGAGACAGGGACATGCTACAGGTGTGTTTGGAGACTGGTGACATGCTACAGGTGTGCATGGAGACTGTTGACATGCTACAGGTGTGTTTGGAGACGGAGGACATGCTCCAGGTGTGTGTGGAGACAGGGACATGCTACAGGTGTGCGTGAAGACTGGTGACATACTACAGGTGTTTTGGAGACTGAGGAAATGCTACAAGTGTGTTTGAAGACTGGGGACATGCTACAGATGTGTTTGGAGACTGGGACATGATACAGGAGTAATTAGAGACTAGGAGCATGCTACAGGTGTGTTTGGAAACTGGAAACATGCTATAGGTGTCTTTGAAGACCACTTACTAGATATAGGGGGCCTTTGCTGCAGCCTCTGACACCTCCAGAGGGGCACACATAATATCCCGTATACTGTATATGTACTGCTTCATATGACTATTGGAGACTGTGGATGTTCTAGAAGACATGGTCAGAGACTGAGGACATACTACAGGTGGGTTTAGCGACTAGGGACATGCTACAGGTGTGCGTGGAGATTGGTGACATGCACCAAGTGTGTTTGGAGACAGGAACATGCTACAGGTGTGCGTGGAGACAGGTGACATACTACAGGAGTGTTTAGTGACTGGGGACATGCTCCAGGTGTGTGTGGAGACAGGGACATGCTCCAGGTGTGTGTGGAGACAGGGACATGCTACAGGTGTGCGTGGAGACAGGGACATGCTACAGGTGTGTTTGGAGGCTGGTGACATGCTACAGGTGTGTTTGGAGACTGAGGAAATGCTACAAGTGTGTTTGAAGACTAAGGACATGCTACAGATGTGTTTGGAGACTGGGGATATGATACAGGAGTATTTGGAGACTAGGAGCATGCTACAGGTGTGTTTGGAAACTGGAAACATGCTACAGGTTAGCTTGGAGGCTGAGAACATGCTGCAGGTGTTTTTGGAGCTGGAGGACATGCTGCAGGAGTTGATTTAGGAATGGGGATATATTACACAAGACTGCTAGAGATCACTGCCATTTCAAGCTCTTTCTATACAGTATCAATGGCCCCACTCCCAGTACTGGCTGCACAATATGCACCAAAGGACCGCAGGTTGGCCAGAAGTTTCAATTTATTACCTCTCACTATTATCACAGTACTCTGCTTTTCTCTCCAGAAGGACGGTTGCAACCCTTGTTCAGGCTTCATTCAGGGTCACCATTGACTTCCTGGACTGAGAAGACATCATCTCAGATTAGGAAAAGGAACTCGAAGGACTTCCTAAAAGGTCGAAAAGCTACACAAACTCCTCATTGCAAGCAATGAATGCTCAAAGCGGTACAATGCCTGCAGACATCGGGGCACGTGTAGTTGCAAAACGTTATATTTTTTTCAAATGCGGACTCAAAAAAAAAACTATTGTAAGGTCATGGAAAAAAAAACAACGCTATTTTATCAAAACACAGAAAAATGTCTTGCCACTCCCAAATCAAGAATTCCTCATGTAGAATCACCCTCAATTTGTAACACTATCTAGCTATACGTTAAGCACTTGCGGACGACTTCACAAATCAAGCGCCCTTACTGGATGGGATTCAAGCGTTCCTGCGTGAAAAGGGCTTTGTTGAGGCTTTTTCTAACGCTGGCCGCTGCCAGTTTGAAAACGTATCAAAAACATCTTCAAGGGGATGGAGATCTGTCCGCATTTTTCTCACACTTCACATGGCCCGTCTGGTTTGAGTAGAAGAGGCTGCCAAAACCATCCACTAAGGTGTGGATACCTTTAAAAAGCCCCCCCCCCCCCCAAAAAAAATAAAATTCTTAATGATTAGCTGCCAATAACGAGCAGCGAGGCCGTCTTATGAAAGGTGCCGGGGAAGACAAATGCTCCTTGGAGCTGATGGAAACTTTTGGCACTGCGGAGTTAGTTAAGGCTCTTTAATTATTTTGGCTTGAGTGCTGGAAACAAAAACCACATAAACTGCGTCCTTGTGGAAACGTCTGTTTTTTTGGAGTCAGAAAATGCTGCCCTTGTAACTCTGGAGTGGAATACACCTTCCAGACTGCTCTCATTTGAATACAATGGAAGTCATTACCGGAACGTGGATGTGAACGGTGTGCAGATCCAAAGCCAAACAGGTGAGAGGCTTCTGCTTGGATGCAGCATGGACTGAAAACCTTTTTATTGTATTGAAATCATTAAAGATGTGATCACTGCCCAATCTGTTTAATCTCAGACATACACCATATTACCAAAAGTATTGGGACTCCTCCCTTTACAAGCCCATGAAATTTATTGGCATCCCAGTCTTTGTCTGTATGGTTCAATATTGAGATGGCCCACCCTTTACAGCTATAACAGCTTCAACTCTTCAATCCACAAGGTTTAGGAGTGTGTCTATGGGAATGTTTGACCATTCTTCCAGAAGCCCATTTGTGAGGTCAGGCACTGATGTGGACAAGAAGGCCTGGCTTGCAGTCTCCACTCTAAATCATCCCAAAAGTGTTCTATTGGGTTAAGGTCAAAATTCTGTGCAGGCCAATCAAGTTCCTCCACCTCAAACTCGCTCATTCATGTCTTTATAGACCTTGATTTGTGCACTGGTGCGCAGTCATGTTGGAACAGGAAGGGGCCATCCCCAAACTGTTCCCACAAAGTTGGGAGCATGAAATTGTCCAAAATGCCTTGGTTGGTCCAAATCATTTGGTGAAGGGGGGATTATGGTGTGGGGTTGTTTTTCAGGGGTTGGGCTTAGCCCTTAGTTCCAGTGAAGGGACTCCCAACTCTTTCATGCTCTGGTAAACCCATAAACAACCGGGAAGCGGCGGGGGAGGAGGCACCCCTCTCCCGCTGCCTATAAAAGTGATCCTGTGGCAAATCCGCTGCTGGGATCACTTTTATCGGAAAGCCGACCACCTAACTAGATAAAAAATAAAAGATACCGGTATTTAACGTCAAAGTAATGACGTACATTTACAGTTAGGCGATCAGCAAGTGGTTAAAAGCATTCCCCTTTCCGCAGCCATGCCCCTTGTAAACGTGTGGCTGAGGGGCAGGGGATGCCTCTTCTGCTTATGACTTGCTGTCAGCAGCAACAGATTTCGGGTGGAATACCTCAGGAGAATTTGGAATTGTTTCCAAACATGCCTGAGCTCATCCCTATTGCTTGTAAGTAGGTGCTTACAAGCTTTAGGATCAGGGCAGTTTAGGTTTTGCAGGCTATCCAGGCAGAAAGGGGTTAAGCTAACTTTGTGTTTTCCCAGGCTTTTTCTGCGCTGTAAATAAATAGGCGGAAGGCTCGGCCCGAGAGAGCAGCCTGTATGGCCCAAAAGCAATCAGGACCAAACCCGCGATACGGAGACCCCATGAAGCTAGCCGCAGGTACAGAAGAGCTGAAGGAGTTAATAAAGCGCACGCATGAGGTCCGCGTTTAGTGCACTGCGGGACCCCCTTCTGTCACTGGGAGTGGGGTGGCAGTGGAAAGCTGGACTGGTGGAGCAGGACACGGGCTCAGCAGTGTCCCCTTCTAAATGCTACATTCAGAAGACAGGGTGTGCAGCAGCATGGGACAGAGGGTTTCACAGAAGGAAACTGTATGTTGTTACACAGCTGCACACGGTGATCGGCTCACCTCTAAGCCAAGGCTCCACCTTGATCCATGTTAATCTTCACATGAATGCAGCGCCACCTGGTCCTGGGCATTGGGGAGTGTGTACTTGAGAAGAGATACCCCCACCTGCAGGGTGAGTAGGCCCTGCCCCACAGCCTGATCCCAGAGTTCTGTATGAAGTAGTCATCTCTATAGACCTTAAATATCCTTTTTTGAACTTTTAGTGCACCTAAGCCTTTTCTGTGGCTCTGCTGGGTTCTATTCGTGCAAAAGGAGCAACAAAAACTTGACTGCATTTTGAAGCTGATATCAAGCTAAAGTGCTTTCCTCTGTGCAGTCTTATAGGGTGTAGAGAGTAGTCACTGCTGTCACCAATCTCTGCACAGGCAGCAGAGAACCACGGGGCATTTGAAGACTATTTCCAACTGCTGCTCCTACATCCAGCGGTGATGCAGCACAAACTAAGACACTAACTGAATGCAAGGAAATGAAAAGTATTGAATGTCTGCATGACTAAAGAAAGGGGTATGAGGAATTTGAAACATCAGCATGTACATAAAGTGGAACATTTCAGTAAAATGGAACACTAAGTGGAAGGGAGGAAAATTCCAAGGACCCTGAAATTCTCACAGCCTGCGATGTAATGGACGGTAGCATCAACGCTCAATGACTGATGCCTGGTAAGGGGATTAATCCGCTGGGTTTTGACAGTAAGCCCCTGCATGTGGAGTCTGTGTAACCATCAGAAAGAGTCTTGTTACATTAACAACACAGAGTGATGGGAAGGGCTCTCCATCCAAGAGTCGGTGTGAAGAGGGTTTGTACAGAGGACAGCCAAGAGGCTCCAGTCAGATGGTTCATGCAGTCTTCATGTTAGTTCAGTTGTATCAGGGTCACTGACCAGAAGACTTGAGGAGATGCCAAACATCACAGATTGACAGGAGAAGATTGGAGGTCTCCATGTGTTAAATGCTGAGGCCATGGCTATGCTGGAAGAATAACTTTAATGGGAACTTGCAGAGTGAGCGATAACATGATTACCTTTATAGAGCACAAACAATGTGCAAAGAGCAGGGCCCCAATAACACTTTACTGACTCCATAAACTAATAAAAGCTGGAATCTGATTGGCTGCTTTTCTGGTATGAAAATGTCTAAATGTACATTTCAAGTGATGTCAAGAAAATAGAGGTAGAGCAGAGTTCAACTTAACCTCCTCCTTCCGTTTAATCTTATCTTAACCTCCTTAAACCCCAACTGTAAAGGCTATATAGTCTGCAAGAATATATTCCTAAATAGTAATAATATGTAGCAATAGTATCATTTTTAACTCTATCATTAAACAGCAGTTCAAAAGCTCCAGTCCAGTGACTTTGCCAAGGCTGTGATGCTGTCTCCGTCAACTCAACCCCACACAGTTCTTACTTTCTTCTTCAACTCATCCCCGCACCGTTCTTACCTTCTTCCTCAACCCCGCACAGTTCTTACCTTCTTCCTCAACTCATCCCCGCACAGATCTTACCTTCTTCCTCAATTCAACCTCGCACAGTTCTTACCTTCTTCCTCAACCCCGCACAGTTCTTACCTTCTTCCTCAACTCATACCTGCACAGTTCTTACCTTCTTCCTCAACTCAACCCTGCACAGTTCTTACCTTCTTCCTAAATTCAACCTCGCACAGTTCTTACCTTCTTCCTCAACTCAACCCCGCACAGTTCTTACCTTCTTCCTCAACTCATCCCCGCACAGTTCTTACCTTCTTCCTCAATTCAACCTCGCACAGTTCTTACCTTCTTCCTCAACCCCGCACAGTTCTTACCTTCTTCCTCAACTCATACCTGCACAGTTCTTACCTTCTTCCTCAACTCAACCCTGCACAGTTCTTACCTTCTTCCTAAATTCAACCTCGCACAGTTCTTACCTTCTTCCTCAACTCAACCCCGCACAGTTCTTACTTTCTTCCTCAACTCATCCCCGCACAGTTCTTACCTTCTTCCTCAATTCAACCTCGCACAGTTCTTACCTTCTTCCTCAACTCAACCCCGCACAGTTCTTACTTTCTTCCTCAACTCATCCCCGCACAGTTCTTACCTTCTTCCTCAATTCAACCTCGCACAGTTCTTACCTTCTTCCTCAACCCCGCACAGTTCTTACCTTCTTCCTCAACTCATCCCCGCACAGTTCTTACCTTCTTCCTCAATTCAACCTCGCACAGTTCTTACCTTCTTCCTCAACTCAACCCCGCACAGTTCTTACCTTCTTCCTCAACTCATCCCCGCACAGATCTTACCTTCTTCCTCAATTCAACCTCGCACAGTTCTTACCTTCTTCCTCAACCCCGCACAGTTCTTACCTTCTTCCTCAACTCATACCTGCACAGTTCTTACCTTCTTCCTCAACTCAACCCTGCACAGTTCTTACCTTCTTCCTCAACTCATCCCTGCACAGTTCTTACCTTCTTCCTCAACTCATCCCTGCACAGTTCTTACCTTCTTCCTCAACTCATCCCCGCACAGATCTTACCTTCTTCCTCAATTCAACCTCGCACAGTTCTTACCTTCTTCCTCAACCCCGCACAGTTCTTACCTTCTTCCTCAACTCATACCTGCACAGTTCTTACCTTCTTCCTCAACTCAACCCCGCACAGTTCTTACCTTCTTCCTCAACTCATCCCCGCACAGTTCTTACCTTCTTCCTCAATTCAACCTCGCACAGTTCTTACCTTCTTCCTCAACTCAACCCCGCACAGTTCTTACTTTCTTCCTCAACTCATCCCCGCACAGTTCTTACTTTCTTCCTCAATTCAACCTCGCACAGTTCTTACCTTCTTCCTCAACCCCGCACAATTCTTACCTTCTTCCTCAACTCATACCTGCACAGTTCTTACCTTCTTCCTCAACTCAACCCTGCACAGTTCTTACCTTCTTCCTCAACTCATCCCTGCACAGTTCTTACCTTCTTCCTCAACTCATCCCCGCACAGTTCTTACCTTCTTCCTCAACTCAACCCTGCACAGTACTTACCTTCTTCCTCAACTCATCCCTGCACAGTTCTTACCTTCTTCCTCAACTCATCCCCGCACAGTTCTTACCTTCTTCCTCAATTCAACCTCACACAGTTCTTACCTTCTTCCTCAACTCAACCCCGCACAGTTCTTACCTTCTTCCTCAACTCATCCCCGCACAGTTCTTACCTTCTTCCTCAATTCAACCTCGCACAGTTTTTACCTTCTTCCTCAACTCAACCCCGCACAGTTCTTACCTTCTTCCTCAACTCATCCCCGCACAGTTCTTACCTTCTTCCTCAACTCAACCCTGCACAGTTCTTACCTTCTTCCTCAACTCATCCCTGCACAGTTCTTACCTTTTTCCTCAACTCATCCCCGCACAGTTCTTACCTTCTTCCTCAATTCAACCTCGCACAGTTCCTACCTTCTTCCTCAACTCAACCCCACACAGTTCTTACCTTCTTCCTCAACTCAACCCCGCACAGTTCTTACCTTCTTCCTCAACTCAACCCCGCACAGTTCTTACCTTCTTCCTCAACCTCACAGAGTTCTTACCTTCTTCCTCAACTCATCCCTGCACTGTTCTTTTTTTTTTTTTTTTTTTTTTAGTTTTATTCATACATACAGAGAAATAAACAATTTCATTAATCCATCAATCATATAAGCTCCAACAAATCCATTCAAAATTCAATTAACAGCATTACTCCTATCTTAAATACATCCACGGAAAAAATAATAACTAGTTATTTGGGATAGTCCCCATTCTATCTTCCGTTAGACCTGCTTCTTTTGTATGCCCTGACAACATACTTTACCAAGAAGAAAAACCTCTACATATCTGAAGAGGAAGAAGGAGAAAATAAAAAGCCCCATGAGGGAAAAGAGTTCCTAAAAAAAAAAAAAAAAAAAAAAAGAGAAAAATGATCAAAAAAAGAGAAAAAGAGGGAGAGAAAAAAAAAAAAAAACACTGATAGGAGAGGGGGAGTCAGAGTTGAGGAGGAAATGTACAGAGGTAAAGGTGAGTTTACTTTACCATCATCCAGGGAGGTGAGGGCACTTCTAAGGCCCCCCACTCCTCTCTTTTTCAAATACTCTCAGGAGCAAAGAGGGAACTTCCTTCCTCCGAGAATTTAAATGTATTCCATTGGCCTCAAGATTCTACATGTCTCCTTTCGATTTTGAGCCGATAAT
Source organism: Rana muscosa (assembly GCA_029206835.1). Taxonomy (NCBI): domain Eukaryota; kingdom Metazoa; phylum Chordata; class Amphibia; order Anura; family Ranidae; genus Rana; species Rana muscosa. The sequence goes on from CM055128.1 coordinate 309,081,805, forward strand.
AACAAATCCTCCATCCTATTTACCTCTTCAATTTGTGTGACCCATGTAAGAATTGTGGGGGGCTCGTATCTCTCCACTGCCGTACGATACATGATCTAGCAGCGTTAATAAGTTCTTACCTTCTTCCTCAACTCATCCCCACACAGTTCTTACCTTCTTTCTCAACTCAACCCTGCACAGTTCTTACCTTCTTCCTCAACTCATCACTGCACAGTTCTTATCTTCTTCCTCAACTCATCCCCGCACAGTTCTTACCTTCTTCCTCAACTCATCCCCACACATTTTTATACCCTCTTCCTCAACTCATCCCCGCGCAGTTCCTACCTTCTTCCTCAACTCATCCTCGCACAGTTCTTACCTTCTTCCTGAACTCATCCCCGCACAGTTCTTACCTTCTTCCTGAACTCATCCCCGCACAGTTCTTACCTTCTTCCTGAACTCATCCCCGCACAGTTCTTACATTCTTCCTCAACTCATCCCCACACAGGTCTTACTTTCTTCCTTAACTCATGCCCGCACAGTTCTTACTTTCTTCCTTAACTCATCCCCGCACAGTTCTTACATTCTTCCTCAACTCATCCCCACACAGGTCTTACTTTCTTCCTTAACTCATCCCCGCACAGTTCTTACCTTCTTCCTCAACACATCTCAACACAGTTCTTACCTTCTTCCTCAACTCATCTCTGCACAGTTCCTACCTTCTTCAACTCATACGACACAGTTCTTACCTTCTTACTCAACTCCTCCCCGCACAGTTCTTACCTACTTTATCAACTTTTTCTCCTCACAATTATTACTCGCTTCATCAACTCATCCCCACAAAGTTATTGCTTTCTTCATCAACAGCTATTACTTGCTTCATTTATTTATTATTAAAGGTACTTATATAGCCCCTCTTCATCAACTCATCCTCCTAGTTATTAGCTTTATTATATTCATCCCCACACAGTTAACTTCTTCATCGACTCATCCCCACACAGTTATCACCTTTTTCATCAACTCATTTATTCACAGTTATTACCTTTTTTTATCAACACATCTCCACACAGTTATTACTCTCTTTATCTACTCATCCTCGCACAGTTCTTACCTTCTTCCTCAACCCCCCCCCCCCCACACACACACAGTTCTTACCTTCTTCCTCAACTCATCCCTGCACAGTTCATACCTTTTTTCCTCAACTCATCCCTGCATCATTTTAACCTTCTTCCTCCACTCATCCCCACACAGTTATTACCTTCTTCCTCAACTCATCCCTGCACAGTTATTACCTTCTTCCTAAACTCATCCTCGCACAGTTTTAACCTTCTTCCTCCACTCATCCCCACACAGTTATTACCTTTTTTCCTCAACTCATCCCCGCATCATTTTAACCTTCTTCCTCCACTCATCCCCACACAGTTATTACCTTCTTCCTCAACTCATCCCTGCACAGTTCTTACCTTCTTCCTCAACTCATCCCAGCACAGTTATTACACTCTTCATCAACTCATCCCCACACAGTAATCAACTTTTGCAACAAATCCCGGCATAGTTGTTATAATCTTCATCAACTCATGCCCGTAGAGTTAGTACCTTTTGCATAAACTTATCACTGCATACTTATTTATCTTCATCATCAACTAATCCCGACACAGTTATTACCTTCGCCATCAACTCATACCCGCACAGTTATAACCTTCTTCATCAACTCATACCTGCATACAGTTGTTACCTTTGTAGCCAGGTGATTGGCTAAGAATGAAGAGTGGGACAAACACTGGCTGTAGCTGCTGTCTGTATCAGTGAGAGGAGGGAGCTGCTGAGCAGGAAAAGGTAATAGACTGAGTCAAGCAGCACTGCACTGTGGGAACTGTAGTCCTAAGGAGAGACTGCGCAGTGTAATCAAGAGTTATTGAACTACAATAGATTGCTGGGAGGAGAGACTGAGCCCTTTAGGAACTCACTATACAGCCATCTAGTAGCTTTACTGCTGCCTGCAGGTTTGACTAGGCCTGTTCTCAGATTCAGCACTGGTACAATTGGGCCCCAACGCTAGCCGACTGAACAGTTAGGACTAAAGACTGCCTCTTTACAGCTGCTACACAGAGACCTTTATCTATTGATTATGCTAAGAGATATGTCTCAGGGGACTTTGCACCCTATCCTTGACCTCCTCTAGTTATAGCATCATCATACACATTGCAGTTAATGCTTGCACTGTTTATTGCTGATTTATGAGTTAATTCCAGTCTAGTAGTATAAAATGCTATCCTAACGTACTTTGGCATAGCCATTATACTGTCCAGCAGACTGTGTCTAAACCTACCTTCTGTATTTTTATTTATGCTGAAACTACCATTAAATTTCAACCAATACATTGAGTTAATTTAACACAATACTAATTCACAGCCGACTGTGTTCCTAAAAGTGCTTGCATTACCTATTACTCAACCAGGTGTGTCAGAGGGACTGAGGTTGTTCTTGGAGTCCAGGTGCAGGACGGAGAACCCAAATTACCAAGCATCTCCTTTGGGAGTAGCGCTATACCTTCTTCATCAAGTCATCCCCACACAATTATTACCTTCTTCATCAAGTCATCCCCACACAATTATTACCTTCTTCATCAAGTCATCCCCACACAATTATTACCTTCTTCATCAACTCATCCCTACGCAATTAAATACCTTCTTTATCAACTCATCCCCACGCAAATATTACCTTCTTCATCAACTCATCCCCATACAATTATTACCTTCTTCATCAACTCACCCCCAAACAATTATTACCTTTTTAATCAACTCATCCCCACACAATTATTACCTTCTTCATCAACTCATCCCCACACAATTATTACCTTCTTTATCAACTCTTCAATGCACAATTCTTATCTTCTTTCTCAACTCATCACCACACAGTTATTACCTTCTTCAGCAACTCAACCTCACACAGTCAGTACCATTTTTCATCACTTTCCCCTCCCTTTTAGATTGTAAGCTCTTACGAGCAGGGACCTCTGAACCCTCTTATCTTGAATGGTAGTGTAACTTTACAATCTCCCTGTAAAGTGCTGCACAATATAAATACTGTATAATAAAAATAATATAATTTTTTAAAAATGGCTTCAACCATTCACCATACCAAGATACAGTTATGTTAACCATACTCATCTGTGCATTCAACAAAACATAACCCCAGCTCATAAAAAAAGCTATTCCTTAACAAGCTCTCTGTACAGAAACACATGTGAAAGGGTTATGGGGAATTATAATAAAAACCACTCATCATAACATGGATTTACCATCTAAACAATGGCCTGGAGTGTTTGTATGTTTATTAGAGGAGAAAGCTGGCTGGGAATGTGGCTCATCTGCTCTTTGTATTGGACGGGCCTCTTCTAGATGTGATTTATTTTCTGCACACCAGGCTCTTCAGCCAATAATCCGAGTTATTTATAAGTTATTTATAACCAAGCTGATCTTAATAATAAAAATTCTCACTTTATTAATGAGCTATGGATGAGGAAACATACAAAGCGAGAACATTTCTTATAAACTGACCCCTTTTAAAAAAAAAAAAAAATATATATATATATATATATATATATATATATATATATATATATATATATTGTGACAGCAGGAAGGTAAAGTCACCTGGTTGCATCCAGGGGGGTAGATATATTTTGCCCAGATTCAGGCTTTACGCCGACTTATACAACTAGGTGGAGAGTTGTATAAGCCCAGCTGAGGCTAGTGGGCTCATGGATGACTCATACCTCTAGGGAGAGTGTGGGGCGTCGTGCAGACAGGGAGTTGATGAGACCAGCTGAAGCTTGTCAGCTCATTTAGGCCTCTATAAGAACTCCCAGCTTCATTAGATGTTAGCTCATGCCTGGACCCAGACCTGTGTGGACTGTCTAGGGAGAGTGAACCCCTGTGCGGTGAGACAAAGCCTGTGTGGCTATTTGCTTGGACATTTAAAACCAGGGACTTAGGGACTAGGACAGCACTAGGCTGATCCCAGTTGTTAGTTAGGAAACCTGTATGTTTAGTCAGAGGTCAAGTTGACCAGGATTTATTTTGTTTATGTTTCTTTTGGCTTTGCTGTGTTTTGTCACTGTAAATAGAAAATAAACCGCACCTTTTTTTTGATTTTGAAAACCACAACCTCCGTTTGCTGGGCCTGTTTTTGTGTGGGGAGCCCATCCCGGGGGTCACACACACCCGCTGCCGAGCTAACCCCCTCACAGTTGGTGGAGAACCAGTGGCAGTTTTTTTTAAGCCAGCATGGAGGAGATACTGAAGCAGCTGGCTCTAGCAAATGCCAATCAACAGCAGACAAATGCAGGTTTGCAAAAGAGCCTTGCAGCTCATCAACAGAGCCTTGCAGCTCAACAACAGAACTTCGCAGCCCAGCAGCAAGCTCATCAACAGAGCCTTGCAGCCCAGCAGCAAGCTCACCAACAGAGTCTGGAAGCTCAGCAACAAGCCCAGCAGCAATCTGAGGCCCGCTTCATAGACCTGTTACAGAAGCAAGAGCAGAGACTACAACAGAAAATGGAAGCAGTAATGCAGCAATGTCCGCAGACCAGTGAGGAAAGCCGTCCCACTAATACCGCGTCCTTTGGGGTGAGTCGTTTATTGACAAAAATGACTGGAGAGGATGATCCAGAGGTATTTTTGACCACATTTGAAAGGACTGCTGAAAGAGAAAAGTGGCCTGAGGAGCAGTGGGCTGGACTGGTGGCTCCTCTGTTAACTGGTGAATCGCAGAAGGCTTACTATGACCTAGAGCCTGACCAAGCAAAAGACTATGTGATGCTAAAAGCTGAAATATTGGCAAGGCTGGGTGTCACCCAGGCTGTCCGGGCTCAGCGTGTGCATAACTGGACTTTCCAGCTTGGAAAACCCCCCAGGTCTCAAATGTATGATCTCATTCACCTGAGCAGAAAGTGGCTACAGCCAGAGACTTTGTCCGCACCAAAGATTGTGGAACGTGTTGTAATGGATCGGTTTTTGAGAGCTCTTCCTACTGCCATCCAAAAGTGGGTAAGCCATGGAGACCCAGAGACGGCCGATGGTCTTGTGGATCGTGTGGAGAAATACTTGGCTACAGAGAACCTGACGGCCTCTTCCAGAGACACTCGGACTTTCCACCCTAAGACCAGACCATCCCCAGGGGCGGATAAGAGGATTCCAAGGGGTGAGGGTGGAGAGAGTGAGAGGGTGGGAGCTCTACCCCAAGTTTGGCGAGAACAGCCTGGGAAATCAGCGGCTCAAGAGGCGGCAAGAAGGATCGTTTGCTACCGCTGCCGGCAAGCGGGACATATTGCAGCCAATTGCCCGGTTGTGGAGGAACCCATGCAGTGTGACTTTCTGACGGGCAGACGTCAGTCGCTGTGTGCGACAGTCGCATGCACTGCCATTCGAGGAACTGAGAAACATTTATGCAAAATGTGTGTTAATGGTAGAAATGTTGTGGTATTGCTGGATTCAGGTAGCCTTGTGACCCTGATAAAGGCTGAGTTAGTTAAAACAGAGGTCTCTGGGAATAGCAAGGTAGCTGTTATTTGTGTGCATGGGGACACCCGAGAGTATCCAGTGACTACAGTGTGTTTCGAGACCCCCAAAGGTACCCTCTCTCATCCAGTGGGCTTAGTATCTCAGTTACCGCATGACGCCATTGTGGGAAGGGATTTTCCGAAGTTCTGGGAACTGTGGGATGATCCTGAGCCCCCCACTGGTGCCCCTATGTACCAGGAATGTGATAGCCAGAACTCCCCTGAGAGTTGTGAGGACTCTCCGGAATTTCCCTTATCAGTATTGGCAGGGGAGACTCAAGAAACTGGAGAGGAGCCCACCTCCTCAGACGAAAACCTACCGTCTGTGGAGTTTTCTGATCTTGAGGTTCACAGGGAAAACTTTGCCACAGAACAGTTGAAAGACCCCGCCCTAATAAAGGCACGGGAAAACGTAGTGAAAATAGATGGCGAGTTAGTGAACCCAGATAATACCTGCACTTACCCATACTTCAGCGTAGAGAAGGACCTACTGTATCGGGTGGCAAAAAGGGCAGAAGAAACCGTTGAGCAGCTTGTGGTGCCCAAACCTTACAGGAAGTTGGTGTTGGAGTTGGCCCATGGGCACATTCTTGGAGGTCATCTGGGGACAGAGAAAACCCGAGAGAGGGTATTACAGAGATTCTATTGGCCGGGGGTGATGAAGGACATAGAAAATTATTGTTCCTCCTGCCCTGTGTGTCAGAGGTCGGCCCCGATGCCACATTTCCGTAGCCCGCTGGTCCCTCTACCCATCATTGAGGTCCCGTTTGAGAGGATCGCCATGGATTTGGTAGGTCCTATAATCAAGTCCGCTAGGGGGCACCAGTACATATTAGTTATAATGGACTATGCCACCCGTTATCCAGAAGCGATCCCTCTCCGAAATACCTCGGCCAAAACCATAGCCAAAGAGCTATCTCTTGTGTTTAGCCGGGTGGGTATTTGTAAAGAACTGCTTACGGACCAAGGTACACCCTTTATGTCCCGGGTTATGAAGGAGCTGTGTAAATTGTTCAAAGTGACGCAATTACGTACATCTGTGTATCACCCCCAAACCGATGGGCTGGTTGAAAGATTCAACAAAACCCTAAAACAAATGTTGAAGAAAGTGGTGGATAGAGATGGAAAGGATTGGGACTGTCTACTTCCTTATCTGATGTTTGCTATTAGGGAGGTGCCCCAATCCTCTATGGGATTCTCCCCCTTTGAGTTACTGTATGGGAGACACCCAAGAGGGCTGTTGGATATTGCCAAGGAAACTTGGGAAAGTGAGAGTTCTCCCCACAGGAGTGTGATTGAGCATGTCGCCCTGATGCAAGACCGAATTGCACAGGTAATGCCCATCGTGAAGGAACATTTGGCCCAAGCGCAGTTAGCACAGCAGAGAGTGTACAACCGTGGAGCCAAGACCCGTACCTTTTCCCCGGGGGATAGGATACTGGTACTTGTCCCTACGGTTGAAAGTAAATTCCTTGCCAAATGGCAAGGCCCCTACGAGATAATAGAAAAAGTGAGCGAAGTGAATTACAAGGTCAGACAACCAGGAAGGCGAAAGCCCGAACAGATCTATCACGTTAATCTGTTGAAAGCCTGGAGGGATAGAGAGTCCCTAGTCGCAGACACTTGGTCACCAGCTCAAACTGGTTGCGTGATTCCTGAGGTTGGAATAGCAGCCACCTTGTCACAACCCCAACAACAGGAGGTTAAGGAGTTTGTGCTTCGCAACAAGGAGGTATTCTCTGAGCTGCCGGGACAAACATCTGGGGTAGAGCATGACATCATTACCCCGCCCGGTGAAAGGGTGAAGTTAAAACCCTATCGGATCCCAGAGGCCCGACGGGAGGCAATACGGGAGGAAGTACAGAAAATGCTGAACTTAGGGGTGATAGAGGAGTCCCAAAGTGATTGGTCTAGTCCCATTGTGTTGGTGCCTAAACCGGATGGGAGCTGGCGATTTTGTAACGATTTTCGTCAGTTGAACAAAGTTACAAAATTTGACACCTACCCCATGCCACGTATAGATGAGTTGATCGACCGGCTGGGAACAGCCCGATACATGACGACTCTTGACCTCACAAAAGGGTATTGGCAAATCCCCCTGGCCAAATTGGCCAAAGAGAAAACCGCATTTGTAACCCCAGACGGGGCGTTCCAATATAAAAGAATGCCGTTCGGGTTACAGAATGCGCCGGCCACATTCCAGCGGAAAATGGACCAGATGCTGAGGCCCCATCGGAAGTATGCTGCGGCTTACCTGGATGACGTAATTGTCCATAGCACAGATTGGGCCTCACATCTGCCAAAAGTGCAAGCAGTCCTGGACTCTGTTCGGGAAGCGGGGTTTACGGCTAACCCCAAGAAGTGTACCATTGGGCAGGAGGAGGCCAAATATCTTGGGTACACCATTGGGAGGGGAGTAATAAAACCCCAACTCAACAAAGTCGAGGCCATCCAGAGTTGGCCACGTCCCAACAGCAAGAAGCAGGTACGAGCCTTTCTGGGAATCGCTGGGTATTATCGGCAATTCATTCCCCACTTTGCTTCTAAGGCTGTGCCCCTAACCAACCTAACGAAGGGGAAAGGGTCGGTCATGATTAAAATGGACCCCCGAGGCTGAGGCAGCATTCCAATTCTTGAAACAAGCCTTATGTAGCCAGCCAGTATTGTACTCACCCGACTTCTCTAAAGACTTTGTCGTACAAAGTGATGCGTCAGATGTGGGGTTAGGAGCAGTATTGTCCCAGGTCTGGAACGGGGAAGAGCACCCAGTCATTTACCTCAGCAGGAAGTTGAAGTCCCATGAGGTAAATTACGCCACCGTTGAAAAGGAGTGTTTAGCGGTGAAGTGGGCTCTAGATTCCCTTCGGTACTACCTGCTAGGTAGGCACTTTGACATGGTTACGGATCACGCTCCGTTAAAGTGGATGGCTCAAAACAAGGAAACAAATAGAAGAGTGAATAGGTGGTTCCTGGCCCTCCAGGAATTCAACTTCACAGTAAAGCATCGCCCTGGCGTTCAAATGGGGAATGTGGATGCTTTGTCTCGAGTACATGAATGCCTGATTGCTGGTGTTCCAACCCCGAGGTTAAAACAAGAGGGGGGGTATGTGACAGCAGGAAGGTAAAGTCACCTGGTTGCATCCAGGGGGGTAGATATATTTCGCCCAGATTCAGGCTTTACGCCGACTTATACAACTAGGTGGAGAGTTGTATAAGCCCAGCTGAGGCTAGTGGGCTCATGGATGACTCATACCTCTAGGGAGAGTGTGGGGCGTTGTGCAGACAGGGAGTTGATGAGACCAGCTGAAGCTTGTCAGCTCATTTAGGCCTCTATAAGAACTCCCAGCTTCATTAGATGTTAGCTCATGCCTGGACCCAGACCTGTGTGGACTGTCTAGGGAGAGTGAACCCCTGTGCGGTGAGACAAAGCCTGTGTGGCTATTTGCTTGGACATTTAAAACCAGGGACTTAGGGACTAGGACAGCACTAGGCTGATCCCAGTTGTTAGTTAGGAAACCTGTATGTTTAGTCAGAGGTCAAGTTGACCAGGATTTATTTTGTTTATGTTTCTTTTGGCTTTGCTGTGTTTTGTCACTGTAAATAGAAAATAAACCGCACCTTTTTTTTGATTTTGAAAACCACAACCTCCGTTTGCTGGGCCTGTTTTTGTGTGGGGAGCCCATCCCGGGGGTCACACACACCCGCTGCCGAGCTAACCCCCTCACAATATATATATATATATATATATATATATATATATATATATATATATATATATATATATATATATAATTCCCAAATTCTACCTACCCCCTCCCAGCCCCAGCGATGTCCTCAGCTGCCTTCTTGGACCAGCTTTGGAGGTCCTCTTCAGGCAAAATGACATTGGCATCATTTTGTCCATTTCCTGTGAGCCCAGCCTACCATTTACACCCCCCCCCCCCCCCGTTGGGGTTTATCATCATGGAGACTGGGAACACAAAACTCCAGGACCACATAATAAAGGACGGATTCTGCCCTTTTGGAAGAAGGCGAAGAAGCTAGGGTGACATCATTAGAGATGACTTCAAGGAAAAAGGTACGTATAGTGGCTTTACAAAACAAAAATACAGGAGGGGGGCTTTGGGGAGGCAAGTAGCTGAGCTAATCGTTAATAGGCTTCTGCTGCTTGCACAGTTGGTGCCTGTGTGATTTAGGTGTGTGACTTCAGAGGAGAACCCTCCGGCACCCAGAAGAGATTCAGCATGTTACCAATGAAACGCGAGGAATAGGCGGTACCTCACGGCCCTGGATCTTCGACACAAATCAGCCCCTGCTGCAGCCTCTCATCTTGCTCTAAAGTTACAATGTTGCAGTCTGATCACTGGTTGAGGAGGAGACTGAGGAAATGCTTCCACCTGCCTGCAGCAGATTGATGACACCACCTGAGCCTAGGCAAAGTCACTGACTGGCGCTCAAGGACAACTTTTCTGAAAAATTATACTGTAGTTGTATAAAGCGAGGTCAGGAATGAATTCATGCAGACATGTAAATTTAGTAACAGGTCCCCCTTGAAAAGGTCATACACATGGATATCCAGTCATTCACTTTTCCATCAAAAAAAAGAATAGCAGGAATATTCCACTATTTCTGAAAATCAATCGAACAATCAAAACAATCAATAAAACGATCATGAATCTATTCAATTGCTTGACGATGTTCCTTTTTTATATTCAGTTGCAATAATAATAATAATAATAATTAATAATCCTTTCATTGTATTACTTTGACTGTTTATCATCAGTTCAAATAATACGGTACCATCAAAGTCCAAATAGCCTCCTCCCAATCCTCTCTTTCATTGTATTAAGTCTCTTTCAATCCATATACAGTGTCTTGAAAAAGTATTCATACCCCTTGAATTTTTCCACATTTTGTCACGTTACAATCAAAAACGTAAATGTATTTTATTGGGACTTTATGTGAAAGAGCAACACAAAGTGGCACATAATTGTGAAGTAGAAGGCAAATGACTTTCATTTTTTTTTTTACAAATAGGTGAAAAGTGTGGCGTGCATTTGTATGGAGTCAATACTTTGTAGAACCACCTTTCACTGCAATTACAGCTGTAAGGGCTCTTTCACACGGAGGTCCGTTCAGGTCCGCCTATCAGTTTTTTAGGCGGACCTGAAACGGATCCTCCATGTACCCCTATGGAGGCACGGATGTCAGCGGAGACATGTCCGCTGACATCCACTCCGCCAAAGTGTGACGGAGGAAAACCCTATTTTTCCTTCCGTCGGCGGAGCGGATCGGATGACAACGGACTCTACGGTCCGTCGTCATCCGATTCCCCATAGGGGAGAGCGGCGCTCTGACAGGGCGGTCCCTGCACAGTGTGCGGGGACCGCCCAGTCATCCGTCGGCTCAGCGGGGATCAACGGAGCGATCCCCGCTGAGCAAACGGAGCTTCACGGGGCGGATCTGCACGGATCCGCCCCGTGTGAAAGGACCCTAAGTCTTTTTTGGGATGTCTCTACCAGCTTTGCACATTTTTGCCTATTCTTCTTTGCAAAATAGCTCAAGCTCTGTCAGATTGGATAGAGAGTGTCTAAACAGCGATTTTCATGTTTTGCCACAGATTCTCAATGTGATTTAGGTCTGGACTTTGACTGGGCCATTCTAACACATGAATATGCTTTGATCTAAACCATTCCATTGTAGCTCTGGCTGTATGTTTAGGGTCGTTGTCCTGCTGGAAGGTGAACCTCCGCCCCAGTCTCAAGTCTTTTGCAGATTCTAACAGGTTTCCATCTAAGATTGCCCTGTATTTGGCTCCCTCCATCTTCCCATCAACTCTGACCAGCTTCCCCGTCCCTGCTGAAGAAAAGCATCCCCACAACATGATGCTGCCACCACCGTGTTTCACGGTGGGGATGGTGTGTTCAGGGTGATGTGCGGTGTTAGTTTTCTGCCACACATAGCGTTTTGCTTTTAGGCCAAAAAGTTACATTTTGGTCTCATCTGACCAGAGCACCTTCTTCCACATGTTTGCTGTGTCCCCCACATGGCTTCTTGCAAACTACAAACAGGACTTCTTATGGCTTTCTCTCAACAACGGCTTTCTTCTTGCCACTCTACCATAAAGGCCAGATTTGTGGAGTGTAAGACTAATAGTTGTCCTGTGGACAGATTCTCCCACCTGAGCTGTGGATCTTTGCGTTTAGGTGGACGGACATTTCTTGGTAGGTTTGCAGTTGTGCCGTACGCTTTCCATTTTCGGATGATGGATTGAACAGAGCTCCATGAGATGTTCAAAGCTTTGGATATATTTTTATAACGTAACCCTGCTTTAAAATTCTCGACAACTTTATCCCTGACCTGTTTGGAGTGTTCCTTGGCCTTCAAGATGCTGTTTGTTCTGTTCTCTAACAAACCTCTGAGGGCTTCACAGAACAGCTGTATTTATACTGAGATTAAATTACACACAGGTGGACTCTTTACTAATTAGGTGACTTCTGAAGGCAGATTTTAGATAGGGGGTTGAAAATACAAATGCACGCCACACTTTTCAGATATTTATTTTCCTTCCACTTTACAATTATGTGCCACTTTGTGTTGGTCTATCACTAAAAACTCCAGTAAAATACATTTACGGTTTTGGTTAAAACATAACAAAATTTGGAAAATTTCAAGGGGTATAAATACTTTTCCAAGGCACTGTAATTAATCAGTTTGATGGTCTACATCAGGGATATGCAATTAGCGGACCTCCAGCTGTTGTAGAACTACAAGTCCCATTAAGCATAGCAAGACTGACAGCCACAAGCATGACTCCCAGAGGCAGAGGCATGATGGGACTTGTAGTTTTGCAACAGCTGGAGGTCCGCCAATTGCATATCCCTGGTCTACATAATACATTAATGGTAGATTAAAATAGCTGATTGGTGGTGGTTGGATTGGTACTTACAGTATATGGCCAGCATGTGCATCCTTATAAATCTCTATAACGGACCATCAGCCACATCTGACATGTCTGTCTTATATCTACTGTATATGAAGCAGCTTCTGTTTTCCCTACACAAGCCATTAAACCCCTCCATACATATAGCACTGAGGAGCAGCCCGGGAATATTAATCACCACTGCGGGTTTTATAAAGAGAAGACGACAATAATGGGAGCTGAGCGGAGGCTGCGACATGTCAGCCCTGACAATAAAGTGCAGCGTGATATAGACGGGATATAAACACAAAGTGACAATGTACAATGTATCCTGCTCTGCTTCCCATCAATGACACAGCATACAACACAGCCAACACAATGTAACAAAGTCATCTGCAACAAGAACCCATCACCACTAATGGGGCTCATACACACCAGCCAAACCATAGGGCTATTTCATGTCCAACACAGTCCCAACACACAGAAAAGGCAATTTGTTTTATGTCCCTTTCCTTCACACTTCTGTATCATGATTGTCTACAGTCTCTGACCATCTCCTGTACTATGTCTGCAGTCTCTGACCATCTCCTGAAGCACGTTTGCAGTCTCCAACCATCTCTTATGGTATGCCTGCAGTTTCTGACCATCTCTTGCAGTATGTCTGCAGTCTCTGACCATCTCTTGTAGCATGTTTGCAGTCTATGACCATCTCCTGCCACATGTCTGCACTCTCTGACCATCTCCTGTAGTAGGTCTACAGTCTCTGACCATCTCCTGTACTATGTCTGCAGTTTCTGACCATCTCCTGCCACATGTCTGCAGTCTCTGACCATCTCTTGAAGTATGCCTGAAGTCTGACCGTCTCCTGTACTATGTCTGCAATCTCTGACCATCTCTTCTAGTATGCCTACAGTCTCTGACCATCTCCTGTAATCTGTTTGCCGTCTCTGACCATCTCCTGTAGTATGTCTGCAGTCTCTGACCATCTCCTGTAGTATGTCTGCAGTCTCTGACCATCTCCTGTAGTATGTCTGCAGTCTCTGACCATCTCCTGTAATATGTCTGCAGTCTCTGACATCTTCTGTAATATTTCTGCAGTCTCTGGCCATCTGCTGTAGTAGGTCTGCAGTCTCTGGCCATCTCCTGGCACATGTCTGCAGTCTCTGACCATCTCATGTCACATGTCTGCAATCTCTGACCAACTTCTGTACTATGTCTGCAATCTCTGACCATCTTCTGTAATATGTCTGCAGTCTCTGACCATCTTCTGTAATATGTCTGCAGTCTCTGACCATCTTCTGTAATATGTCTGCAGTCTCTGACCATCTTCTGTAATATGTCTGCAGTCTCTGACCATCTTCTGTAATATGTCTGCAGTCTCTGACCATCTTCTGTAATATGTCTGCAGTCTCTGACCATCTTCTGTAATATGTCTGCAGTCTCTGACCATCTTCTGTAATATGTCTGCAGTCTCTAACCATCAGCTGTAGTATATCTGCAGTCTCTGAGCATCTCCTGGCACATGTCTGCAGTCTCTGACCATCCCATGTCACATGTCTGCAATCTCTGACCATCCCATGTCACATGTCTGCAATCTCTGACCATCCCATGTCACATGTCTGCAATCTCTGACCATCCCATGTCACATGTCTGCAATCTCTGACCATCTTCTCTAATATGTCTGCAATCTCTGACCATCTTCTGTAATATGTCTGCAGTCGCTGACCATCTGCTGTAATATGTCTGCAGTCTCTGACCATCTGCTGTAGTATGTCTGCAGTCTCTGACCATCTGCTGTAGTATGTCTGCAGTCTCTGACCATCTGCTGTAGTAGGTCTGCAGTCTCTGACCATCTGCTGTAGTAGGTCTGCAGTCTCTGACCATCTGCTGTAGTAGGTCTGCAGTCTCTGACCATCTGCTGTAGCAGGTCTGCAGTCTCTGACCATCTGCTGTAGCAGGTCTGCAGTCTCTGACCATCTGCTGTAGCAGGTCTGCAGTCTCTGACCATCTGCTGTAGTAGGTCTGCAGTCTCTGACCATCTGCTGTAGTAGGTCTGCAGTCTCTGACCATCTGCTGTAGTAGGTCTGCAGTCTCTGACCATCTGCTGTAGTAGGTCTGCAGTCTCTGACCATCTGCTGTAGTAGGTCTGCAGTCTCTGACCATCTGCTGTAGTAGGTCTGCAGTCTCTGACCATCTGCTGTAGTAGGTCTGCAGTCTCTGACCATCTCCTGGCATGTCTGCAGTCTCTGACCATCTCCTGTAGAAGGACTGCAGTCTATGACCATCTGCTGTAGTATGTCTGCAGTCTCTGACCATCTCCTGGCACGTCTGCAGTCTCTGACCATCTTCTGTAGTATGAATGCAGTTCCTTCACTTTCTGTCTGGTGACTCTGCTGTGGGATTGTGAGAAATCTCGCTAAGAGCCCCAGATAACAATAAAAGCTAAACAGAGGTTCTAATCCTTCTTCACTTGATCCAAAAGTAAAAACAATATTTTGTCTGGCCTTTAATTACTCAACCATCCCAATTTCTCCAAAAACAAGACGTCTGCAAAATTCCTGAGTGCAGACTCCATCAGTGTAATTAATGGATGTGAGTGCCACAAGTAACAAGGTCATTGTCCCCGGAGAAAACAATCGCCAGGCCCGGGGAGCTCAGATGACATCAATAAGCAAACAGTAAGTCAGATGGGTGAAGGAGGGATGACAGTGCTGGGCTCCAGTCTCACAGATGGATGGAGGCCGCCTCTCCTGGGGGTACCGCAGCTCTCAGGGTAATGAATAGACAAAGTGCCATGTCACTCTGCAGTCCCCAATCACTGCAACACTCCAGCCTTAGACTGCACAGAGACACCTCAATCTTTACCAGGGTCTGGACATAGAAGCATCCGATAAATAAAATAATAATAATGATATAGGATGGAGACCCCACCCTGAAAAAAAGTCTGTCCACCCTTATAGTTCAACGTTACGTGGATGCTAAAGGAGACCTTTATTCTTTTAATGTTTGAAATATTAATGAAAATAAATTCTCTTAATATAGAAAATAGAGTTGCTACTGGCATATCGGTATCGGTGCCAATACTAAGCATTTGCACGAGTACCTGTACTTGCACTGATACTAAAACCGTTCCTTTTTTTGCAATTTCATTGCGGCTTGCATTGACTTCTGTTAAATAAAGTCACAAACTGCAATGAAATCGGAGGACCAAATCGCACTGATATGAGGCTTCCAAATTGCGCTGAAGTAGCACGATTTCAAAGCTGCACAGTGCGATTTGGACCTCCGATTTAATTTAATAGAAGTCAATGCAAGTCGCAACGAAATCGGAAATGGGGTGCGACTTGTCATGCGATTTCGAACGGTCAAATCGCATGACAAACTGCACTGGGGTGAACCAAAAAAATAAATGCACCCATGGGCAAAATAGGTATCGGTTATTTGTATCGGCAAGTACTTGAGAAAAAAGTGGTATTGGTGCAATCCGAATAGAAAATCTTATCAATGGGTGTTAAGCCTTTAAAAACATGTTTCTAGATCGAGTTCATAATTGCAGAGGTACATGAAACAGGAATTTTCTCTCTATCCAAATGTAGACTCTGCATTCTGCTGGTCCTTTTATTTTAGGGATGAGGTCTACCTAATTAACCACTTACTTACCGGGCACTTTTACCCCCTTCCTGCCCAGCCCAGTTTTCAGCGTTCTCACACTTTGAATGACAATCGCACGGTCATGCAACACTGTACCCATATGACACTTTTATCATTTTTTTCCCCACAAATAGAGCTTTCCTTTGGTGGTATTTAATCACCACTGGATTTTTTATTTTTTGCTAAGCAAAAAAATTCTTAGTTTCTGTTATAAAGTTTTGTAAATAAGTAATTTTTCTCCTTCACTGATGTGCATGGATGAGGCTGCACTAATAGGCGGCACTGATTGTCATCACTGATGGGCACTGATAGACGGCACGGATTTTCATCACTGATGGGCACTGATGAGCACTGATAGACGGCACTGATTGTCATCACTGATGGGCACTGATCCGCAGCACTGACAGGCACTGTTGGGGCTGCACTGATATCCAGGACACTGATGATCAGTGCTCTGATTATCTGTAAAAGCGTGAGGAAAGGAATGCCGATAACCAGCTAATGTGTTTACATCATGATCAGCTGTAATTGAACACAGCTAATCACGTGGCAAAGAGCCACTGTGATTGGCTCTTTACCCTGATCTGTGATCAACTGTGTCCAAAGGACCAAGTAATCACAGAGCGAGCCGCCCACACGCCGCAACGGGTGCGCGGTGGGCATGATCACCGGAGAACTTAATATGATGCCCTCCCAGAACTGTCCGACCGCAATGTAGCCGTCGTTATGCTATAGCGCGATTGGCAAGTGGTTAAAAAGAATAGACTAATGATACCAAACAACCACAGTGCACCCAGTAGCCAGAGACCATCATGACGGCGCAATCTTTGTTTAGGCATTATCCAGGGTCACTATCTACTTCCTGGGCTGAGATCCCGGCAGGTGCCTGTGCAATTCTTGACTGCGTTCACAAATGCCTGAGACTGATTAGCCTCTGCTGCAGCCTCTCACCTTGTAACTTGCCGTAAACGTATGATGTACAGTCTGATCACTGGGGGCAGAGGTGACTGTAGCACCTGCTATATGTGTGAAATTAAACATCGTTCTGAACTCTAACCCTTGGTGTGACGCTTCCACTTTCACACTCAAACGCAGCCCACTTATCTTGATCAGTGGCAACTCCTCAGCTAAAGGGGGCCTCAAAAGAAGCCCCTGACATCACTAAAGGGCCACATAGTGTATAATGTTTAATATATGTGTAGCGGCCTCACCCTCTCTCCAACTTCTTCATCGGTTACACACCAACTCATGTCTAGGGGTTCCTGGGTTGTGAGAGTGAGATGCGCCACGGCCCATGTCCTCCCCATTGTAGTAGGGAGGTGAAGGCCACTTACTGATGTTTCCTCGGGCCGGTGTGTTCTGTGAATGCACTGAGTCTGTAATTGCAAGCTCACCAGCCTCCCCTTTGCTTCCAGTAACTGGAGTTCACACACCGGAGAAAGGTCCAACACTTGTTTATTTGACACTCCAATACGCAAAGCACAATAAACAGTTCTTTTGCAGCAAACTGGTTGGGACCTATAACCTTGCCAACGGTGGGGCGAGCAGATCAAGGCACTTCCTAACGTTTCAGTTCTATGCCACTGTACTATGACCAGCGGCGCCTAAGCCAATCCGGCTGTTACAGAACAGGAAGGATGGGGTCTCTTCCAGCAACCCCTATGAACAGCAATGGAGCCCTCTTCGATACGCTGTGGCCCCTATCAGGGGGATGTGTCCTCCCAAGAGAGTTCCCAGAGGCCCACTGTCACCGGCTTGGTGCTGCTCCGGGTCTCCAATGGGTAACCTCCCCGGCCTCCTCACCTCAGGTACGAGTCCCTCCGCTCAGGGACCCTCGGACAGTCCACCCTAGCGGGACCCAGTCGAAGGTACTGGGCCCCAGGCCTCCTCGATAGTACCTCACCCCAGGCTAAAGGTGCCTGGGATGGACGCCAACATGACTCCGGACCAGGCCATGGGCACCTGGACCAGACTCCTGGATCTCCCGCACCCAGGCCTAAGGGCCCTGGGTGCGGACCGCAACCCTCCTCCTCCGAGGACCTCCTTCTCCGCAAGACGACGACCTCGTGGTCAGGGCGTCTCCCCCTTTTATCTCCTCCCTTCAACGGCCCGGCGGGTTCCCCGCCCCAGCCATACCATCTTCGGGAAGAGACCAAACAGGGAGCACTGCAGGGGATGATTCTACCTGAAGCCTGTGGGTACTACGCCACCCACAGGCAAAGGAGAATACCACATCCTCCAATCCTCCACGAAACAAAAAGGGGTCTGAATCCTAACACAATTATACACCTGGGTCACACTATTGCCCAGGTGTATCCCATCAATTTGAGGACCCCGCTACATATGTAATGCTTGAGAAGACTGTCAATGACTAATAGAGGAAATGAGGGTCACAGAGTGTGTACAGGATATATTGTTGGCTGGGGATATCCTGCAGAAGACAATACTAAACTGGGAACATGTTACATGAAGCTAGTAGAAATCAATGTAATTACCCTAATCAATGTTCAGAATGCTGAGGTCTGAGGGTCGCACATATACCTAAGGGCCGCATGAAGTCCTTCGGGCCACAGGTTGGGCACCAGGGATCTAGATGCCCTATTGCGATACCACCAGTTATTTTTTGGCATAATATTAATTAAGTGCCCAGGTATATCTACCTAAGGTTCCAGTACCATCAAACTACTTCACGTAAATTGTGACATGTCAGGCTTGTTATACTGCTAAATGGTTCACTTTAACAGAATAGTAATGCGACGGACTCCGGACACCCCGACTGGGTATCTCCACCAAGAAGCTGCTTCCCAAGCTCTGGAACACGAGGCAAGTGACTATAATTGTAGCTACCCCAAAGAACTACTAGACAACACCAGTTTTTGGTGTAAACAAGAAGAAAATGGAAAACCATCAGATAAAAGCTCATCGCATTATCACAGACAATGCCCACCTCAGGCTGCGTGGCGCCCACATAGGAATACATTATACATAAGAAGCCATATGTTACAATGATGGTTCTTTTAGGGTGATCCCAAGGGAGCGGCGGTAATCCCAGGATACCATTTAACCACTTAAGCCCCGGACCATTTTGTTGCTAAAGGACCAGGCCCCTTTTTGCGATTCGGCACTGCGTCGCTTTAACTGACAATTGCGCGGTCGTCCCAAACAAAATTGACGTCCTTTTTTCCCCACAAATAGAGCTTTCTTTTGGTGGTATTTGATCACCTCTGCGGTTTTTATTTTTTGTGCTATAAACAAAAATAGAGCGACAATTTTTTTAAAAATTGCATCTTTTTTACTTTTTGCTATAATAAATATCCCCAAAAAATATATAATTTTTTTTTTTTCCCTCAGTTTAGGCCGATATGTATTCTTCTACATATTTTTGGTATAAAGAAAATCGCAATAAGCGTTTATTGATTGGTTTGCGCAAACGTTATAGCGTCTACAAAATAGGGGATAGTTTTATGGCATTTTTATTAATAATTTTATTTTTTACTAGTAATGGCGGTGAT
The DNA here is from genome assembly GCA_029206835.1 of Rana muscosa. Taxonomy (NCBI): domain Eukaryota; kingdom Metazoa; phylum Chordata; class Amphibia; order Anura; family Ranidae; genus Rana; species Rana muscosa. Next base: position 309,101,432 of record CM055128.1, read on the forward strand.
CAGCGATTTTTATCGTGACTGCGACATTATGGCGGACACATCGGACACTTTTGACACATTTTTGGGACCATTGTCATTTTTACAGTGATCAGTGCTATAAATATGCACTGATTACTGTGAAAATGACACTGGCAGTGAAGGGGTTAACCTCTAGGTAGCGCTGTAGTGGTTAAGTGTGACCTAATGAGTGATTCTTACTGTAGGGGAGTGTAGCTTGGCGTGTGAAGTCACTGATCGTCGTTCCCTATGACAGGGAACAGACGATCACTGACATGCCACTAGGAAGAACGGGGAAAGGTTTGTGTACACTTACCTCTCCCCGTTCTTCAGCTCTGTGACCCGATCGCGGGACACCGGCGGCGATTGGGTCCGCGGGTTCCGCGGGCGCGGTCATGGAGCTTCGGACCCACGGATGGGTTCTTAAAGGGGACGTACCTGTACGCCCTTGTGCCCGTCTGTGCCATTCTGTTGACGTATATCGTCGTGCGGCGGTCCTTAATTGGTTAATAGCCCTGGACCCCCAGGTGATATGATCCAAAAACTGACATGCTCCATGGATGGGGCCGGAGTGACAGCTGGTTAAAGGTACCCGGGTGCCGTTCTTAGAATAACGAGGCAACAGTTCCATAGCCGTGGTTGCCAAACCCTGATGAGTTCCCAAGCAAGCTCCCTCTCAGTAACAACCCCAGCCCATGCCCACCAAAAGTTGAACAGAGTCCGAAAAGAATGACGTGGTGGGACAATGGGCTTTCGAAGCGGCTCCTAGTAAAGTTAGCGGGTATTACTACTGCTAATTAGTTCCATGTGAATGTAGCTAGGACCCGGTGAAGCACTGATGGAGTCCTTCTGGATAACTTGAAAACACAGTAAAGCACAGAGTTCTTGCCAAGGTTCTCCTGCAGCCCCAAGTCCGTGAAAGGTAAAATCTAGTGCTCAGTTTGTTATGAACACCCAGATGGTGAGCTAGGTCCGAAAGGAACGGGAAGTCTTCAAGAGACGTTGAAGCCGAAGATTCTCATTCAGACAACGTAGGTAAAGATATCGTCACTGTGCTGTACATAGCCTGTGCAGAGAGCAGAGCTGTGGGAGGAACCCAGCAGGCTCCACCCACTACAGGCTGCCTGCAGTAAACTACAGGAGGGGCGGAGACAAGACCAGTCCCCCTGCACAAGGGGAGAGAGCAGCAGTGAGAGGTCTTTATTACAGCAAGTCTCACACTGGATTACTGCACAGATCTGGAAGAAATACACAAAGCGCACCAAGATTCCAGAAGAAGACACATGAGGAATGGATTTAGATAATATTTGCTTATCCCGGAGTTCAGCTTTAGGAAAGTACTGATGCCTCTCAGTAGTAAATGAAAGAAGTCTGCAGATTTGTCTGATGTTCTATTTACTCCTATCTGTGCTCCAAACAACTAAACACAAGGAAATCCACCATGGCGGGGACACATGTGTGCGGACAGGACGGTATACGGTGTTCTCTGCCCCCAGCTATGATTAGATGAGCAGACACTCACAAACTTGGCTCGGCCTTCCAAACAAACTTGGTTTACTTTTCAGAAGACTGCAGATCCACAAAAGACTTCTGGGTAAACACATTGCAACTCATCATATACATAATAATAAATCTGGCGATGAAAAGAGAGCAGACGTAGTGGGGGGTGGACCAAGCCCTGAGGTGACCTGAACCTGAGATTACCCAGGATGATAGAAGACGAGAGGCATCCCGATACTATCGCACTGCACTGCCATCCTAACATGTTTCAGCCACTGGAAGAATCAGAAACAGGGGGAGCAACATGCAGGGAGGACCTTACAGATAATGTGATATTTATTCATAGTCCAATCAAAAAGCTGGAGGCAGGGAGGGGACAGGCAGAGCTGGAAGTTCTGAAAAGTGGGGTCCCTTTCTGTTTATGGAGGGTGGCACAGGTATTAGCAGGTTCTGAAAAATGGGGTCACCGCCTGTTTATGAAGCGTGGCACAGGTGTGGGCAGGTTCTGAAACATGGGGCCACCTTCTGTTTATGGAGGGTGGCACGGGTGTGGGCAAGTTATGAAAAGTGGGGCCACCCTCTGTTTATGGAGGGTGGCACAGTTGTGAGCAAGTTCTGAAAAGAGGGGCCACCATCTGTTTATGGAGGTCGGCACAGGTGTGGGCAGGTTCTGAAAAGAGGGGTCACCTTCTGTTTATGGAGGGTGGCACGGGGATGGACAGGTTCTGAAAAGTGGGGTCACCGTCTGTTTATGAAGCGTGGCACAGGTGTGGGCAGGTTCTGAAAAGTGGGGTCACCTTCTGTTTATGGAGGGTGGCACAGGTGTGGGCAGGTTGACAAGTCGGGTAACCTTCTGTTTATGTCGGGTGGCACAGGTGTGGGTAGGTTATGAAACATGGGGTCACCTTCTGTTTATGAAGGGTGGCACGGGTGTGGGCGGGTTCTGAAAAGTGGGGTCACCTTCTGTTTATGGAGGGAGGCACAGGTGTGGGCAGGTTCTGAAAAGTGGGGTCCCCTTCTGTTTATAGAGGGTGGCACTGGTGTGGGCAAGTTCTGAAAAATGGGGCCACCATCTGTTTATGGAGGGTGACACAGTTGTGAGCAAGTTCTGAAAAAAGAGGGGCCACCATCTGTTTATGGAGGTCGGCACAGGTGTGGGCAGGTTCTGAAAAGAGGGGTCCCCTTCTGTTTATGGAGGGTGGCACAGGGATGGACAGGTTCTGAAAAGTGGGGTCACCTTCTGTTTATGGAGGGCGGCACGGGTGTGGGCAGGTTCTGAAAAGTGGGGTCGCCTTCTGTTTATGGGGGGTGGCACAGATGTGGGCAGGTTCTAAAAAGTGGGATCACCTTCTGTTTATGGAGGGTGGCACGGATGTGGGCAGGCTCACAAAAGAGGGGTCATCTTCTGTTTATGGAGGGTGGCACGGGTGTGGGCAGGATCTGAAAAAGTGGAGTCACCTTCTGTTTATGGAGAGTGGCACGGACGTGGGCAGGTTCTGAAAACTGGGGTCACCTTCTGTTTATGGAGGGTGGCACGGGTGTGGGCAGGATCTGAAAAGTGGGGTCACCTTCTGTTTATAGAGAGTGGCACGGATGTGAGCAGGTTCTGAAAACTGGGGTCACCTTCTGTTTATGGAGGGTGGCATGGGTGTGGGCAGGTTCTGAAAAGTGAGGTCACCTTTTGTTTATGGCGGGTGGCACCAGTAGGTTCTGAAAAGTGGGGTCACCTTCTGTTTATGGAGCGTGGCACAGGTGTGGGAATTGTTTTTTATAAAGATTGCATGGCAGCTCCCATACAGGGTAGGGGACCCCTGCCAAATTTGGGCTATAAGAGGCTGCCATTCAGAAATAGATTGCAGCCTATTATTATTACATACACTATTAGTAAATAAATAAGGACATACATAAAAAGAAATGCTATGCTGTATTAATAGCAACATGCTAAATAGTCTCATTGCTTTTCCAAAAGTCTACACTGAGATTGGGGCGATAGTCTAGGCATTCCCAGCACAGTGCCCAGGTTTACTGCACAAGAGTCTGTCATGTATAGTGAGGCTGGGTTATATATCTACAGGGGAGCCTTTTTCCTCCCTCAATTGTGTTTTACACCTTTGTATTGAAAATACTAAAACCAAATAAAAATTGTCAATTGTAAAAAGAAAAAAAGAAAAGTGGAGCTTCACTTTAAAGTGTACCAGGATTATTCAAACAAAAACACACACTGCATGGCTCACCCTGCTCCCTCCTCACAAGATTTGATTGACAACAGCAAGACACAATGGCTCCCACTGCTGCCTCTTAGTCCTGTGAGGAGGGAGAGAGAGAGCAGCGCCCCTGGGCACAGCACTGGATCGAGATCGGGCTCAGGTGGCTGGAGGGGAGCTGGTCCTAGAAAAGGCTTTCACCCTAACCATCTGTCGACCCCTCACAGTAAATATACGAAGAATGGGCAGCAGGTTCCGGCAAAATCACGTAACCTGTACATCGGCTTATTCTTTCAGGTTTGGCGACAGCACGAGTTTGGCAGCTGATTTCAGCCAATGGCTGAAGTCAGCTGATCGGCTGTATGCCTGTATCCTATAACATACAGAGTTCTGTGTTTACAAAAACCCAGAACTCTGTGTACTGTGAACAGCAATCTGGCTGTTGATTCTCCCTGCAAAGCGTGGAGAAAAAACTGTCAGATAGTAAAGTAAAAGCAGCAGGGTACAATGTCGCACAACCGTGCAAGTGTCAGTTAAAACGACGCAGTGCCGTATCGCAAAAAATTACCAGGTCATTATGGGGGAAAAAGTTCCGGGGCTGAAGTGGTTAATAAACACTTATAGGGATTTTTTATTTTTACCAAAGACCTGTAGCAGAATACATTTTGGCCTAAATTAATTAAGAATTGTTTTATTCTTTTTTTATTGGATATGTTTTAAAACAGAAATCAGAAAATATTGTTTGCTTTTCATTTATATAACAAGTGGGGATCAAATACCACCAAAAGAAAGCTTGATTTGTGTGGGGAAAAATGCTATAAATTTGTTTTGGGTACAGCGTTGCATGGCCGCACAATTACCAGTTAAAGTAGCGCAGGTTTTTTTTTTTTTTAGATAGGAAATTGGTAATGTGATCCGGTGAGGATTTCAATGATGCATATATATATTTTGCTCAACGTGCATTATGTTATTGTGTACTTTGTTTTGTATTTGTATCTTGTCTAAGAAACAATAAAGCCCTGTACACACGATCGGATTTCCTATGGATTTTAAACCAATGGATTTTTCCATCGGAAATCCGGTGAAGCTGACTTCCATCAGTCTTGCCTACACACCATCAGTCAAAAAACCGATCGTCCCAAACGCCGTGACGTAAAACACTCAGACGAGCCCAGAAAAATTAAGTTCTATGCTTCTGAGCATGCATCGACTTGATTCTGAGCATGCGTGGGGTTTTTTATCCGATGGAGTTCCCCACAGACGATAGTAATTTGCTATCGATTTTTTTTCCATCGGATAAATTTCAAACATGTTCTATTTTTAACACCGATGGAAAAAAGACCGATGGGGCCCATACACGATCGGTTTGTCCGATGAAAAAAGTCTATCGGAATGTTTTCATCTGTAAAACCTATCGTGTGTACACGGCTTAAGACTCCATTCACACAGGGGCAACACGACTTTCGGCGTGACTTTTGGAGGCAACTTGGACACAACTTGAGTATGAATCACAGCGCGACTTGGGGCGACTTCAGCGCGACTTACAACACGACTTGAAGTCGCCTCCAGGACAGGGGACTTTGCCAGTGGCCAATCAAAAAGTAATCAGCTCTGTGGGAGGGAGGGGGAGGGAGGGGTTTGCCGAGAAAACTATTTTTATTTCCTGTAAAGTTGCTTCAGTTAAGACAAGGGATCCGACTTGGAGGCGACTTCCACTGAAATCAATGGGTACAAGTCGCCTAGAAGTCGGATTGAAGTAGTACAGGAACCTTTTCTGAAGTCGGAGCGACTGCAGTAGTGTGCATTAAGACGGATCCATTCACTTACATTGATTTTTTTCATGTAGCACCACTTGAGGCGACTAAGGGCGTCTTGAAGGCGGATGCAAAGCTGCCCCTGTGTGAATGGGCTCTAAAGAGATTTCTGGAAAAAAAAAAAAAGAGTAGCGCAGTGCTGAATAGCAAAATAGCATGGTCATTAAGGACCTTTCCGGAGCTTAAGTGGTTAATGCAGAGAATGTCTTTACAACCACCAAACATGTAAATAATGTGAGATTTTACACCAAACTTTCCAGTAAATATGATGTCACGAGAAATTGCAACAATGTTTCTTCTTACAACAACTCATCACACTGCCTTTGGACCACCTCAGTTTTTGGCTCCCCCTAGTGCCCCAGACTGGGAATATCTGGGAGACTCGGAGACGTGTTGTACAGACATGTGACTGTCGGTGGGGCTCGGCCAATCTCCGGCACTTCTCCTGGCTGCGTTTATTTAGTGGTGACAATCTGCGGAGAGTGCTGGCCGGCGCTCCATTAAACATACTAAACAGCCCTGTCTCTGCCAGGTATTGCGGAGTAGATGAATGAGGTTACAGATTCGTGGCTGTATTGGTCCGGTGCCCGGAGGAGTGGGCATGACAACGTGAATGAAGGCTTTCTGTGTTTATGTACACCCGGGGCCCCGCCAGTCACCCACACAGGAAAAGATCAATAAAAAAAAAAGGATATTAGGAGGTATTATTCATTGTATTTATTATACCAGGGCACCGTCGTTAAGGCTAAAAAAGTCTGCCCGCACTTATGAACACACAGAAACAGAAGGTGCTCATTGGCTGCACATTCTTATTTCTTTTGGGGGGGGGAGGGGCGCATCTCTTTGGATGTGGCTCCTATTGAACTGCAGGCAAAGAAGGTGAAACCCAGACTTTTCTTTTTTAACCACTTACAGACCGGAAAATTTGCCCCCTTACTGACCAGGCCATTTTTTGCGATACGGCACTACGTCTCTTTAACTGACAATTGCGCAGTTGTGCGACTCTGTACACAAACAAAATTGATCTCCTCCCACAAATAGAGCTTTTTGGTGGTATTTGATCACCTCTGCGGTTTTTATTTTTTGCGCTATAAACAAATAAAGAACGACAATTAAAAAAAAAAAAAAAAAAAGCAATATTTTTTACTTTTTGCTATAATAAATATCCAGAAAAAAAAAACACATTTCTTCCTCAGTTTAGGCCGATACATATTCTTCTACATATTTTTGGTAAAAAAAAAAAAAAAAAAAAAAAAAGAAAAAAGTGTATATTGATTGGTTTGCGCAAAAGTTATAGCGTCTACAAAATAGGCCCTATTTTATAATAATAAAAATGCCATAAATATATCCCCTATTTAATAGGGGATATATTTATGGCATTTTTATTATTATTTTTTTTTTTTTTTTACTAGTGATCAGCAATTTTTAGCGGGACTGCGACATTGCAGCGGACAGATTGGACACTTTTAACACTCAAAAGTGACACAAATGTCACTTTTTTTGGGACCAGTGACATTTATACAGCGATCAGAGCAATAAAAATGCACTGATTACCATGTAAATGTCACTGGCAGGAAAGGGGTTAACACTAGGGGCGATCAAGGGGTTAAATGTGTTCCCTGAGGTGTTTCTAACTGTGGGGGAGGGGACTGACTGGAGGAGGAGATCGCTATTCCTAATCACTAGGAAAAGATGATCTCTCTCTACTCCCCTGTTAGAACGGGGATCACATTACATCAATGTTTACATTGACAGATCCCCGTTCTGGCACTCTAAAGAGCGATCACAGGTTGCAGGCGAACATCGCAGCCGCCGGCCATTCGCATCGGGTCTCCTGCCGTGCAGCTGTGCGCGCACGCCTGCTATGGCTCTTAAAGGAGTCAACATACAGGTACGGCGACTCGCGTGAAAGAGCTGACCTGCCGCAGTATAATGACGGCGGCTGGTCGGTAAGTTAAACGCTGCATTGTCAATTTGACCTCAGGCAGCGGCATTCAAATATGTACGGCCGAGCTTACAGTGGTTATAGACCCTTCCATATACCCAGTGCAGTGACTGGCCTCAGGTGGATACACAAATCCTCCTAAGTTGTAGCTGTTTATCTGCAGCCCTCTCTCCTCTACATCCATTCAAAGTACAGAATTTAGGCAGTATTTCTCAGCCCCATAGAGCAGGGAGCTGAGTGTAATCTGAGACCTGAGTGGAGGGAATGGACACCCCCCTACCTTCTAATCATAGTCTCACAGGGAAGCATGCACAGCTAAGGCTGTCATTCTCCTGCTGTGTGCCAGGAGGGCGTTGGGGCCATCCCCGGGGATTCCTTTAGGCCGCCGTTCACACCTGAGCGATTTCCTGCTTGAAGCTCTAAACCGCTCAACAAGCCAAATCCCATTCATTTCAATGGCCCCTGTTCACATCTGAGCGTTCTGTCGCCTGAAGCAAAACGCCTGTCGCTCAACAAAGTACATGAGCTTCTTTTTGGCAGATTACAAGCGTTTTTGGCCCTAAAGACGTCAATAGAAGTGCCTGACTTGAGCGTTTTTCAAGCGTTTTGTCGCTCGTTTCCTGCTCAAACAGCAGCTCTCCACACCTTATATCCCTCCCCCAGTGCTTTCTATTGGCTAAACAAAAACGCCTGAAGTTGTAAAACGCTTCTAAAAATCTTTAAAATGCTTGTAAAAAGCTGCAAAAACGCTTACCCCCCCCCCCCCCCCCCGAAAAAAGCTAGTAAATCTCTAAGCTCAGGTGTAAATGAAGCTTCAGTGTCATCATAAAGTGTCAGAAGTGACTCATGCATAATATACTGTAGCAGAGAAAAGAGACAGCAGACAGAAATCACATGATTGAGGTAAGTACACACTATAGAAGGATATGTTTTGTTCATTTTTCATTTTGGAAGTTTATATAGCTCTGACATATACCGCAGTGCTGTACAGAGAACACTGAGCCGGTCTCATCAGACTCTAAACTAGAGGAGCTTACACTCTAATGTCCCCCCACAGTCACACACTATTATTATTATTATACATTCATATAGCTCTGACATATACCGCAGTGCTGTGCGGAGAACATTATGCCAGTCACATCACTCTCGGCACCAGAAGAGCTTACACTCTAATGTCCCCCCCACTGTCACACACTATTATTATTATACATTTATACAGCTCTGACATATACCACAGTGCTGTACAGAGAACACTGAGGCAGTCACATCACTCTCTGCACCAGAAGAGCTTACACTCTAATATCCCCCCCCCACAGTCACACACTATTAATATTATCATACATTTATATAGCTCTGATATAAACCACAGTACTGTAAAGAGATGACTGAGCCAGTCTCTGCACCAGAAGAGCTTACACGCTAATGCCCCCCCACCCCATATACAATCACACACTATTGTTTTACATTTATATATCTCTGACATATACTGTAGTACTGTACAGAGAACATCAGTCTCTAAACCAGGAGGAGCTTACACTCCAATGTCCCATTGACACATTGTACTATAATTTGTAAACTATGTGGGTTGATCATTTTCTGGGGTACCTTTCTCCCTCCATCCCACCCATGAAGTTTGTTGTAAAATAACTGCATAGATGACCAGTTGAGGTCAGCTTAGGTTCTTTTTCATGGACAGCAGCTGGACAGATTATTATTATTTTTATTAAAAACAGTTACATGCCTGGCATGCTTTCAATCAAACTGTCAAACCATCAAATGGCTGGAGTCATAACTGATCACATGTCCAGCTCCATGACAGTTGCAGATCAAAGAGAGGCCAAGGTGGCAGCATCCTTGGCTGAAAAGGATAATAGAAAGACATTCGGTTTAGCAATGGACTGGATGATCCATGTATGGCCACACCCATTTTATCGTTAGGAGCCACTGATCAGTGTAAAGAAGTCCCACTGTCAGGATACAATGTCTCAGAGAGGGTAGCAGATGCTTGGAACAGACTTCCAGCACTTGTCATGAGTTGGTCAATTGCAAGTGAATTTATTGGGGAACTTCACCTTATGTATTCCCAAACAAGATTTTAAATCCCTAATGCTTATCCCTGTATGGAAATAAAAAAAATAATAATAATAAAAAACACATGCTGGTCCATGGAGTCCAGTGTTGTCTCCCTTTTTCTAGGACAAGTTCCCCTTGCTCTGCTCCCATGCCACCATCTTCAAACAGCATCAAACGCTTGCACAGAGACACCACAGGTCTCCAGCAGGTCCAATAGACTAGCAGAGATTGTTTTGTGTGAAAATTATAGCGTCTACAAACTACGGGATATATACTGGAATTTACGCAGCTATAGATGCTATAATGTAATGCCAGTGATCAGCAACCTATAGTGGGCCTATGATAGGGTAGTGGACAATCTGGCACTAACAGACACTATCTGGGAGGGTCAATAACTGACACTGATGTCGCTACTGACAAGAAGACAATGATAATACTGTACACTGACACTATACTAATGACACTGGCTAGGAACAGTAATCAATAATGGAAAGCCATAACAAAGAACCAAGATATGGGATTTTTAAGGTGCCAAAACACGGAAAAAACTAAATATATTAAAAAAATATATCAACATTTTATTAGAAACATTTAAAAATCAACATTTTGTTGTAAAAAATAACCATTCAATACATAGAACAGATGCAACTGATTGGATCTCTACATGTTTCGCCATAACGATGGCTTCCTCGGGAGAACTTTTATCAGGCACTGTATGTATGATCACTATTAATTGAAAATAACTAAATTTAGACAAAATAATACAAAAATATAATTTAATAATAACAAACAGCATATCACGATATTAGACCAATTTCTCAGGTGTACAAAGGCCTGTGCATTATTTCATATGTCTCCATTACCTGGTAATTTGCACACCTGAGAAATTGGTCTAATATTGTGATATTATATTTTTGTATTATTTTGTCTAAATTTTGTTATTTTCAATTAATAGTGATCATACATGCAGTGCCTGATAAAAAGTTCTCCTGAGGAAGCCATCGTTATGGCGAAACATGTAGAGATCCAATCAGTTGCATCTGTTCTATGTATTGTATGGTTATTTTTGACAACAAAATGTTGTCTTTTAAATGTTTCTAATAAAATTTTAATACTTTTTTTTTTTTTTCATGTTTTGGTACCTTAAATTTCCTATATCTTGGTTCTTTGTTATGTAATTTTCAATTAAGGGATGTGGTGCTGATGATTCCCGGACATTCAGCAATTTTCTTTTTCATTAATGGAAAAACATTCAAGACAGGCTGCTTACATAGTTATCATGTGATCGCTATGACCAATCATATCGATCACATGATAACCTGATTACTGGACACAGCAGTCACAGAAGGAGCGCGCTGCGTGCCCAAGCGGGAGCGCTGCACGATCCTCACCCGGAAGATGCCAGATCACGTATATATACGGGACTGAACCTACCTGTGCCGCCCCACTGCAGTATATCTGCAGGAGCGGGACAGCATTTTGTTTAAAGCAGTATTAAACCCAAAAGCAAACATTTATTATATTGAAGATTACCACTTCTTAACCACTTCCATACAGGGCACTTACTGTATACACCTTCCTGCCCAGACCAATTTTCAGCTTTCAGCGCTGTTGCACTTTGAAAGACAACACTGCACCCAAACTACATTATTATCATTTTGTTCCCACAAATAGAGCTTTCTTTTGGTGGTATTTGATCACCTCTGGGATTTTAATTTCCTGCTAAAATTTTTTTAAAAAGACAGAATTTTTTTTTAAAAAAAGTATTTTTTTTGTTTCAGTTACAAAACTTTGTAAATAAGTACGTTTTCTCCTTCACTAATGGGGCTGCACTGATGGGCACTGATGAGTGGCACTGATGAGGTGGCATTGATGGGCACTAATATGCGGCACTGATGGGCACTGATAGGTGGCACTGATATGCAGCATGGATGGGCACGGATAGGCAGCATAGATGGGCACGGATAGGCGGCATAGATGGGCACGGATAGGTGGCATAGATGGGCACGGATAGGCGGCATAGATGGGCATGGATAGGAGGCAAGGATGGGCACTGATAGGCGGCACGGATGGGCACTGATACGCGGCACGGATGGGCACTGATACGCGGCACGGATGGGCACTGATACGTGGCACGGATGGGCACTGATAGGCGGCACTGATGTACTGTAATGATGGATGCCAATCAGTGCCAAACAATAATGCCTGCCAATCAGTGATGCCCATCGTGGGCACTGATTGGCATCCATTAGGGGCACTGATTAGCATCCCTGGTGGTCTAGGGTGGCATACCTGGTGGTGGGCATCCCTGGTGGTCTGGTGGCATCCCTGATGGTCCAGTGTGGGCATCCTCGGGGGGGCTGCGCTGATAATGGATCAGCGCAAACCCCCCCTGTCAGAGGAGCAGCCGATCAGCTCTCCTCTACTCGCGTCTGACAGACGCGAGTGAGGAAAAGCCGATCACTGGCTCTTCTTGTTTACGTCATGATCAGCCGTGATTGGACACGGCTGATCACGTGGTAAAGAGTCTCCGTCAGAGACTCTTTACCTAGATCGGTGTTGTGGGATGTCAGACTGACACCCCGCAACAACGATCGCCGCGATGCGCGCCCCCGGCTTGTTATCCTGCCGACGTCATATGACGTCCGGTCAGGATATTGAAATCACTTTGCCGCCATCATTCTGTAATAGGGGGGGCAGCAAGTGGTTAAATGTGATGACTGCATTCGTTTTCTTTTCTTTTTTTACTTTCTTTCCCTTATTTTTACCTGGTGATCAGGCCAGTAGGTCTGTTTTTCAAAAGAAAAAGCTCTCTTGCAGATGTGGCAGTTACAGCGACTCGGTTTGCAAGCATTGTCTCGCAAGACGAGCAAGATACAAGCATCTGGAGTGTGCAGTACCGCATGTGGCCAGAGGTGCGAGGGCGCTGGTGATGCTCGGAGACACTCCAATCCCGAGTTTTTCCGAGCGTCTCCGGCGCCCCCGCACCTCTGGCCACATACAGTACTGCAAACACCAGCAGTGACTGTGGAACGCATTATATGAGTTTCTATTGATTCTAATGGGTAAACTCGCTTTGATATACGAGTGCCTTGGATTACAAGCATTCTTCTGGAACAAATAATGCCACTGTACTTATTTTACTCACTGAACTGCAACTCAATTTATAACATTTGTATCATGTGTTATATGGATTTTTGGTTGATATTCTGTCTCTATCATATAAAATACACTGATGATAAGAATTATAGACCCTTCATTTCATTTGTAAGTGGGCAAACTTACAGAATCTGCAGGGGATCAGAAAATTATTTTCCACACTGTAATAACTGCAACCTAAAAACAGGAAGGTGAAGGAGGCAAACATAAAAAAAGGAGATGACCGCATTTCAGGAGTCGGCCCTCTATTGTACGCCTTCTGACAAGTGCAGGACGTCCAGCGACTGGAGCCAGTGTTAGTATTGTACAGGAATTATCGTTCCCCAGAGGAGTGGATAGGAACATGTGCTGTACACATGAGCTGATATGGCTGAACGCCGGTCTCCTTCCAGCTACCTTTCTGGCACAATCACCTGTAGACCGATGGCCATGAATTTATTTATCATTAGACAGACCTTGATGTATTGTAGAGTAAAGCTGGCTATACACCGGCAGTTTGTATTTTTAAATTCAACCAGCGACGTTGATGAAGGGATCCCCTCCGCTGTTCTATTGTATACTGAGAGAATACACAGATCAGCGCTGCAGCCATTGGCTTCAAGCACTGATCGAATGCTGGTTTTCCAGCAGGACCATTTAAAAGATGCAGGACGGTGTACTGGGGTCTGTTGAACAGACATCTGTACAAACGCCAAATTTCAGTACGTGTGTACTGGGCTTAGCGTTGTTTTCTGTTAAAGTTATCTGGATAGGTTGGTAACTCTTCATTTAGATCTTCAAAATTTCAAAACCCCTAACTGAGTGTGCAGACTGTCATTCTCTGCACCAGAGGAGCTTACACTGTAATGTCCCTCTACAGTCACACACTATTATACATATATATATATATATATATATATATATATATATATATAGCTCTGACATATACCGCAGTGCTGTACAGAGAACACTGTGCCGGTCTCATCAGATTCTAAACCAGAGGAGCTTACACTCTAATGTCCCACCACAGTCACACACTATTATTATTATTATACATTCATATAGCTCTGACATATACCGCAGTGCTGTGCGGAGAACATTATGCCAGTCACATCAGTCTCGGCACCAGAAGAGCTTACACTCTAATGTCCTCCCACAGTCACACACTATTATTATTATTATAAATTTATATAGCACTGACATATACCGCAATGTTGTACAGAGAACACTGAGGCAGTCACATCACTCTCTGCACCAGAAGAGCTTACACTGTAATATCCCCCCCACAGTCACACACTATTATTATTATCATACATTTATATAGCTCTGATATAAACCACAGTACTGTAAAGAGATGACTGAGCCAGTCTCTGCACCAGAAGAGCTTACACGCTAATGCCCCCCCACCCCACATACAATCACACACTATTGTTTTACATTTATATAGCTCTGACATATACCGTAGTACTGTACAGAGATCACTGAGTCGGTCACATCAGTCTCTAAACCAGAGGAGCTTACACTCTAATGTCCCATTGACACATTGTACTATAATTTGTAAACTATGTGGGTTGATCATTTTCTGGGGTACCTTTCTCCCTCCCTCCCACCCATGAAGTTTGTTGTAAAATAACTGCATAGATGACCAGTTGAGGTCAGCTTAGGTTCTTTTTCATGGACAGAAGCTGGACAGATTATTATTTTTATTAAAAACAGTTACGGTACATGCCTGGCATGCTTTCAACCAAACTGTCAAACCATCAAATGGCTGGAGTCATAACTGATCACATGTCCAGCTCCATGACAGTTGCAGATCAAAGAGAGGCCAAGGTGGCAGCATCCTTGGCTGAAAAGGATAATAGAAAGACATTCGGTTTAGCAATGGACTGGATGATCCATGTATGGCCACACCCATTTTATCGTTAGGAGCCACTGATCAGTGTAAAGAAGTCCCACTGTCAGGATACAATGTCTCAGAGAGGGTAGCAGATGCTTGGAACAGACTTCCAGCACTTGTCATGAGTTGGTCAATTGCAAGTGAATTTATTGGGGAACTTCACCTTATGTATTCCCAAACAAGATTTTAAATCCCTAATGCTTATCCCTGTATGGAAATAAAAAAAATAATAATAATAAAAAACACACATGCTGGTCCATGGAGTCCAGTGTTGTCTCCCTTTTTCTAGGACAAGTTCCCCTTGCTCTGCTCCCATGCCACCATCTTCAAACAGCATCAAACGCTTGCACAGAGACACCACAGGTCTCCAGCAGGTCCAATAGACTAGCAGAAACCCACAGCATGTCTTCGAACATGAAGACACGTCATGGGGATCTGGCAAATACCCACAGCATGTCTGCACACATGAAGACACGTCACCGGGACCTGGCATAGACCCACAGCATGTCTGCGCACATGAAGACACGTCACCGGGACCTGGCATAGACCCACAGCATGTCTGCACACATGAAGGCACGTCACAGGACCTGGCATAGACACACAGCATGTCTGCGCACATGAAGACACTTCCCCGGGACCTGGCATAGACCCACAGCATGTCTGCGCACATGAAGACATGTCACCGGGACCTGGCATAGACCCACAGCATGTCTGCACACATGAAGGCACGTCACGGGACCTGGCATAGACACACAGCATGTCTGCGCACATGAAGACACTTCCCCGGGACCTGGCATAGACCCAGAGCATGTCTGCGCACATGAAGACACGTCACCGGGACCTGGAATAGACCCACAGCATGTCTGCGCACATGAAGACACGTCACCGGGACCTGGCATAGACCCACAGCATGTCTGCGCACAT
The DNA here is from genome assembly GCA_029206835.1 of Rana muscosa. Taxonomy (NCBI): domain Eukaryota; kingdom Metazoa; phylum Chordata; class Amphibia; order Anura; family Ranidae; genus Rana; species Rana muscosa. The sequence goes on from CM055128.1 coordinate 309,116,924, forward strand.
GATGGTACGTCACCGGGACCTGGCATAGACCCACAGCATGTCTGCGCACATGAAGGCACGTCGTGGGGACCTGGCATAAACCCACACCATGTCTGCGCACATGAAGACAGGTCACCGGGACCTGGAATAGACCCACACCATGTCTGCGCACATAAAGGCACATCGTGGGGATCTGGCATAAACCCACAGCATGTCTGCACACATGAAGACACGTCGTGGGGACCTGGCATAAACCCACAGCATGTCTGCACACATGAAGTTACGTTGTGGGGACCTGCCGGAGAGCTGGCATAGACCCGCAGCATCTCTGTGCATGTGCCAAATCCCGCACCCTGCCCGCTGGGATGTGTGGTGTAGTCGTCCCAGGATGCAGTGGTGGCTGGAATTGTCATTTTTGCCTAGGCGAGGATTGCGGAAGTGAACATGAAAAGAAAGTATTTAAGTTAAAAAAAAAAATGTTGACTGTAATTGTGTAAGAGGGAGTGAGAGGAAGGAGACAGCTGAGAGGATGTTATTGAAGGTCTGTGTTGAACACGCTTGGGATAAACAAAGGTCTGTACTCAGACAAAACTGTTAACATTTTTATATAGATATATATATATATATATACACCTATATCTATCTATAGAGATAGAGATAGAGATAGATATATATATATATATATATATATATATATATATATATATATATATCTATAGATATATCTATATATATATATATATCCATCTATATCCCATTGGACCACTCTATCCCCCCCCCCCTTCCAAATATCATACTGTTTATACACAGAGGGGTATTTCTGTGAACCTGCTATTCTGCACCTATAGAGATTCTCCATCACTAAATTCCACCTATACCATTTAATCATCCACCACCCACCAATAAGCACTCAGCATTACATTGATCATGACAAATCAACTGCCCAATCCAAAACCTGCCATACAAAATAATTGGAGGTATCCATAAACACACCGGAGGAACCCCATCCATATCACCTCTTGTAGAGGGAAAGCCACCAAACAAGCACACAATGACAGGAAAATATCCAGAATTTCCATGACTGTCATGCACGGGGCTGGAGGGATTCCTGTCATTTCTGAGAACATTTCCTTGCCAGAATTAATTAAGCTTTTACTTTGATTGTTTTAACGTTTGGCATCGAAAAAACATCAACAGCTCAGTTCCAAGTAAAGTTCTAGAAATTGCCCGGGACTTTTCCAACTAGAGTTAAAAATAGGTCTACTTTATAACCTGCCATTGTGTGTTATAGATGACACCCATCAACTACTGATATACCAAAGTCAAACAGCAACTACAAGTCTCAGCATGCCCTTTAAGGGCACTCTGGGATTTGTAGTTAATTTGGCCAGATAGCCAGTGCTAAATTATTATTATTATTACTATACAGGATTTATATAGCGCCAACAGGTTACGCAGCGCTTTACAATATAAAAGGGGGACAGTACAGTTACAATACAATAAAACACAAGAAGGTTAAGAGGGCTCTGCTCATAAGAGCTCACACTCTAATAAGGATGCTGAGTAGAAGCACAAGGAAGGTCAACATTAATAGGTTTCAGACGTGAGTCTTACCGTGAAGTCTCCCCGATGGCAGGCTCAGACCGTATGTACGTCCAGCTTGGGCTGCAACTGGCGTTTGTTTGCAGCTGTCATACATGCAGGGTGCAGATAACAGGCTTATCGGGAAAGCCAGCTCAGCAGCAGCTCCTTTCTATGAATTGTACAGCGAGGGGAAGAGAGAGAGAGAGAGAGAGAGGAAGGAGGGGTGGGATCCACTACGAAAACTTTCCAAAGTGTGGAGCACCTCTGTCACTCTGGCCCAGGGTACCTTCCTCCCCTCCCCTCCTTTCCTTTCCTTACCCTTTCTGCTCAGCAGTCCCAACCCTCTACTACCCCCCCTGGATCTGGCATAGGGAATAGGAAAGAACTGCTAATTTAAAGGACATGCAGAACTTGTGGTTGTGTCAGAAAGCCTCTGCTATTAATCAGCAACTATCTGATCCTGCCTTTGCTTCATCAATGGTGCTGTGCAAGGAAAAAAAAGAGGGTCTAGATGGAGGGGTTTCTTTTTTATATTTTTATGCCTGTTTACTAGGATTTTGCACAATGCTTTGTCCATGTTAATCACAAACAGATTTCTCGGGGAGAATAAACACCTCCCCCCAATCCCTTTAAAGGAATTCATTCTGCGCTGGTAAACCCATTCTGGGCTATGGGGGGCTGGTGACACAAGGCCAATTACTTGCCAGGGGACAAAGAACAGGGATCAGGGAGGCTACCACTTCCAAGTTTAATGCCGGTACAGACACGACGTGGGAAGGACGGACACACACGCCTGCCTTTGTCAATCAGTGGGAAATGCTCTTTGTTAGGGGATGGTGGACAATTATATTAGGGGTTTCCCTGGCAGAAGGATGAGGAGGGGTGTAAGGGGGGGGGGGGGATTCCCATCTGCTTTCCACTGGGAAAAAAAAATGATTCAATTTGACAAAAATTAATTTCTCATTTTATAAACAATTAAATGTTTTTACAGTGCCTTGAAAAAGTATTCACACCCCTTGAAATGTTCCACATTTTGTCATGTTACAACCAAAAACGTAAATGTATTTTATTGGGATTTTATGTAAAAGACCAACACAAAGTGGCTCATAATTGTGAAGTGGAAGGAAAATGATAAGGCCTCATGCACACTGGACGTTTTTGGCGTTTTTATAGCAGCTGTTTTTGGCAGTAGACATTTTTTTCTACAGTCATTAAACTCTCCATCATGTTATCCTATGTGTCTATGCACACATAGGCTGTTATCAGCAGTGGCGTTTTTGAGCAGTAAAAAAAAAAAAAACTAGTGGGTTCTGAGACGTTTTTCAGCTGTAATAACGCTCTAAAGCCCTGTACACACGATCGGATTTCCTATGGTTTTTAAACCGATGGATTTTTCCATCGGAAATCCGATGAAGCTGACTTCCATCAGTCTTGCCTACACACCATCAGTCAAAAAACCGACCGTTCCAAACGCGGTGACGTAAAACACTCCGATGAGCCGAGAAAAATTAAGTTCAATGCTTCTGAGCATGCGTCGACTTCATTCTGAGCATGCGTGGGTTTTTTATCCGATGGAGTTCCACACAGACGATAGTAATTTGCTATCGGTTTTTTAACCATTGGATAAATTTAAAACATGTTCTTTTTTTAAACACCAATGGAAAAAAGACCGATGGGGCCCATACACGATCGGTTTGTCCAATGAAAAAAGTCCATCGATCGTGTGTACACGGCTTAAGGCTGATAAACGTTGATTAACGCTCATAAACTTAGTTTACCATCATTTTTTAATCCATTGAAAAATAAAAAATAAATGCTAAAAACGCTAACGCGGAAAACTAAAAAACGCTATTGCAAAAATGTTGAAAAAAGTTGAAAAACTACATGCAAAGCTACTGGCGCTTTTATAACGTTATTTTAACGTCCAGTGTGCATGAGGCCTAAATGTTTTTCTCTGCAATTACAGCTGCAAGTCTTTTTGGGGATGTCTCTACCAGCTTTGCACATCTAGAGAGGGACATTTTTGCCCATTCTTCTTCGCAAAATATCTCAAGCTCTGTCAGATTGGATGGAGGGCGTCTGAACAGCAATTTTCAAGTCTTGCCACAGATTCTCAATTGGATTTAGGTCTGGACTTTGACTGGGCCATTCAAACACATGAATATGCTTTGATCTAAAGTTCTAAACCATTCCATTGTAGCTCTGGCTGTATTTTTCGGGTCATTGTCCTGCTGGAAGGTGAACCTCCGCCTCAGTCTCAAGTCTTTTGCAGACTCAAATGCCACGTACACACGATCGGATTTCTGATGGAATAAAATCCGATGGACTTCCATCAGTCTTGCATACACACCATCAGACAAAATTCCGACCGCCCAAAACGCGGTGACGTAAAAAACTCAGACGAGCCGAGAAAAATTACGTTCAATGCTTCTGAGCTTGCGTCGACTTGATTCTGAGCATGCGTGGGTTTTTTCTCCGTTGGAGTTCCACACAGACGATCGGAATTTCCTATCGGTTTTTATTCCCATCGGAAAAATTTAAAACATGTTCTATTTTTTTACACCGATGGAAAAAGGTCCGATGGGGCCAACACACGATCATTTTTTCCGATGAAAAAAGTTCACCGATCGTGTGTACGAGGCATAACAGGTTTTCTTCTAAGATTGCCCTGTATTTGGCTCCATTCATCTTCCCATCAGCTCTGACCAGCTTCCCTGTTACTGCTTTAAAAAGGTATCCCCACATCATGATGCTGCCACCACCATGTTTCACGGTGGGGATGGTGTGTTCAGGGTGATGTGCAGTGTTAGTTTTCCACCACACATAGAGCTTTGCTTTTAGGCCAAAAAGTTCAATTTTGGTCTCATCTGACCAGAGCACCTTCTTTCACATGTTTGCTGTGTCCCCCACATGGCTTCTCGTAAACTGAACTTTTTATGGCTTTCTTTCAACAATGGCTTGCCTGCTTTAAATTCTCCACAACTTTATCCCTGACCTGTCTGGTGTGTTCCTTGGCCTTCATGATGCTGTTTGTTCACTAAGGTTCTCTAACAAACCTCTAAGGGCTTCACAGCTGTATTAATACTGAGATTAAACTACACACAGGTGGACTCTATTTACTAATTAGGTGACTTCTGAAAGCAATTGGTTCCACTAGATTTTAGTTAGGGGTATCAGAGTAAAGGGGGCTGAATACAAATGCACGCCACACTTTTCACATAATGATTTGTAAAAAAAAACTGAAAACCTTTTATAATTTTCCTTCCACTTCACAACTATGTACCAATAAAATAAATACGTATGGGTTAACGCAACCTCCCCTATAGGACCCCACTCCCATAAATCTTTGCTCTGAACCAGAGGCCACGTTACTTTTTTGTCCTCCTCCTAAGGGTCAGAACGGTTGAAGTCTTACCTTGGATAAATTGTCCACGATCGAGGCCTGGTTGTTTGGCAAGCTGTGCCCCTGAAGACGTGTGGAGTCTCCGACAGTCCCCAGCTATTAGTGGGGTGGAGAAGGGCGATGAATGCAGTGCCATGTGGAGTCTCCAGCAGTCCCCAGCTATTAGTGGGGTGGAGAAGGGCGATGGATGTGGTGCCATGTGGAGTCTCCAGCAGTCCCCAGCTATTAGTGGGGTGGAGAAAGGCTATGGATGTGGTGCCATGTGGAGTCTCCAGCAGTCCCCAGCTATTAGCGGGGTGGAGAAGGGCGATGAATGTGGTGCCATGTGGAGTCTCCAGCAGTCCCAAGCTATTAGTGGGGTGGAGAAGGGCGATGAATGCAGTGCCATGTGGAGTCTCCAGCAGTCCCCAGCTATTAGTGGGGTGGAGAAGGGCGATGAATGTGGTGCCATGTGGAGTCTACAGCAGTCCCCAGCTATTAGCGTGGTGGAGAAGGGCGATGAATGCAGTGCCATGTGGAGTCTACAGCAGTCCCCAGCTTTAAGCGGGGTGGAGGATGGCAATGGATGCGGTGCCATGAAGAGCTTAAAGCCTAGCCATTGGAAGGCAAAGCGGCAGTACGGCCAAACGTTCCAGCTATTAGCGGGAGGCCATAAACACCCTGGGCCCTTGCAGCAGCATCTTCTGGATCCATGCGTGGTCATGAGGGATGCAATGTGCGGTGATGTATACTTTTATATTACATATTTCATTTCAGCCTATGGCAGCTGGAGCGCATTTGCGTTCCAAGCTGCTGCTCTCTCTTCTGGCCCAGCGTCCCGGGGTTACTCCTGCGCTGTGGGCAGCGGGGGTGTCATTGCAGTGGAGAAATACAATCAGCGGTCAGTACTGTTGATGTTGGGTTTTCTCTGTGGTCAGCTTGCAGTTTCTCTAAATGCTGTGTGCAATCATGACAGGTATATGCTCTGCACTAACACCCCTGTTCTGCTGCCTGTGTGATTCTGCAATGATTTGATCACCTGTGCAGGTTGTCTGTGCAGTTTGTACTGTGGATTTTTCACTGCCCCCCCTTGTGGCCAGCCCTTCTGAAGCAAGTATGAGGGTGGGTTTAACCCTTTCCTTTCCTTGCTGACCTGGGTACTCTCTTTTCAGTTTAACCACTTGCCGACCGCCACACAAACATTTACGTTGGTAGAATGGCACGGACAGGCAAATGGGCGTATATATACGTCCCTTTTAATTTGCAAACCGGTGGCGCACGCACACCCCTAATCATGCCCGCAGGACCCGCAAACTTAATGTCCGCCGGTGTCCCGCGATCGTGTGTCACAGAGCTTCAGAACGGGGGATGCCTGTGTAAACAAGCATCTCCTTGTTCTGCCTAGTGACAGGACACTGATCGTCTGCTCCCTGTAATCAGGAGCAGTGATCAGTGTAGTGTCACAGGTAGCCCAGCCCCCACACAGTTAGAACACATCCCTAGGACACACTTAACCCCTTCCTCGCCCCCTAGTGGTTAACCCCTTTATTGCCAGTGTCATTTACACAGTAATCAGTGCATTTTTATAGCACTGATCGCTGTATAAATGACAATGGTCCCAAAATAGCGTCAAAAGTGCCCGATGTGTCCGCCATAATATCGCAGTCAGGATAAAAATCGCTGATCCCCGCCATTACTAATAAAAAAAAAATAACAATACAACTATCCCCTATTTTGTAGGCGCTATAACTTTTGCGCAAACCAATCAATAAACGCTTACTGCAATTTTTTTTACCAAAAATATGTAGAAGACTACTTATCGGCCTAAACTGAGGAAAAAATATATTTTTTTTTTAATATTTTTTGGGGATATTTATTATAGCAAAAAGTAAAAAATATAGCTTTTTTTTTCAAAATTGTCGCTCTATTTTTGTTTATAGCGCAAAAAATAAAAACCGCAGAGGTGATCAAATACCACCAAAAGAAAGCTCTATTTGTGGGAAAAAAGGACGTCAATTTTGTTTGGGAGCCACGTCGCACGACCGCGCAATTGTCACTTAAAGCGTTGCAGTGCCGAATCGCAAAAAGTGGCCCGGTCCTTTGGCAGCCAAATGGTCCGGGGCTGAAGTGGTTAACCATTTCCTTTCTATCCTATTTTGTTTTGAGTCCTTCTAGATCAGATTGACAAGACGCGGCACGAGTTGATAACGACCTCATTAGGTCACAGCATTCCTCTTCCAAATGTTTTTGGCATATGGCACCGTCAAGGTCCAGCCTTCATAGTAGAAGCTATGAATCCTCCTTTACGCACCCACCGCTATGTCAGCTGCTCCAAGAAGGGGGCCTACTGTGAATGCGGGACTCCGGTCTCAGAGGACAAGTCTCTGTGGGAGCTATGCTAAGCCCAGGCAGTTGGAAAAGGGGATGGTGACCTCCAGCAAATGGAATCTCTGGTGAGGTATGTGGTGCAAGAATCCCTTAAAGAGTGGAATGCAAGCCACATGCAAAGTTCAACAGCCATTGTGGCATGTTCTTCCGCTAGGATGACCAGGAAGAATTGGAACTGTCCCAACCAAGCCATCCATCTATGAAGACCTCAGACAGTGAGGCAGAGGGAGATGAGTCTCTTTACACCAGGGGTCTCAAACCTGCAGCCCTCCAGCTGTTGCGGAACTACAAGTCCCATCATGCCTCTGCCTATGGGAGTCATGCTTAGAACTGTTTAGCCTTGCAATGCCTCATGGGAATTGTAGTTCTGCAACAGCTGGAGGGCCACCAGTTTGAGACCCCTGCTTTACACTCATAACGCCTTTTGGTTAAGGCAATGAGGGGTGCATTTACATGAATAGAACCTGTAGAGTCTCCTGCAAAGCAAGAGAAAGTTCTGTAAGCTCCTTGGACTCCATTTTCCTCTAGTGCAACTTGTCATGCAACTTTGGAAGGTTGCAGCGACACTGGAAAGGTTTCTGCACTACTTTGGTGCGACCTTTGATGCAGCTTTGATCCAGAGACTTCAAAGTTGGTTCAGGGCTGCACTCAGAATCGTATATCAAGGTCGCACTACAAAGTCGCACTCTAAATAATGCGACTTTGGGGTCGCAATGGTGGAAGCCATAGCCTTAGAGAGAGTGTTCTATTATCCCCATTCCTAACGAAACTAGGGAACATCATTCTGGATGAGTGGAGCAAGGTCGCAAGGTATACCTCCCTTCTGAGCAAACATGTCGCTTTTTTTTGGAAGATGCAGTAAATAGTCCGAAAGTCGGCTTGGACTCTTGTGGCCATGTTGAAAAGGATAAAAATGTGATTGGAGAATTTGGACGCAGTATTTAAGAGCGTTTTTCGAAAATCTGTAGTTCAGGAGCCGGAGCTGGTGTCGGTTTCCATAGTGAGGCTCCAATTGACATTATCCGTATTGGTGGCACGGGTTATGCTCTCATCAGTTACGGCAAATAAGTGCTATGGCGGAAATGCACAGAATTCTGGGCGATTCCGACACTTATACCCTCTTGCCCTCAGATCCAAAAGTTGGTTATTTGAGAGATCTAACTAGAATTGTATCTAGAGGATTGTCTGTAGGCATTTTAAATAAAAAAGAAGGTTTATATCTGGTTCCTCGAGCGCCTAGAACGCCAACCATTTATTACCTACCAAAGGTACACAAGGACCCTGTCTGCCCCCCGGGACGCCCCATAGTCAGTGGAATTGACTCGTTGACGTCCCGGGTGGGCAGATATATTGATTTTTACCTTCAGCCCCTTGTAGGCCAGATGCCATCTTTTATTAAAGATTCCCGTCATGTTATCAATATTCTATCGGGATTGCGAATAAAAACGGGTACTCTTTTGGTGACAGCTGACGTCACGTCATTATATACAATTATTCCCCACAATCTTGGATTTGAGGCAGTTCGTCGTTTTCTCATTAGAGATTCGGGACTCCAGTTAGATCAGATCTCCTTTTTGATGGACCTCTTGAAGTTTGCAGCGACACACAACTATTTTTGGTTCTCTAGCCAATACTATAGACAAGATAGGGGTGTGGCCATGGGGGCTAAATATGCCCCCAGTTTGGCCAATTTGTTTATGGCCAAATGGGAGGAGGATGTCATCTATACCCAGGACAGACCCCAACTTGTCCTATGGGCAAGGTATATTGATGACATCCTCCTCCTATGGGATGGGGATCAGACGTCTCTGCATGACTTTATGGTCTCCCTTAATAGTAACCAAAGAGGCATTGAACTGAAGTATGAGTGTAGTAGTACAGAAATCAACTTTCTAGATTTAAGAATTAGAGTGGAAGGTGAGATATTGACTACGTCAACACACTTTAAACCCACAGATAGGAACTCTTTTATACCAGTGAGCAGTTGCCATCATAGGCCATGGCTGGGGTCGGTTCCAAAAAGCCAATATACCAGGCTTAGAAGGAACTGCTCCAGCCATGATGAATTTTTGCAACAAGCTGAGCTGCTCACTCAGAAGTTCCTAGAAAAAGGGTACATGGAATCTGACCTAAGGGCCTCCCTGGAATCAGTGAGTATTCTCAAACGAGAAGATCTGCTGGTTGAGAGGCCTAGCCAACAGGGGGGGTCTTTTTCACAAGGTGTTCCATTTATAACCACTTATTCTTTACAACATAAAAATATCAAGCAGATTGTGTCTCGACACTGGCATATTGTAAATAATGACCGTGTTTTGAGAGAAATTTTGCCCGATAAACCTCAGGTAGTGTTCCGTGGGGCACCGTCATTAAGAAATAGGGTATCCCCCAATATTCTTGATCCCCCTTCTAGACTTAATTTTTTCAATTCTTTTAGTCAACTAACGGGGTATTATCAGTGTCGCAGATGTAGGGTATGCTCTTTAAATAGCTGCACCCATAGGAGGACTACTAGCTTTCTGTCTACTAGTACACATACTAGTTATGACATTAAGCCCCTTATTACATGTTCCTCTGTGGGTGTGGTGTACCTGCTCCAATGCCCTTGTGGGTTACAGTATATTGGGAGGACCAAACGCCCCCTACAAGTTAGACTAAACGAACACATCACCAACATTAAATCAGGTTTCAGAAAACACTCTGTATCCAAACATTATCGCTTATTTCACGATAGAGATCCTTCAAAAACGCTATTTTTGGGAATAGATAAGTACAATCCCAGTTGGAGGGGGAGTTCTCTTATAAGAGAAATATCTAAACTGGAAATGTCTTGGATTTTTAAGGTTAAAACCTATGTGCCCTATGGGTTGAATGTTGATGTAGACGTTAATGCTTTCATTGATAATTCTTAAGATATGGGTTATTGTATACTTGGTCTGAGTCACGTATATGATCACGTATGGTTTTTTAATATTTTTAATTTTTATGGTATGGAAATAGTTTGATGTCTCATAATATCAATGGGTTAATACCACTAGGTGTTCACGTGGAGACTGTTATATATACGGTTCTCCAGGTGGAGTTTTAAATTGGTTTTCCATATTTACTAATTATTTATGGATAGATTTTTTGGAGGTGAGGTAGTATTCTATGGGTTAATTCCACTCTTTTCCATTTCCACTATGGTTTTCATTAAATTAATAAAAAAAGTTTTTTTCATCTAATTGTTGACCTATATGGTCACGATAGGATGTCATAAATGTGCGAGGTATACCCTCGCACTGATATAAATATAATTTTAATTTATTTTATTTTATTTTGTATGATTCACATAATTTTATGCTTAATGTAATTTTTAAGCATTTAATAATATTTGTGCACAATTAATTTATTTTACATATATGCACATGATTGATATAACTGGTATGCACCATCCAATGTGGGGTTAATCATTGCGATATTTGTGTATTCAGTTCATTAGTGAACATTAATAAAACAATTTCTTTCACAGATTTAACTTTAACATATAGCTTTTAGTTAGATAGGATATTTAATTTAATCTAACTTGGTTTATGGATCCACCACTAGAGGGGGTAAGTAATGGTAATTCTTCGCTTCAATTATTCTTGTTAATATTAACGGGATTCATCATATTTCGATTAAATATTAACACTTAATTTTGGGTTAATCGATTAACCCTTGAGACATTAGTTTTAAGTAGTTTTAATAAGTTTTATTAGTATTGCCAACTATAATGGCAATCGATTATTCATGTCCGAGACTCAGACTGAGGTTTCTTGTCTTTGTTTTTCTTTCGTTGTGGTTCTTGTACTGCTTAGAATGAGGTAAGGGCAAACAATGGATTTAGTTATATAATAATATTAGGTTTGCCATCAACCAAGATGGCGAACAGTTATTTTGCCCGCGATTCAGAGCGAGGCTTGGTTCTATAAAGAGTGGTGAGTCAGCACGCTACCCGTCCCTTGTTGAGAATGTCCTTTGTGACGAAACGCGTCTGAGGGGGTACGTGCTGACGTCACCACGCTCGCAGGACGGGAGTTCCATATTGCAGCCGGCCGGCTTCGTTTTTCTTCGTTTGTTTTTATACGATTTCATGTAAGTGTAATTGCCTTATTTTATTAAATGTACTGAAGGTATTACACTATCGATCTCCTCCATTCTTTCTCCTTGGGTATTAAATGATCATACCGCATACGTGGATCTACGGTCCCAGTGGGGAGAATCTGATTTCACCCCCTTATCATTCGAGCCTGCAGCTATTTATAGGATTTCGGTTACGGATCGTCACCTACATACATCAGGCTGTATTACACTAGCTATCTGGTAAGAAGATTGCATGAGAGGTGGTGGATCACAACCTTCTGTGTTTGGGGTGTTTTTTGGCCTATAGCTCCTTATGTAGTGCAATCTGGTAAGGAGATTGACTGTGAGGTGGTGGTTCACTTTTTGCATGCTTCCCACATTGTGTGTTGTGCACAACGCTGATTTCTATTGACCAATTATTGAGGCAGGATCACGCTATGTATTTTTCTCTCTCCTTTTTGGGTCGAATGTAATACATATATGGAGTCATAGTCCAAGCGACCATACCCAATAATTTTCCGACGAATCAACCTTGTGGAAAGGCCCTGGCTGGGTAAAAGCCATATGCTCTATTGGCTTACATATCTGGTAAGCATGAATTCTTCCAGGTTTATTCAGTAATTGGGATTTTTGTGTTCCTTCCACACCAGTCTGCCAAATTGGACTTTATTCAATAATTTGTGATTCTTTAGCGCGATTCTTCTTTTTTATAAATAAGTGCTATGGCCGGGGTCTAGGCTTGCTGATCCCGCCTCTAACAGGCATAATATAGCATTCCCTTTGTGGGGGCGTCATCTTGGGAAAGCTGGATAGCACCGTGTCCTGGGCCACAGTTGGCAAGTTGTGTAACTGCCTCAGGACCGGCGCCTGATAGGCCGGAAGACGTCAGTATAGGGAATAATGTTTGGAGCATGCTAGGGTCGCATGTTTTACAGACCAGGTCGGGAGTTTAGGAAGAGCTGGTGTGGAGACCAGATTTCCCCTTAGAAGCTTAAAATCAGATATCCAAGAAGCTACCTCAGAGTATTGGGTCGTCAAAATAGTCTTTTGGGACATGCATGGTCCATCAGATGTCCTCCTTATCTAGGATTCATTTCAATGGTTGTTTCCTCACTCTGAGATAAGGAAGCATATACTCATGCTTTACGTAAGTCACTGGTGTCGCAAAGTGCTGCAATGCCAGTCTCTGAACACAAGAGATTTCAGGGCAGGTACTCGCCCCTCTTTATGGTCATGAAGAAGAACAGCATGCGTAGGCCCGGTTTAAATCCTTGTGCACCTGAGACAAGTTTTCAGCAAAGGAAAAGTTCAAGGTGGAAACATTGTCCCTGACTCATATGGGGTCCAGCCAGGTGACTGGCTTGTTTCCAATAGACCTAAGATGCTTACTTTCATGTGCCCATTGTAGAAGATTTCCGCAAGTTCCTTCGGTTTGCTGTAGGTCAAGACCGTCTCCAGCCATTATGGCTTTCAACATCACCCTTGTATTTTCAGGGTCTTATTGGTTGTTATGGTCTTTATCAAAACAAGGAGCATACGCCTGCATAGTTCTCCTACTGTTCCAAAACAAAGGGCAGCGGCTGGAGCCCAGAGCTCAGGTCTTTGTAATGCTCCTAAAATGCATATGGCAGCTTAGTCTCCTGTATGTCTCGGGGGTCAGTTCAATATAATCAAGAGGACCATTGCCTTGACTCTGGATCCCGATGTACTGGAACAGAATACTCCTGGCCCTGTCTTCTTCCCACCTGCGTGCCTTTCAGTGTCTAAAATGATTGACACTATGGGGTCTACGGTTCCAATGGTCAAGTGGAAGCTGGGGAAGGCGGCCCTTCCGGAACAGGTTTCTCCAGCAGTGGGAGGCAGGAAGCAGAATTCAGGTAATCTACATAACCTCAATCATGAGTCCCCTGGTGGCTGCAATGAAAAACTGGCTCAATTGCCATCCCATCGCCCCATTTCCTGGTTCACAATCACGTCCGGTGCTAAGCAATATGGAATGGGGGGGGCTTGCTGCCTGTTGGGGATAGCTCAAGGCAGGCGGGGCAGTTTAATTTCACAGGTTATATTGAACATTCTGAAACTACAGGCAGCTCTCTGCACCTTACGGGCCTTTCACCATATAACGAAGGGAGCGTCAGTGCTCTTAGGTTAGTAAACACTAAGGCGGTCTCCTACGTTAAAAGACAAAGGGGGACTCACAGCCTGTTCTCTATCACAAGAAGCGGAGACGATTATGTCTTGGGCTCAGAAGATTCGAGCCTACATCTCAGCGGCCCATGCCCCTAGAGTCCAAAATATTCTAACAGACTTTCTTTCCAGAGTCCAGTTGGACAACAACAAATGATCTCTACATGTGCAGGTTTTCAGGCATAGGTGCCCTGATGGATCATTGGAAATGCAATAGGACCTGTGCATGTCTTCCAGTCCTGGTCAACCTCGGGTTTCTACGAAGACTCCAAACAGAGGTTGTGGAAGTAGTGGCTGTGACGCCTTATTGGCCAATTAGGCCAGTATTTCCCTTGCTAGCACAGTTCAGCTTCCGGAACCCAGTGCACCTTTTCCTCAGGCCAGACCTTCTGTCGCTGGGTGCAATCCTACATCCATGACCAGCACGGTTGCGTCTTGTTTTCGAGATTGGAGGTCCTCGGCTGCAGGGTCATCTCCGCTCTCTTGAATACTAGAAGAATGAACGCAAACAAAGTTTACGGGAGAATCTGGTCAAAGTTTGTAAAAATACATGTCTGCTGCTGACAGATCATGTAGTGATCTAGAAGTTCTAAATATTCTAGGCTTTCCTCTAGTCGGACTTAGATCTGTCTCTATTGGTCAGCTCCCTTTAGAGTTCAAGTGTAAGCTTTATCGGCCTTCACATGTGTATCCCGATCTAGGCATCTTTCCTGTCCAACAATTCTTCAAGGGAGCAGCTAGGCTTAGACCTCAGAGTAAGCAAAGGTTTTCCAAATAGTCTCCCTCTTGTTCTCAACTCCCCCTTGGGAATTGGAGCACAGTGTTCTAGAGCTGTCTCCGTTAAAGGCCTCTCTGTCAAGATCACCTTTTTCCTGGCTATCACGTCGGCATAAACCTTGTGATTGATTCACTGGTCATGGAGAACTTTTCTTAACGTTCTTTCCAGTTCAAATGGTGCTGTTACCTATGCTTGACTCAATTCCCAAGGGTGCATGAGTCTTTCATGGGAGCTAAGAAATTGTTCTGCCAACCTTAGAGTTCTAGCTTATGTCCTTTACTTGTGAGAGAGGGCGTGCTGTGGCTTTGTTGGTTAAAGCGCATGTCTAGTAAACAGGGAGTCCTGAGTTGATTCCCAGCAGTGCCTTCCTTCAGTTCTAGGAATCCCTCAGATATTGTGAAGTTATATCTACAAAGCTACAACTTCCTTCAGTTTTCAGAATGCCTGTTCATTCTTTTGCCAGAAAGGACAGAGGAACATGCCTCATTTAGGGTGATTGTGGCACGGATTGCCTAGGCCATCAAACAGGTTTAGAGAGCCAAGGGCTGGGCTCCTTTTCTTTCTCGTACATCACGGGACACAGAGCGGCATAGTCATTACTATGTGGGTTATATAGATTACCTTCAGATGCTGGCACTGGCAACTTCCAAACCGGAAGTACCCTCCCCTATATAAGCCCCTCCCATCCGGGAGCACCTCAGTTTTTTGCCAGTGTCTAAGGTGTTGGCCAAGAAGTAACATGTGTTTTTCACTGAGCTTGCGTACAGGTTCTTTTGGGCCTCAGTAAGCTATTCCGGATCCGACCAAAAAAGCTTCATAGCTAAACGGTCGGTACCCGGGCCTTGCAGAGAAGAGCAAGGTTTTGCCTGTAATGCTTCTCTTAGGAGGGCTGGACCCTGGGATCCAGAGCTCTGGTCATACCCACGACCAAGATGTTTTCTGTGCAGGGTGCTATACAGGTCCAGGGGAGTGGAATCCTTGGGAACCCGGTCCCTGAAGGTTTAATTACAATGCCTGCCGTGAGAGGTGAAGTTTGGGCTTCTGTGGTCCAAACAGAGTCCTGCGGCGAGGAAAAGGTAAGTGGGGGCCTCTCAGGAACTTGGTTCTATTGAGGGGACCCCCAAGCCTAATATGTCTTTCTGCCTGTTACCTAACGGTATTCCCGCTAAATATCTGTGCATGCCTGTAACTGCTAAAAAATGTAATAATTTTAAGAGTGGTCAAGAAAAAAAAAAAAAATGGTTAAACCGCGGTACCTGTGTTAAACCACTAGAGGCCGCTGTGGAACGTTGTTTTCTTGTCATATGGATTTTTTCTTCCAAGTCAAAATCCAGGCAGATGGTAAGTTCTCTGAATGGGAAACTGTCTCCGCTGCCATGTTGCAATGCTCATCCATCCTCTGGCCCTGTGGCAAACAGGGCCCTGGCTTCTGTCCTAGTTCCTTTCAAAAAAGAGCGCCAAAGGCGCACGTGCCTGCGCGCGTGCACGCGCCTCTATTTATAGAGGTGGGCCGGAAAAAGGGGCGGAGCTGGGTGGATGACGCTCTGTGCGCGCCGCGGCGCTTCTGCGCATGTGCGGGCGTCCCAGCATGATACAAAAAGCACATTAGCTGTTGTCAGCTGGTTATGGACAGAAACAGAGCTGGCAACATTAAAAGAAAGGCATACAGTAGGCGGTTGATGCAGGCATCCCCATAGAAAGGCACATTAGTAGACACCAACTGTTTATATAGCAGCAATTGTGCTAGACTATTGTCAGTAAGTGGTGTATTGCGGCTGGAATACCTCAGCTTTGGGCTTAGTAATATGCCGTCTAAAGGCTCCGGAACTAAGAATTCCAGGAAGCTAAGGGGGTCTCCATCGGGCTCTGAGGATCTTGGGCATGCTTCAGCTGCACCAACCTCCCCTGAAAAATCTGAGGTTAGTGACCGTAGAGCACCCTCAGGAGTACCTGGTACTGTGGCTGTCCTCAGTTCACCTGCTCCTGTGTATGTAACAGAGGAGGTTTTTTCCTCAACTCTGGGAGGACTGGAAGAGAGATTGACAACATTGATCGCTGCTTCCCTGTCAGAGGGAAAGCGCGCCCGATCTCCGTCTCCTCCCTCAGAGTGCCTGTTAGCGGAGCAACAGTCCCTTGCAGGGATCGACCTACCTGAAGGGGATCAGGATGAGGTTGATTCTGTTGTAGAGGAATCAACAGTGGAAAAACCATTTTCAGCGTCACATGCTGAAAGATTATGGGTTCAGTCTCTGACTGATATGGTCCGATCAGCATTTCAAATGCCCCTTGCGGAACCATCAGCCACTTCTGTCTCCTCGTTGGGGTCGCTAAAAGCTCCCCAGACTGTTTGTTCCTTTCCAATCCATCCTTTACTGGAAGGACTCATTTACCAGGATTGGGAACATCCTGATAAAATATTTACTCCCCCCAAGAGATTTCCGGTGGTCTATCCCATGGAGGATAAGTTCATCAAAAAATGGAGGGTCCCTACAGTGGACGCAGCCATCTCATGTGTGAATAAATCACTGACATGTCCAATAGATAATGTCCAAATGTTCAAGGACCCAATAGATAAAAAATTGGAGTCCTTATTAAGATCTGCTTTCTCTACAGCAGGCTTGGTGACACAACCAGCAGTGGCAGCTATTGGGGTCTGCCAAGCAGTGAAGGATCAGTTGAAACAGGTCTTAAGGGACTTGCCAGATCAGCAGGCTCTTGCCCTAGCTGATCTACCTAGAGCCTTATGCTTTGCGGTTGACGCCATCAAGGATTCAATCCATCAGGCCTCCCGCCTTACGCGGTCTGTAGTACATATGCGTAGGCTTCTATGGCTCAAGAACTGGTCTGCTGAAGCTCCCTGTAAAAAATTTCTGGTTAGCTTCCCATTTCATGGTGAACGCTTATTCGGGGAAGACCTGGACAAATATATCCAGAAAATTTCCAGCGGTATCGCGGTGGCCGCTGCCCTACAAGGGGAGGAATGGTTAGCCTCGATCGACATCAAAGATGCTTATTTGCATATTCCCATCTTTCCAGTCCACCAAAAATTTCTACGCTTTGCAGTAGAAGGGCGCCATTTTCAGTTCAGAGCCTTACCCTTCGGTCTGGCCACAGCACCACGGGTGTTTACAAAAATCCTGGCCCCATTATTGGCCAATCTAAGAACACAAGGTGTAAGGATAATGGCATATCTAGACAACTTGTTGCTGATAGACCACTCAGTGAAAAAACTAGAAGTGGTCGTTCACAAGACAATCAAGTATCTGGAATCTCACGGTTGGATTATCAACCGAGACAAGTCAGCCCTAAAACCAGTCAAAAGTCTGGAATACTTGGGGCTAAGGCTGGATTCAGGCCAGAGAAAAATATTCTTGCCTCAAGAAAAGGTGTTGTCTTGGAGAGATTTGATCCACCTAGTGGGTACAAAAAGACAGCCGTCCATACGCCTGTGCATGAGGCTGCTGGGGAAAAATGGTGGCATCATTCGAAGCAGTACCCTACGGTCAATTCCATTCAAGGAATTTGCAAAGGGCCATACTGTCAGCCTGGAACAAAAAAGTTCAGGCCCTAGACTTACCAATGTCCTTGTCCCCTTCTGTTCGCAAGAGCCTCCGTTGGTGGTTGGTTCTCCAGAATCTGGAAAAAGGGAAATCCTTCAGTCCGATTTCTTGGAAGGTGGTCACTACAGATGCCAGCCTTATAGGCTGGGGAGCAGTACTGGAGCAATGGTCTCTCCAGGGCAGATGGTCGGATGCAGAAAAGGCCCTGCCCATCAATCTCCTAGAGATACGAGCAGCCCGGTATGCCCTAGTAGCATGGACATCCAAACTCCAAGGGTCCCCTGTCAGAATTAAATCAGACAATGCCACAGCAGTGGCATATATCAATCATCAGGGTGGCACCAGGAGTCGTGCAGCCCAGAGGGAAGTAAATTACATCCTGAAATGGGCAGAAAGATATGTCCCAGCCATATCCGCGGTATTCATTCCAGGAGTAGTGATGAGCCGAACACCCCCGGGTTCGGTTCGCACCAGAACCCGCGAACGGACCGAAAGTTCGAACGAACATTAGAACTCTATTAAATACAATGGATGCGAACGTTCGAATTCTAAAGTGCTAATTATAACAACTATTATGCATTTTATTGTCATAAATAGGGTTTGGGAACCCGGGTTCTGCACCAGGGGACATGTATCAATGCAAAAAGAAGTTTTAAAAACGGTCGTTTTTCGGGAGCAGTCATTTTAATGATGCATAAAGTGAAAAAAAAAAAGTCAAATATTCCTTTAAATATCGTACCTGGGGGGTGTCTAAAGTATGCCTGTGAAGTGCCACGTGTTTCCCGTGTTTAGAACTGTCCCTGCACAAAATGACACTTCTAAATGAAAAAAAAGCCATTTAAAACTGCTTGCGGCTTTAATGTAATGTCTGGTCCCGGTAATATGGATGAAATTCTTTAAGAAAAATGGCATAGCTACCCCATGACCCCCCCCCCCTACCCCAGCCCATTACCAGCCCCTTTGGGTCTTGTATGGATATTAAGGGGAACCCCGCACATAAAATAAAAAAGGCCCTATATACTCTGAACAGCCGTATACAGGCGGTGCATACAAGACAGGGACTGTAGGTTTGTTCTTATGTAGAATCTGTTTGTAATTTTGAACAGGTACATTGTTGAAGTGTAGCTCCAGCCCAAAAATCTATTTTTAAACTTTTTGGGAAACATAGGTAAGGGTTATCACCCCTGTAACATTTGTTTTGCTGTCTGTGCCCCTGTTCAGAACATTTCACCTCACTTTCCGTCCCAATGACAACTGTTTTTGAAATGTGGTGTTTTTCTTGAAACAAGGATTGCTGATAAAGCATCAGTACAGATGAGACCCCTTTCTCCCATATTTATTCTTACAGGAGAGAATTTTCCTTTCTAGGGGTAGATTTCCTCTCACTTCCTGTTGTCTTCTTTCGTTTGCAAGTAGGAGTCGTTTGTAAGTTGGATGTTTGAAAGTAGGGACCTGCCGTATATACTCTGCAGAAATAGGCCCCTTAGTTGTTGGTGTTGGCACAACACTGTAAGCACTCACTTACTCTTGGTTGGTGCTGGAACGCCCTGCTGTCAACTATTATATCAGGAATTTTAATTACATATAATTGTTGAACAGTGGTAGTAAAAATTGGGGCTTTGATGGTGGTGCTGGTGCCACAACACTGTAAGCCCTGACAGTTACTCTTGGTGGGTGCAGCAATGGGCCCTGCTGTGAATTATTAGATCAAGAATTGTAATTACATGCCCCTTTTGAACAGGGGCTGAAAAATTGGGCCTTTCGTGGTGGTGGTGGTGGTGGCGTTGCCACAAGACTGTAAGCCCTCAGAGTTACTCTTGGTGGGTGCAGCAATGGACCCTGCTGTGAATTATTAGATCAAGAATTGTAATTGCATGCCCCTGTTGAACAGGGGCTGAAAAATTGGGCCTTAGGCACTGGTGCCACAACACTCCAACCCCTCACAGATACTGTACTTGGAGCACAGCAATGAGCCCTATGGCAAATTATTGCTAAAAAAATTGTAATTACACGCCCCTGTAAAACAGGGGCTGAAAAATTGGGCCTTAGCCACTGGTGGCGGCACCCATAAACAAAAATGATCTTCCAAGCTATCAGCATCAATCGTATCATTGAGGACTCGGAGGAGGAGGATAGCCAGTCAACATAACAGCACAGGCACTCAGCATCAGCATCAGTCTTGAAGGGATGTGACATGTTAAAATCAATTAGTCTGTTATATCAGCATCAGGTGTGTGGTAGCTGGTGGTGATCCAAGACTGGTTCATCTTGATGAAAGTCAGTCGATCAACCGAGTCGGTGGACAGGCGCACCCTGTGATCCGTGACAAATCCTCCAGCAGCACTGAATGTGCGTTCCGAAAGAACGCTGGATGCAGGACAGGCCAGTAGCTCAATTGCATACTGTGCAAGCTCTGGCCAGTGATCCATCCTCAAGACCCAGTAAGCCAGAGGATTTTCGGTGGGGAAGGTGTCCAAGTCTGACCTTGCCCCTAGATATTCCTGCACCATGTTTATCAGACGCTGGCGATGGTTGCTGGAACCGATCATACTTTGGGGCTGCGGACTAAAGAATTGTCTGAACGCATCGGTCAGACGGCCACCTTCCCCACCGCTCCTTCTTTGACTGGCCGAAGCCTCAGCAACTCGTTGTCCAGGACCAGGAGTTTGTAACCTCCCAGTCTCTGGGAACGCGTTGCACAGACCTTTCTGCAAGGCCTCCCGGAGTTGTCTCATCCTCTGCTCCCTCTGCGACGGTAACATAAGGTCCGCAACCTTACCCTTGTACCGTGGATCAAGGAGAGTGGCCAGCCAGTAATGGTCCCTCTCCTTGATCCGAAGAATACGAGGATCCTTCCGCAGACTTTGCAGGATCAGGGAGGCCATGCAGCGTAGGTTTGCTGAGGCATTCGCTCCGGAGTCCTCTGGGTCACTAAGGACGACATGATCCGCAGCCACCTCCTCCCAGCCACGTACAAGTCCACTGGTTTCTTGGGACTGTAAATCATCCCTAAAAGACTGCTGCTGATGATGCTGAGTGCCAGCCTCCACCTCCATGCTGACACAATCCTCCTCCTCCTCCTCCTCCTCCTCCTCCTCTTCCTGTGCGATGGGTGGGACAGAAGGAACACTGTCTGGGTAAAGGGGGCCTTGAGAGGCAAGGAAGTCCTCCTCTTCCTGCCTCTGTTCTGCCTCAAGTGCCCTGTCCATTATTCCACGCAGCGTGTGCTCCAACAGGTGGACAAGAGGTACAGTGTCACTGATGCATGCACTGTCACTGCTCACCATCCTCGTGGCCTCCTCAAATGGTGCCAGGACAGTGCATGCATCCCTGATCATGCCCCACTGGCGTGGAGAAAAAAAACCAAGCTCCCCTGACCCTGTCCTGGTGCCGTAGTCGCACAGGTACTCATTGATGGCCCTCTGCTGCGTGTGCAGCCGCTGCAGCATGGCCAACGTTGAGTTCCACCTGGTGGGCATGTCACATATAAGGCGGTTCTTGGGCAGGTTCAACTCCTTTTGCAGCTCAGCCAGGCGAGCACTGGCATTATAAGATCTGCGGAAATGCACACAGACTTTCCTGGCCTGCCTCAGGACATCCTGTAAGCCCGGGTACCTGCCCAAGAACCGCTGCACCACCAGGTTAAGGACGTGAGCCACACAGGGCACATGGGTCAGTTGTCCCTGTCGGAGGGCGGAGAGGAGGTTGGTGCCATTGTCGCAAACCACCATTCCTGGCTTAAGCTGGCGTGGCGTCAACCACCTCTCGGCCTGGCCCTGCAGAGCAGACAGGACCTCTGCCCCAGTGTGGCTTCTGTCCCCCAAACACACCAGCGCAAGCACGGCATGGCATCTTTTTGCCTGCGTACTTGCGTAGCCCCGTGAACGGCTACGGAGCACCGCTGGTTCATAGGACAAACCACAGGAAGAGGCCATGGAGGAAGAAGAAGAGGAGGGGGTGGAGGAGAGAGGTGTGTCACAACCAGTAGTAGCATTTTGGAGGCGTGGCGGTGGGACAACCTCCAACACTACTGCACCTTGTCCTGCATCCTTCCCAGCTGCCAAAAGAGTGACCCAATGGGCCGTGAAAGAAAGGTAACGTCCCTGTCCATGCCTGCTGGACCATGAGTCAGCGGTAATATGCACCTTACCGCTGACCGCCCTGTCCAGCGAGGCCAAGACATTGCCTTCCACATGCCGGTAGAGAGCCGGAATAGCCTTCCGTGAGAAAAAGTGGCGTTTGGGAACCTGCCACTGAGGAACCGCACATTGCACAAACTCACGGAAGGGGGCCGAGTCTACCAACTGAAAAGGCAGCAGTTGAAGCGCTAGCAATTTAGCCAAGCTAGCATTCAACCACTGGGCATGTGGATGGCTGGGAGTGAACTTCTTTCGACGGTCCAGCAGCTGGGGCAGGGAAATTTGCCTGCTAGAATCGGACGTCGGTGTACTGCTAGCAGAGTGGCCGCAAGTACTTGGCTGTGACACACCTAATTCTACACCTTCATTCCTCTCAGTGCATGTTTCAGAGAGGACTGAAGTTATAGTGGGGTTGGAGATCCCAGCTGATGCGGTGCAAGGAGAGGTCCGCTTTGTTCTTTGGTGTGGGTCTTTGAGGTAGGCTTGCCAACGAGCTGCATGGCAGGTCAACATATGTCTGGTCAGGCATGTAGTACCCAAGCGGCTGATGTTTTGGCCACGCGATATACGCTTGAGACATATGTTGCAAACAGCAGCTGTGCGATCTGATGCACTAGCCTCAAAAAAGGCCCACACCAAAGAACTTTTTGAATGACGGGCAGAGGCAGCGCCCTGCACAGGCGGAGCTCTGCGGTGTGATTCCGTCGGTGTACTGCCCTTACGCTGGCCACCAAAGGGCATCCTGCCTCGTTGGAGATGTGCCTCCTCCTCATCCTCCTCCTCCTCCTCTCTCCTATTAGGCACCCACGAGGAGTCAGTGACCTCATCATCACCTCCCTCCTCATCACTGGAGCCAATCTGGCAGTATGCTGCAGCTGCTGGAACATGACTGCCAGATTGGTGTCCTTCTTGAGCATCCCCTCTGTCTGCTCTCACGCTACTGCCTTCCTCTAGCTGGGTTTCATCATCAGACCCTTCGAAACGCTGGGCATCCTCCTGGAGCATGTACCCAACACTGTGCTGAAACAGTTCGGGGGACTCCTCAGGAGGAGGACATGGTGGGTCTAGGGAAGGAGTGACTGATGATGAGTCTGACATTGATACCAGGGAAGAGGACGCTTTGGCAGCTGCTTTTCCAGTACCCTGAGCCTGGGTGAGAGAGGATGAGGAGGAGGAGGAGGGCTTGGTCATCCACTCTACCAAGTCTTCGGCATGATGTGGCTCAACATGTCCAGCTGCCGAAAAGAAGGACAAGCGTGTCCCATGGCCATGTGCTGATGACAATGCACCGCGTCCACGACCAGCACTGTTGCCCCCAGACACAGAGCCTGCTTGCCCTCTTTTATTGCCTCCTGACTGTCTGCCTCTCCTTGTTTGCCTTCCAGACATTCTAATAGATGGCCTGCAGGGAGATGGGAAAAAAGCAATAAGGGCTACCTTCAGGTGTCCTTCTCTGTCCCTGGAAACAAGGACTTTGACAGTGAAAGAAACTGACACACTCTCCCTACCTACAGTTTTCTGTCCCTAGAAAAAATGTTTTTTTTAAGCACAATTTAGCACAAGGAGAATTCACTCACTGTCCTTCCAGGTCCCTGGAAACAAGGACTTTGACAGTGAAAGAAACTGACACACTCTCCCTACCTACAGTTTTCTGTCCCTAGAAAAAATGTTTTTTTTTAAGCACAATTTAGCACAAGGAGAATTCACTCACTGTCCTTCCAGGTCCCTGGAAACAAGGACTTTGACAGTGAAAGAAACTGACACACTCTCCCTACCTACAGTTTTCTGTCCCTAGAAAAAATGTTTTTTTTAAGCACAATTTAGCACAAGGAGAATTCACTCACTGTCCTTCCAGGTCCCTGGAAACAAGGACTTTGACAGTGAAAGAAACTGACACACTCTCCCTACCTACAGTTTTCTGTCCCTAGAAAAAATGTTTTTTTTAAGCACAATTTAGCACAAGGAGAATTCACTCACTGTCCTTCCAGGTCCCTGGAAACAAGGACTTTGACAGTGAAAGAAACTGACACACTCTCCCTACCTACAGTTTTCTGTCCCTAGAAAAAATGTTTTTTTTAAGCACAATTTAGCACAAGGAGAATTCACTCACTGTCCTTCCAGGTCCCTGGAAACAAGGACTTTGACAGTGAAAGAAACTGACACACTCTCCCTACCTACAGTTTTCTGTCCCTAGAAAAAATGTTTTTTTTAAGCACAATTTAGCACAAGGAGAATTCACTCACTGTCCTTCCAGGTCCCTGGAAACAAGGACTTTGACAGTGAAAGAAACTGACACACTCTCCCTACCTACAGTTTTCTGTCCCTAGAAAAAATGTTTTTTTTAAGCACAATTTAGCACAAGGAGAATTCACTCACTGTCCTTCCAGGTCCCTGGAAACAAGGACTTTGACAGTGAAAGAAACTGACACACTCTCCCTACCTACAGTTTTCTGTCCCTAGAAAAAATGTTTTTTTTAAGCACAATTTAGCACAAGGAGAATTCACTCACTGTCCTTCCAGGTCCCTGGAAACAAGGACTTTGACAGTGAAAGAAACTGACACACTCTCCCTACCTACAGTTTTCTGTCCCTAGAAAAAATGTTTTTTTTAAGCACAATTTAGCACAAGGAGAATTCACTCACTGTCCTTCCAGGTCCCTGGAAACAAGGACTTTGACAGTGAAAGAAACTGACACACTCTCCCTACCTACAGTTTTCTGTCCCTAGAAAAAATGTTTTTTTTAAGCACAATTTAGCACAAGGAGAATTCACTCACTGTCCTTCCAGGTCCCTGGAAACAAGGACTTTGACAGTGAAAGAAACTGACACACTCTCCCTACCTACAGTTTTCTGTCCCTAGAAAAAAAATTTTTTTAAGCACAATTTAGCACAAGGAGAATTCACTCACTGTCCTTCCAGGTCCCTGGAAACAAGGACTTTGACAGTGAAAGAAACTGACACACTCTCCCTACCTACAGTTTTCTGTCCCTAGAAAAAATGTTTTTTTTTAAGCACAATTTAGCACAAGGAGAATTCACTCACTGTCCTTCCAGGTCCCTGGAAACAAGGACTTTGACAGTGAAAGAAACTGACACACTCTCCCTACCTACAGTTTTCTGTCCCTAGAAAAAATGTTTTTTTTAAGCACAATTTAGCACAAGGAGAATTCACTCACTGTCCTTCCAGGTCCCTGGAAACAAGGACTTTGACAGTGAAAGAAACTGACACACTCTCCCTACCTACAGTTTTCTGTCCCTAGAAAAAATTTTTTTTTTAAGCACAATTTAGCACAAGGAGAATTCACTCACTGTCCTTCCAGGTCCCTGGAAACAAGGACTTTGACAGTGAAAGAAACTGACACACTCTCCCTACTTACAGTTTTCTGTCCCTAGAAAAAATGTTTTTTTTAAGCACAATTTAGCACAAGGAGAATTCACTCACTGTCCTTCCAGGTCCCTGGAAACAAGGACTTTGACAGTGAAAGAAACTGACACACTCTCCCTACCTACAGTTTTCTGTCCCTAGAAAAAATGTTTTTTTTAAGCACAATTTAGCACAAGGAGAATTCACTCACTGTCCTTCCAGGTCCCTGGAAACAAGGACTTTGACAGTGAAAGAAACTGACACACTCTCCCTACCTACAGTTTTCTGTCCCTAGAAAAAATGTTTTTTTTAAGCACAATTTAGCACAAGGAGAATTCACTCACTGTCCTTCCAGGTCCCTGGAAACAAGGACTTTGACAGTGAAAGAAACTGACACACTCTCCCTACCTACAGTTTTCTGTCCCTAGAAAAAATGTTTTTTTTAAGCACAATTTAGCACAAGGAGAATTCACTCACTGTCCTTCCAGGTCCCTGGAAACAAGGACTTTGACAGTGAAAGAAACTGACACACTCTCCCTACCTACAGTTTTCTGTCCCTAGAAAAAATGTTTTTTTTAAGCACAATTTAGCACAAGGAGAATTCACTCACTGTCCTTCCAGGTCCCTGGAAACAAGGACTTTGACAGTGAAAGAAACTGACACACTCTCCCTACCTACAGTTTTCTGTCCCTAGAAAAAATGTTTTTTTTAAGCACAATTTAGCACAAGGAGAATTCACTCACTGTCCTTCCAGGTCCCTGGAAACAAGGACTTTGACAGTGAAAGAAACTGACACACTCTCCCTACCTACAGTTTTCTGTCCCTAGAAAAAATGTTTTTTTTAAGCACAATTTAGCACAAGGAGAATTCACTCACTGTCCTTCCAGGTCCCTGGAAACAAGGACTTTGACAGTGAAAGAAACTGACACACTCTCCCTACCTACAGTTTTCTGTCCCTAGAAAAAATGTTTTTTTTAAGCACAATATAGCACAAGCACAAAACACACTGACACTCTCCCTACCTATCCTTCTCTTTCCCTAAACTAAAGGAATCCAGGTTAAGCAAGAAAGAAATAAAAGTCACTGTCCCTGCCTATGCTGCTCTATCCCTGCTCCGGAACACACTACACTAGGCCGCCGTGCTGGCGGCCTTTTATAGTGTGGGGCGTGTACTAAACACCCTCAGCAATAATTGGCCACAGGCATCCTGCCTGTGGCCAATCATTGCTCTCCTCGCTGCCGGCGCTGTGATTGGCCAAGCATGCGGGGTCACAGTGCATGCTTGGCCAATCACAGCGCCTGGATGACACTGCGATGGCGTAGTGCATTGTGGGCCGTTCGCGTCACTCGAATTTGGCGCGAACGGCCCAAATTGTTCGATCTTCGTCGAACGATCGAACAGCCGATGTTCGAGTCGAACGTATGTTCGACTCGAACACGAAGCTCATCCCTATCCAGGAGTGGAGAATTGGAAGGCGGACTTTCTAAGTCGCCAGCAATTATGCCCAGGGGAATGGTCCCTTCACCCCGAGGTTTTCCGGACAATATGTCAACGGTGGGGAACACCGGATGTAGATCTGCTAGCATCCAGATTCAACGCAAAGATGAACAGATTTGTCTCTCGGACAAGGGATCCCCTAGCTTGCGGCTCGGATGCCCTAGTGTTCCCTTGGGATCAGTTCAAGCTGATATATGCATTCCCACCGCCACAATTGTTACCTCGATTACTCCGCAGAATCAGGGTAGAAAAGAAACCAGTGATTCTGGTGGCTCCAGCGTGGCCCCGAAGAGCATGGTACGCGGAGATTGTAAAATTGTCTGTGGGGAGTCCTTGGACCCTCCCACATCGTTCGGACGTGCTTTCGCAAGGACCGATATACCATCCTTCCTTACCAGCCCTAGGTTTGAGGGCCTGGCTATTGAAGCCCACATTCTAAAAAAGAGAGGGCTCTCTAATCCTGTGGTATCTACCATGATCAATGCCAGGAAGCCGGTATCCAGGCAGATCTACTATAGAATCTGGAAGGCGTACATCGCGTGGTGTGAGGCCAAGAAATGGCATCCACGTAAGTACGTAATAGGTAGGATTCTGGACTTCCTACAGTGGGCTGTAGATAGGAAGCTTGCCTTGAGTACTATCAAGGGTCAGATTTCGGCCTTGTCAATATTTTTTTCAAAGGCCCTTGGCTTTGCATTCACTAGTCAAAGCTTTTATACAAGGAGTGATGCGTATTAGTCCTCCGGTTAATATTCCCATATGTCCATGGGATCTAAACCTGGTTCTGTCGGTTCTACAGAAACAACCATTTGAACCATTACAGCATATTTCCTTGGTTCTTCTCACCAGGAAATTGATTTTTCTAGTAGCCATTTGTTCGGCTAAAAGAGTGTCGGAATTAGCAGCTATGTCCTGTAAAGAGCCATATCTGGTTATCCATAAGGACAGAGTAGTGTTACGTCCTCATCCAGCCTTTCTTCCTAAGGTGGTATCGAGGTTTCATTTGAACCAAGATGTGGTTCTTCCTTCTTTTTTCCCCAGACCAAGCTCGGTAGAGGAAAAGTTATTACATTCTTTGGATGTAGTAAGAGCAGTTAAAGCTTATCTAAAAGCCACTGCTCAGATTCGCAGAACGGATACTTTGTTTATTCTGCCGGAAAGCCCCAGAAAGGGTCAGGCAGCGTCAAAAGCTACTTTAGTCAAGTGGATTCGACAGGTCATAATGCAAGCCTATGGCTTGAGAAGGAGACCGCCTCCGTTCAAAGTTAGGGCGCACTCCACGAGAGCAGTTGGAACTTCATGGGCAGTGCATCACCAGGCCTCCCTGGCTCAAATCTGTAAGGCCGCAACATGGTCTTCAGTACACACGTTTACTAGGTTCTACCAGGTGGACGTTAGAAGTCAGGAGGATGTCGCCTTTGGGCGCAGTGTGTTGCAGGCCGCAAAAGATCCTCATGTCTGATAGCGCTCAGCTTATGTATGGTGTATCCCCCCCTCATTGGGCATTGCTTTGGGACGTCCCACATAGTAATGACTATGCCGCTCTGTGTCCCGTGATGTACGAGAAAGAAAATAGGATTTTTATAACAGCTTACCTGTAAAATCCTTTTCTTGGAGTACATCACGGGACACAGAGCTCCCACCCCTCTTTTGGGGACACTTATTGCTTTGCTACAAAACTGAGGTGCTCCCGGATGGGAGGGGCTTATATTGGGGAGGGTACTTCCGGTTTGGAAGTTGCCAGTGCCAGCACCTGAAGGTAATCTATATAACCCACATAGTAATGACTATGCCGCTCTGTGTCCCGTGATGTACTCCAAGAAAAGGATTTTACAGGTAAGCTGTTATAAAAATCCTATTTTTGGAGGTAGTGTCTGCTCACTTGACCAAGAGTAGGTCTACATTTTGGGCAGCTTTGCAGCTTGTGGTTCCCAAAGTAGTCTGTAGGGCAGCCATGTGGTCCTCAATCAATACATTTATGGCTCATTATTGTGTAGAGTCTGCTTCCTTATTCTCTGTTTATTTTAGCTTGCAGGTCCTGTCTGTTGACTGTACAGATTATAGCCTAGGGATAGCATTGCCCGCCCATTGGGTGTATGGCTAGTTAGTTCCCATGCGTATGCTGCCATGGAGTCTGTCAGGAAAACTGAAAATTGACTATCAAATACTTACTATAATTTTCCTTCCTGATGGACTCCATGGCAGCAGGAGTCCCCCCCCCCCCCCCCAGTGTCTTGAGGAGGCTAGTTACGGAACGTGGTTCAGAACAAAGATGTGGGCAGCCCAGGAAGGGGGATCGGTGAGGTGGGACGGGAAGACAATTACAAACAATGCACTGTGTCTGTGTCTCTCCATCCAGCAGCTAAAAGCCAACAGGAGGGAGAGAGGGAGACACCGTCTTTCAGCTGCTGGAGAGAGAGACACAGACACAGTGTATCGTTCTGTGATTGTCCTCCCGTCCCGCCGCACCAATCCCTCTGCTGTCCGGGCCTCCCTGTGTGCCCGAGCCCCATTCAGGAGGCCTGGTGATACCGCTCTATTGGTGGCCCTGGGGAAACACAGCCACGCAGATGTCTAACCGTGGCGCTGACATAAACAACTGTGTGTGTCCTAATAGACATAAATGGGACTACCAGCACACACATGCAAGAAACACATGTACCTCTCATGCCGGCAAAGACAACCCTTCGCACAGATGTACACCTAAAGAGAAACTCTACTTTTCTGGAGAAAAAAAATAGTCTCCTCTGAGTGATGAACATTGCAGGGATTATAACATACTTTGTTGCAGATTCCTACCTTTTGTTATTCAGAAGAAATAGCTGTTTGTTTCTCTGGGTCCATTTGCAGAGTGAATGTGAATCGGAGAGAATTTATAATTATCTTTTTGCTGCTGCACTTGCAGGGTTCTAATAAGGAAAGTGGCAGGGTCTGCACCCCTTTAGCCATTATTTCCCTTTGGGAGTATCTCACAAAAAAATGCATGTTTGTTGCAGGGAATGTCCAAAATCTGACTTATATCTTAGTGCAGACTTCTGAGAAAATCAGGGAGCCAACCACACAAGCAGAAAATTATATTTCTGGGGTGTGGTTCTGTCAATACATTCTGTGTACATAACGCCTCCAGTTTGCCTTTTTGCATTTACAGAAAATTACAGAGCTGCAGATTGAAAAAGAAAGGTAATTTTTATTACCGTTCAATTACAATACTATTTTTTGACTGTCGCAGTTTGTTACGTTATATTATTTATTATATTTTTTTGCTATTTTTTTACCCACTAAAGTGGAGTTACCCTTTACATATGTCTGTGTAAAGAGGCCAAACAGTGAAAACAAACGCACCCACACTACAGCATTACACAGATGTGAATGTACCATGTGTTGTGATTGAGTAAAGGGCAAGTGTGTTTTTTTCCTGTGTTGAGCCTTGTTAAGGATACATTGACAGTGAATAGGTTAAAAAGTTCATAGGTATGAAAGGGCCTAACCGCTTGCTAACTGCCTACCGCAGATTTACTGAGGCAGAGCGGCCCTGCTTCGCTGGATCATGTACATGTACGTGATCCAATCACTTGCGTGCTTGCCGCCACGGCTGTGCTGCTATTCGATGCACCAAAAGCTGATCAGTGGGTCCTGGACAATAATTTATGGCCAGAACCCGCCAATTGGCTAAGCAAATGACAGCAGAGAGACTTGTGTAGGTAAACAACACAGGGCTCTCTAATGACAGCAGCGATGTGATTTTTTTTTTCCTACAAAGCAGGGGGTAAAAACTGCAGTATTACTTACTAAAACACACACAGTAAACATTGTTAGGCACACATTTAACCTTTTGATCACCCTTGATGTTAACACCCCCCCAGCCAGTGTTATTAGTACAGTGACAGTGTCTAGTATTAGCACTGATCACTGTATTAGTGTCATTGGTGATGTCAGATGCAGCTAGTCAACCCCCCAGCGTCAGTTGGTGTCAGATTGACCGCCGCACTATTGCAGTCCCATTATATGTCGCTGATCACCACCATTATCAGTATATATTTAAAAAAAAATATTATTTATTTATATATATATATATATATATATATATATATATATATATTGTGACAGCAGGAAGGTAAAGTCACCTGGTTGCATCCAGGGGGGTAGGTATATTTCTCCCAGATTCAGGCTTTATGCCGACTTATACAACTAGGGAGAGAGTTGATGAAGCCCAGCTGAGGCTAGTGGGCTCATGGATGATTCATACCTCTAGGGAGAGTGCTGGGCGTCGTGCAGGCAGGGAGTTGATGAGACCAGCTGAAGCTTGTCAGCTCGTTTAAGGCCTCTATAAAAACTCCCAGCTTCATTAGGTGTTTGCTCATGCCTGGACCCAGACCTGTGTGGACTGTCTAGGGAGAGTGAACCCTGTGCGGTGAGACAAAGCCTGTGTGGCTATTTGTTTGGACATTTACTAAACCAGGGACTTAGGGACTAGGACAGCACCAGGCTGATCCCAGTTGTTAGTTAGGGAAACCTGCATGTTTAGTCAGAGGTCAAGCTGACCAGGATTTATTTTGTTTATGTTTCTTTTTGCTTTGCTGTGTTTTTGTCACTGTAAATAGAGAAATAAACCGCACCTTTTGATCTTGAAAACCACAACCTCCGTCTGCTGGGCCTGTTTTTGTGTGGGGAGCCCATCCAGGGGGTCACACACACCCGCTACCGAGCTAACCCCCTCACAGTTGGTGGAGAACCAGTGGCAGTTTTTTTTTAAGCCAGCATGGAGGAGATACTGAAACAGCTGGCTCTAGCAAATGCCAATCAACAGCAGACAAATGCAGGTTTGCAAAAGAGCTTCGCAGCCCAGCAACAAGCCCAGCAGCAATCTGAGGCCCGCTTCATAGACCTGTTGCAGAAGCAAGAGCAGAGACTACAACAACAGATGGAAGCAGTAATGCAGCAACGTCCGCAGACCAGTGAGGAAAGCCGTCCCACTAATACCGCGTCCTTTGGGGTGAGTCCTTTATTGACAAAAATGACTGGAGAGGATGATCCAGAGGTATTTTTGACCACATTTGAAAGGACTGCTGAAAGAGAAAAGTGGCCTGAGGAGCAGTGGGCTGGACTGGTGGCTCCTCTGTTAACTGGTGAATCGCAGAAAGCTTACTATGACCTAGAGCCTGACCAAGCAAAAGACTATGTGATGCTAAAAGCTGAAATATTGGCAAGGCTGGGTGTCACCCTGGCTGTCCGGGCTCAGCGTGTGCATAACTGGACTTTCCAGCTTGGAAAACCCCCCAGGTCTCAAATGTATGATCTCATTCACCTGAGCAGGAAGTGGCTACAGCCAGAGACTTTGTCCGCACCGGAGATTGTGGAACGTGTTGTGATGGATCGTTTCTTGAGAGCTCTTCCTACCGCCATTCAAAAGTGGGTAAGCCATGGAGACCCAGAAACGGCCGGTAAACTTGTGGATCGTGTAGAGAGATACTTGGCTGCAGAGAACCTGACGGCCTCTTCCAGAGACTCTCGGACTTTCCACCCTAAGACCAGACCATCCCCAGGGGCGGATAAGATGATTCCAAGGGGTGAGGGTGGAGAGAGTGAGAGGGTGGGAGCTCTGCCCAGGGTTTGGCGAGAACAGCCTGGGAAGTCGGGGGCTCAAGAGGCAGCCAAAAGGATTGTTTGCTACCGCTGCCGGCAAGCGGGACATATTGCAGCAAATTGCCCGGTTGTGGAGGAACCCATGCAATGTGACTTTCTGACGGACAGACGTCAGTCGCTGTGTGCGACAGTCGCATGCACTGCCATTCGGGGAACTGAGAAACATTTATGCAAAATGTGTATTAATGGTAGAAATGTTGTGGTATTACTGGATTCAGGTAGCCTTGTGACCCTGATAAAGGCTGAATTAGTTAAAACAGAGGTCTCTGGGAATAGCAAGGTAGCTGTTATTTGTGTGCATGGGGACACCCGAGAGTATCCAGTGACTACAGTGTGTTTCAAGACCCCCAAAGGCACCCTCTCTCATCCAGTGGGGTTAGTATCTCAATTACCGCATGATGCCATTGTGGGAAGGGATTTTCCGAAGTTCTGGGAACTGTGGGATGATCCTGAGCCCCCCACTGGTGCCCCTATGTACCAGGAAGGTGATAGCCAGAACTCCTCTGAGAGTGGTGAGGACTCTCCAGAATTTCCCTTGTCAGTATTGGCAGGCGAGACTCAAGAAACTGGAGAGGAGCCCACCTCCTCAGACGAAAACCTACCGTCTGTGGAGTTTTCTGATCTTGAGGTTCACAGGGAAAATTTTGCCACAGAACAGTTAAAAGACCCCGCCCTAATAAAGGCACGGGAAAACATAGTGGAAATAGATGGCGAGTTAGTGAACCCAGATAATACCTGCACTTACCCATACTTCAGCGTAGAGAAGGACCTACTGTATCGGGTGGCAAAAAGGGCAGAAGAAACCGTTGAGCAGCTTGTGGTGCCCAAACCTTACAGGAAGTTGGTGTTGGAGTTGGCCCATGGGCACATTCTTGGAGGTCATCTGGGGACAGAGAAAACCCGAGAGAGGGTATTACAGAGATTCTATTGGCCTGGGGTGATGAGGGACATAGAAAATTATTGTTCCTCCTGCCCTGTGTGTCAGAGGTCGGCCCCGATGCCACATTTCCGTAGCCCGCTGGTCCCTCTACCCATCATTGAGGTCCCGTTTGAGAGGATCGCAATGGATTTGGTAGGTCCTATAATCAAGTCCGCTAGGGGGCACCAGTACATATTAGTTATAATGGACTATGCCACCCGTTATCCAGAAGCGATCCCTCTCCGAAATACCTCGGCCAAAACCATAGCCAAAGAGCTATCTCTTGTTTTTAGCCGGGTGGGTATTTGTAAAGAACTGCTTACGGACCAAGGTACACCCTTTATGTCCCGGGTTATGAAAGAGCTGTGTAAATTGTTCAAAGTGACGCAATTGCGTACGTCTGTGTATCACCCCCAAACCGATGGGCTGGTTGAAAGATTCAACAAAACCCTAAAACAAATGTTGAAGAAAGTGGTGGATAGAGATGGAAAGGATTGGGACTGTCTACTTCCTTATTTGATGTTTGCTATTAGGGAGGTGCCCCAATCCTCTACGGGATTCTCCCCCTTTGAGTTACTGTATGGGAGACACCCAAGAGGGCTGTTGGATATTGCCAAGGAAACTTGGGAAAGTGAGAGTTCTCCCCACAGGAGTGTGATTGAGCATGTCGCCCTGATGCAAGATCGAATTGCACAGGTAATGCCCATCGTGAAGGAACATTTGGCCCAAGCGCAGTTGGCACAGCAGAGAGTGTACAACCGTGGAGCCAAGACCCGTACCTTTTCCCCGGGGGATAGGATATTGGTACTTGTCCCTACGGTTGAAAGTAAATTCCTTGCCAAATGGCAAGGCCCCTACGAGATAATGGAAAAAGTGAGCGAAGTGAATTACAAGGTCAGACAACCAGGAAGGCGAAAGCCCGAACAGATCACGTTAATCTGTTGAAAGCCTGGAGGGATAGAGAGTCCCTAGTCGCAGAAACTTGGTCACCAGCTCAAACTGGTTGCGTGATTCCGGAGGTTGGAATAGCAGCCACCTTGTCACAACCCCAACAACAGGAGGTTAAGGAGTTTGTGCTTCGCAACAAGGAGGTGTTCTCTGAGCTGCCGGGACAAACATCTGGGGTAGAGCATGATATTATTACCCCGCCCAGTGAAAGGGTGAAGTTAAAACCCTATCGGATCCCAGAGGCCCGACGGGAGGCAATACGGGAGGAAGTACAGAAAATGCTGAACTTAGGGGTGATAGAGGAGTCCCAAAGTGATTGGTCTAGTCCCATTGTGTTGGTGCCTAAACCGGATGGGAGCTGGCGATTTTGTAACGATTTTCGTCAGTTGAACAAAGTTACAAAATTTGACACCTACCCCATGCCACGTATAGATGAGTTGATCGACCGGCTGGGAACAGCCCGATACATGACGACTCTTGACCTCACAAAAGGGTATTGGCAAATTCCCCTGGCCAAGTCGGCCAAAGAGAAAACCGCATTTGTAACCCCAGACGGGGCGTTCCAATATAAGAGAATGCCGTTCGGGTTACAGAATGCGCCGGCCACATTCCAGCGGAAAATGGACCAGATACTGAGGCCCCATCGGAAGTATGCTGCGGCTTACCTGGATGACGTAATTGTCCATAGCACAGATTGGGCCTCACATCTGCCAAAAGTGCAAGCAGTCCTAGACTCTATCCGGGAAGCGGGGTTTACGGCTAACCCCAAGAAGTGTACCATTGGGCAGGAGGAGGCCAAATATCTTGGGTACACCATTGGGAGGGGAGTAATAAAACCCCAACTCAACAAAGTCGAGGCCATCCAGAGTTGGCCACGTCCCAACAGCAAGAAGCAGGTACGAGCCTTTCTGGGAATCGCGGGTTATTATCGGCGCTTCATTCCCCACTTTGCTTCTAAGGCTGTGCCCCTAACCAACCTGACGAAAGGGAAAGGGTCGGTCATGATTAAATGGACCCCCGAGGCTGAGGCAGCATTCCAATTCTTGAAACAAGCCTTATGTAGCCAGCCAGTGTTGTACTCACCCGACTTCTCTAAAGACTTTGTCGTACAAAGTGATGCGTCAGATGTGGGGTTAGGAGCAGTATTGTCCCAGGTCTGGAACGGGGAAGAGCACCCAGTCATTTACCTCAGCAGGAAGTTGAAGTCCCATGAGGTAAATTACGCCACGGTTGAAAAGGAGTGTTTAGCGGTGAAGTGGGCTCTAGATTCCCTTCGGTACTATCTGCTAGGTAGGCACTTTGACATGGTTACGGATCACGCTCCGTTAAAGTGGATGGCTCAAAACAAGGAGACAAATAGAAGAGTAAATAGGTGGTTCCTGGCCCTACAGGAATTCAACTTCACAGTAAAGCATCGCCCTAGCGTTCAAATGGGGAATGTGGATGCTTTGTCTCGAGTACATGAATGCCTGATTGCTGGTGTTCCAACCCCAAGGTTAAAACGAGGGGGGGGGTATGTGACAGCAGGAAGGTAAAGTCACCTGGTTGCATCCAGGGGGGTAGGTATATTTCTCCCAGATTCAGGCTTTATGCCGACTTATACAACTAGGGAGAGAGTTGATGAAGCCCAGCTGAGGCTAGTGGGCTCATGGATGATTCATACCTCTAGGGAGAGTGCTGGGCGTCGTGCAGGCAGGGAGTTGATGAGACCAGCTGAAGCTTGTCAGCTCGTTTAAGGCCTCTATAAAAACTCCCAGCTTCATTAGGTGTTTGCTCATGCCTGGACCCAGACCTGTGTGGACTGTCTAGGGAGAGTGAACCCTGTGCGGTGAGACAAAGCCTGTGTGGCTATTTGTTTGGACATTTACTAAACCAGGGACTTAGGGACTAGGACAGCACCAGGCTGATCCCAGTTGTTAGTTAGGGAAACCTGCATGTTTAGTCAGAGGTCAAGCTGACCAGGATTTATTTTGTTTATGTTTCTTTTTGCTTTGCTGTGTTTTTGTCACTGTAAATAGAGAAATAAACCGCACCTTTTGATCTTGAAAACCACAACCTCCGTCTGCTGGGCCTGTTTTTGTGTGGGGAGCCCATCCAGGGGGTCACACACACCCGCTACCGAGCTAACCCCCTCACAATATATACACATATACATACATACATATACACACACACACCGGGTTGGAGACGCTATAACTTTCATGCAAACCAATCAATATACACTTATTGGGATATTTTTTTTTTAGCAAAAATATGTAGCAGAGTACATTTTGGCCCAAAATTATGAAGAAATATTATTTTTTTACTTGCAGCCAAAAGTAAAAAATATTGTTTATTTTCCCCAAAATTTCTGTTCTTTTTTCATTTATAAAATAAAAAAAAACACTGGTAATCAAATACCACCAAAAGAAAGCTCTATTTGTGTGAATTTTTTTTTATAAATTTTGTTTGGTTACAGTGTTGCATAACCGTGCAATTACCCATTAAAGTAGCGCAGTGCTAAATAGCAGCAAATGGCCTGGTCATGAAGGGAATAAACATTTCCGGAGCTGAGGTGTTATGCCGCGTACACACAACTGTTTTTAATGTCATTGAAAAAACTAAGTTTTTCTCGACGTGATTCTTCTCAAGCCTGCCTTGCTTACACACGATCGTGAAAAAAATGCTTGAACAAAGCGCGGTGACGTACGAAACGTACAACGGCACTATAAAGGGGAAGTTCCATTCGGATGGCGCCATCCTTTGGGCTGCTTTTGCTGATCCTCGTGTTAGTAAAGTTTGGTGAGAGACGATTCCCGCTTTTCAGCCTCGTGCTCTTCAGTCCGTTACAGCGTGACGAATGTGCTATCTCCATTATGAACGCTAGTTTTATCAGAACGAGCGCTCCTGTCTCATAGCTTGCTTCTGAGCATGCGCATTTTTTTCACGTCGTTAAAGCCTACACACGGCCGTTTTTCACGACGAAAAAAACGACGACATGAAAAACTACGAGAAAAAATAGAGCATGTTCCAAATTTTTAATGGCCATTTTTCACGTCGCAAAAAATGCTCTGGAGCCCACACACGACCGTTTTTAATGACCAAATAAAAAAATTGCATTTTTCTCGTCATGAAAAATGGTCGTGTGTACGCGGCATTAGAAGAAAAGTGTCTTTCTTATGAAGGAACTAGTAAAATTCCACAAATCACTTCCTCGGGCCAGGTTAATGACAGCTAAGCGCCCATCAGATTGCTATGAGTGCCACGGACGGTTTCCTTGTTTTTGAAAATCCGGCGCAGTAGAAGAAGAAAAGAAGGTCCTGGTTTACCTTGCTTTGACCATGAAGGTTTAACGATGTTGTCCGCCCATTTGCACGGAAAGGAAATCTTCTTCTCACTCTGACTGAGCAGCGGGACATGTCTGAAAAAAACATAAAAAAACAAGAGATCTGAGAACACAAATTAGCTGATTCGTTTTCAGAAATGTTGCACAGCTGGCACTAGAGGCTAATGTATATTTTAGACGTAAGGTGGCCCAAGTTGTCCTCCCCTGGGACAGGGCCCTACAGCACCCAAGGTCCCCCAAGTACTCTCTCCCCATGACCTGTGAACAACTTCAGCAGCATAGATTGCAGTTCCTGTCCTTTTTGCAACCATGTCTGCTGAAGCGCCCAAGGTGGCTGTTCCTTCTGCCCACCCCTTGGCACAGCCCAGCCCTGCACCCTATTATTAAGCTCACCACTCTTTTTAATGATGTTACAGTAGATGCACAACACAGAGCAGCCATACATGAAGCAGGAGGTGCCATTCCTACATCCTGATGATAGCAACGGCACTTTTGGCATCTGCCCAGTGATATCTGGTTGCTTATTAACACTCAAGTCTTCATTACTAACCAACACAGGAGATTGTTAGCAGCTCAATTCCGTTACCAAATTTGATAGCAATTAATCACTAAGTATAAATAATCACACGCCACTTTTCTATGACTGGTCAATGCGCCAGTTGTCAGCGACTGGCTGGGGAATAGGAAACAATTTTCACCACTGGTTTGGTAATCGATTGCGAATATACTGTATTTAATTGTAGTTCTTCTCATTGGTCTGAATACCACAGCTATGGATATGGGAGTCTAAAGCCCCATACACACGGTCGGACTTTTGGCCAACAAACTTAATTTTGAGCAAGTTGGACCAACAATCCGACCGTGTGTACGCTCCATCGGACAAACTTTTTTGTTTTTTTTTGTGTTTTCATCGGACAAAAGTTGGGTCTGCAAACGGACAAACTTTTGGCCAACAAAAGTCCGATGGAGCAAAGTCCGACCGTGTGTACAGAAACCCATAGGACTTTTGTCCGATGGACAAAACAACTAATGTTAAAATCAACCAACAATAGCAGAAGTTGACCAAAGGGTGGCGGTAAAGAGCAGAAAAGAGCTGAAAAACCACATGATGTTGCAAAATGTTTTGGGAAAGTTTGCAGAAAAGTCCTGTGGTGTGTATGCTATGGGTGTGCCCGGCCAACTCCGTCCGGACAAAAATCCAGGGAAAAGTCCGATGGAAGTCCGACCGTGTGTATGGGGCTTAATAGTGAATGGAATAGGCCATCCTGGAAATAAAAAGTCGTTTGTTTGTTCTGTGCCATTTACAATACTCCACCTGGCCTTGCTTCTTTGGGCACATGGTGGACATAAGATTGCCACCATGTAACATCTGTATGGATCATTTCTCCCCTCTGGGCACACAGGTGATGTCTAGCAGGTTATTTAAGGCCCCTTTCACACTGAGGCGCTTTGCAGGCGCTATTGCGCTCTAAATAGCGCCTGCAATGCGCCCTAAAAAAGCCTCTCAATACTATCCAATGTGAAAGCCCGAGGGCTTTCACACTGGAGCGTTGCGCTTGCAGGAGGCTCAAAAAACTCCTGCAAGCCGCATCTTTGAGGCACAATAGGAGCGCTAAAAATAGTGCTCCTATAGCGCCCCTGCCCATTGAAATCAATGAGGTAGCGCCTCTAATACGCCCGCAAAACGCCTCAAAGAGGCGTTATTGCGGGCATTTTTAACCCTTTACGTCCGCTAGCGGGGGTTAAAATACCCCTGCTAGCGCCCGCAAATCGCGGCCAAAAAAAC
Source organism: Rana muscosa (assembly GCA_029206835.1). NCBI lineage: Eukaryota > Metazoa > Chordata > Amphibia > Anura > Ranidae > Rana > Rana muscosa. Next base: position 309,156,503 of record CM055128.1, read on the forward strand.
GGTATAGCGGCGCTAAAAATAGCGTCGCTATACCGCCAGCGCATCCAGCGCCTCAGTGTGAAAGTAGCCTTAGGGCTCATTCACACGGGACGGATCAGTCATGATCCGCCCCGTGAAGCGTGTTCATCCGTGTTCATCCGATCCGCTCCACCGACGGAAGGAAAAATAGGGTTTTCCTTCGTCACACTTTGGCGGGGCGGAGCGGAGCCGAGCGGATGTCAGCGGACATGTCACTGCTGACATCCGTGGCTCCATAGGGCTACATGGAGCGTCCGTCCAGGTCCGCCTAAAAAACTGACAGGCGGACCTGAACAGACCCTCCGTGTGAAAGGGGCCTTAGACTCACAGATGGACTAGTCAGTGCAATTTGCTTAATGTACTCAATTATCACACATGTGCAACAACCTGGCATTCCAGGAAGCATGACATGATAGCAGCCTCTTGATGCTGTTTTCAGCCCAACATTCAATATCAAAATAATGGAAGGATAAAATATCAGGAGAAATACGAAACAGAAGTAGTAGGGCAACCAAATTGTATAAACAAACAAAAAGAGAAATAATAATAGTGTGCAGTTTGCTTTATAAGCCCAAATGTGACTGGTTCAAATAAAAAATAAAAAAAAGAATTAAAGGGCTCCCCCTAGAGGATCACCTGATGACCACACAAGAGGAGGAATGGACTGTCATTTCTTTCTTATGTCTCTTCCTGCAATTATAAGGAAATAACAACCAGCTGGCTGCTGACACAGTAAAATGAAGTTACTAGTATGTATGAAAGGTATTATGTATTTTATATTTACCTGTGTAAAATCCATCATATCCCTAAATCACTATCTGTCCAACTTCTAGCCACTGATCTCCTTCCTGCCCCCCACCACCTACCTGTACACCCCTAGTCTGTTCTTTCTGTACTCTGACCACTGTACCCCCACCTATCTATACACCCCTAGCCTGCCATACCTGTACCCCCACCCATCTATACACCCCAAGTCTATCCTTCCTGCACTCCCACCACTGTACCCCGATCTATCTATACACCCCCAGTCTGTCCTACCTGTACCCCCACCTATCTATACACCCCTAGCCTGCCCTACCTGTACCCCCACCCATCTATACATCACCAGTCTGTCCTACCTGTACCCCCACCTATCTATACACCCCTAGCCTGTCCTACCTGTACCCTGAACTATCTACACACCCCCAGTCTATCCTACCTGTACCCCCACCTATCTATACACCCCCAGTCTGTCCTACCTGTACCCCACCTATCTATACACCCCAAGTCTATCCTTCCTGCACTCCCACCACTGTACCCCGACCTATCTATGCACCCCCAGTCTGTCCTACCTGTACCCCCACCTATCTATACACCCCTAGCCTGCCCTACCTGTACCCCCACCTATCTATACACCCCCAGTCTGTCCTACCTGTACTTCCACCCATCTATACACCCCAAGTCTATCCTTCCTGCACTCCCACCACTGTACCCCGACCTATCTATACACCCCCAGTCTGTCCTACCTGTGCTCCCACCTATTTATACACCCCTAGCCTGCCCTACCTGTACCCCTACCTATCTATACTCCTCCAGTCTGTCCTACCTGTACCACCACCTATCTATACACCCCTAGCTTGCCCTACCTTTACCCCACCCCTCTATACATCACCAGTCTGTCCTACCTGTACCCCACCTATCTATACACCCCTAGCCTGCCCCACCTGTACCCCCACCCATCTATACATCACCAGTCTGTCCTACCTGTACCCCCACCACTGTAACCCGACCTATCTGTACCCCCACCTATCTATACACCCCTAGCCTGCCCTACCTGTACCCCCATCACTGTACCCCGACCTATCTATACACCCCCAGTCTGTCCTACCTGTACCCCCACCTATCTATACACCCCTAGCCTGCCCTACCTGTACCCCCACCTATCTATACACCCCAAGTCTATCCTTCCTGCACTCCCACCACTGTATCCCGACCTATCTATACACCTCCAGTCTGTCCTACCTGTACCCCCACCACTGTAACCCGACCTATCTGTACCCCCACCTATCTATACACCCCTAGCCTGCCCTACCTGTACCCCCATCACTGTACCCTGACCTATCTATACACCCCCAGTCTGTCCTACCTGTACCCCCACCTATCTATACACCCCTAGCCTGCCCTACCTGTACCCCCACCACTGTACCCCCACCTATCTATACACCCCAAGTCTATCCTTCCTGCACTCCCACCACTGTATCCCGACCTATCTATACACCTCCAGTCTGTCCTACCTGTACCCCCACCTATCTATACACCTCTAGCCTGCCCTACCTGTACCCCCACCCATCTATACATCACCAGTCTGTCCTACCTGTACCCCCACCTATCTATACACCCCTAGCCTGCCCTACCTGTACCCCCACCTATCTATACACCCCCAGTCTGTCCTACCTGTACTTCCACCCATCTATACACCCCAAGTCTATCCTTCCTGCACTCCCACCACTGTACACCAACCTATCTATACACCCCCAGTCTGTCCTACCTGTGCTCCCACCTATTTATACACCCCTAGCCTGTCCTACCTGTACCCCCACCTATCTATACTCCTCCAGTCTGTCCTACCTGTCCTCTCACCTATCTATACACCCTCGATCTGTCCTACCTGTACCACCACCTATCTATACACCCCTAGCCTGCCCTACCTTTACACCCACCTATCTATACACCCCTAGCCTGCCCTACCTTTACCCCCACCTATCTATACACCCCTAGCCTGCCCTACCTTTACCCCCGTTTCACCTGTCTTTTTTAATTGCATATATTCCTCCTAACTATTCCACCTGTACCCCTGGCAACATCTTGAACATACTCAGATTTCACACCCCTGTTACCCCAAGATCTCTTCCCTACTCACCCCACAGCACAACCCTCTATCTCACCCCAACTGCCACCCCAATAAACCCCACCTTATCTCAGTATCACTCCACAATTTTCCCAGTGTACACCTAGGCTTGACCACTGTACTCCCCAATAAATACCAGCACCCTCCTTCCCAGTCTCCCTAAAATCAGTCCACTGTATCCACATTTACACCAACATCATATACTTCCCAACTTTAGAGCACCAAATGCTGCTTCCACACATTCTATTATTTCCTATAGCCCAGAGCGAGCAGTCCAATTGTGTATGTGGATATTACAAAGTAGTCACTATGGGTGAAATATATTTCCTTTGAATTGTTTTATATACATTGTATGAAATAATAAACGCTTGACAGTTCAATAGTACATTTATTTATCTGCATGTTACACTGCAAGATATACAGTAGTGGGGGAAAGGGGGTGCTCACTCCACTGTTTCCCTCCTCCATCATCAGACATGTCACCCATGATCTGTACCACCTCACCTGGTCACCCCATTCATAAGAATAACCTGCCAGGATTTCAGAGACCCGACATGCGTCCTTCACCATACAGTCCCTGTGTGCTCTCCATCTACCCACTGCCATAGGTGCTTTCAGGTCACGTGTACCTGTGGCAGGTAGAGGGTGGTGGCCATTTTCTTGTAGTACAAAGGATTCACAGTGTTTACTAATGTCAGACATTTTGTTGTAGACCAAAGCAGGAGCCGACAGGAGACTACCTATGACATTCTAAGTGCATTATGGGTAATGACACTAAGGGGAGTGTTTTCTTATATAATTCTATTATATTCTATTCTACTATAATAACATAAGTAACAATATATTTGTAAATATTATGAAGTGAAAGAAAGAGGTTAGAGCTATCAGGTTGAGGTCAGGACTCTGAGGTCAGGATTCTGTGCAGGACAGTCAAGTTCCTCCACCCCAAACTCGCTGATCCATGTCTTTATGGACCTTGCTTTGTGCACTGGTGGGCAGTCATGGTGGAACAGGAAGGGGCCATCCCCAAACTGTTCCCACAAAGATGGAAGCATGAAATTGTCCAAAACATCTTGGTATGCTGATTGATTTGGACCAGTGCACAAAGCAAGGTCCATAAAGACATGGATGAGCGAGTTTGGGGTGGAGGAACTTGACTGGCCTGCACAGAGTCCTGACCTCAACCCGATTGAGATGAAATAGAGTGGAGACTGCAAGCCAGGCCTTCTCGTCCAACATCAGTGCCTGACCGCACAAATGCGCTTCTGGAAGAATGGTCAAACATTCCCATAGACACCCTCCTAAACCTTGTGGACAGCCTTCCCAGAAGAGTTTAAGCTGTTATAGCTTCAAAGGGTGGGCCAACTCAGTATTGAACCCTACGGACTAAGACTGGGATGCCATTAAAGTTCACGTGCGTGTAAAGGCAGGTGTCCCAATACTTTTGGCAATATAGTGTATATATATTTTTTTATATATAACAAACTGTAAGTAGGCAGGCTATTCTCGCAGAGAAGGCATGCAATGTCTTTTCCGTGATAAAATACACCTACCTGCCTGATCACAATACTCTGAGGCTTGAAAACTGAGCTGCGCATGCACAGCTCAGCTTACATCGCAGGCACGGTTCCTGTGTGCCGGGATGACTGACTCCTGCTTATTCGCAGGAGTTACGTCATCCCATACTGGCCAATGGAGATATCCAAAGACTGGCACTGGGGGGTGAAAATGCCAGCAACAGTGAGAGACCCAGACCGTTCGAGAGGAAGTAAGTTTGGTTCCACATTAAATGTAATATAAGAACAAAGATGGGGGCTTGTGACGCCTTCCCCTCCAGCACCTCACATAGAGGTGGAATGAGTGCAGTATAAGCTCTGATATAATTGGTGTGGAGTTTAAACAAGGCTTCTTCCCTTACACCTAGTCCCTGGATAAAGCCGCATGGAGGTCATTTTCGTCTCACCCAAACACAGACTCCCGACACCCCCGGACACAGGTCTACCATGGATATCTAGAACCCAGCCTAAAGATTGTAAACCCTCACATGTACCTGTTTATCTACAGTCTTTTCTTCTTTACATCGGTGCTGAATTTTAAAGCTTGTCTGATTGTTCAGAAAAAATGGAGCAGAGAGGTGAAGTTACACTCTGCAGAGCTCAGTGAGGAGAGCCCTGAGAGATGATTGGAGGGAAGGGACACACCCCCCTGCACACAGCAACAGAGCTGAGGCTGTCAATCTGCTGGAGGTCCCTCCCCTGTCACCATTTCTCTCTTGGTGTCAGTAAAATCTGTCAGAAGTGATTCATGCTGATAGCAGAGGAAGGAGGCAGCAGATAGAAATGGCACTTAGTGCTCTGGATAGAGACAAGTACACACTATAAAGGGATATGCTTTATTCATATTTCATGTCTGAGGTTTACAACCACATTATGTTTCGTTCTCATTCTCTTCACGTTGTTATGTGTTTTATCCAGGAAAGCCATTGGTCATCCACCACCATCAGTCCATCAATGTCTCCTAGTGAAGGTGGGAAAGCCTCTGGCACTGAAGAGGTTAAAGCACTGCCCCCATAACGTTCTGGTTAATAATAAAGTGTATTTACAAGTTGTGTATATAATACAATGGTATGCGGCCCGGGTGACATTCTAGGCAAATTCCTGGGGAAAAATATTTTCTGCACTCATCAACGTTGTGTTTATGCAGATGGGAAGCAAGCAAGAATGTCCGCAGCTGGATTTAAAGGACCCCTGTGAGCCGTACTGCATGCATCTGACCTGTGTCGGGTCAGCGGTGTCTGAGATCGTCGATCCCCGATGCAAAGGACAGCGTGCGGCTACTGAGACATCTTGTGCAAATGCCAATTCACCAACTTGTGTCAGTCTTTTGAGAATGACAGGTACACTTTACCTTTGGATTGCTACATCCTTACTGCTCTTAATATTGCAGGTTTCAATTTCATGGACTTTATCTAGCAGCCATTTGTATATCAGTGCATTCCACATACACTATATTGTCAAAAGTATTGGGACACCTGCCTTTACACGCACATGAACTTTAATGGCATCCCAATCTTAGTCCGTAGGGTTCAATATTAAGTTGGCCCACCCTTTGCAGCTATAACAGCTTCAACTCTTCTGGGAAGTGTGTCTATGGGAAGGTTTGACCATTCTTCCAGAAGCATATTTGTGAGGTCAGGCACTGATGTTGGACAAGAAGGCCTGGCTTGCAGTCTCTGCTCCAATTCATCCCAAAGATGTTCCTTCGGGTTGAGGTCAGGACTCTGTGCAGGCCAGTCAAGTTCCTCCACCCCAAACTTGCTCATCCATGCTTTTATGGACCTTGCTTTGTACACTGGTGAGCAGTCATGGTGGAACAGGAAGGGGTCAACCCCAAACTGTTCCCACAAAGTTGGGAGTATAAAATTTTCCAACATGCATTGGTCTGCTGACGCCTTAAGAGTTCTCTTCACTGGAACTAAGGGGCCAAGCCCAATCCCTGAAAAACAACCCCACACCATAATCCCTCCTCCACCAAATGATTTGGACCAGTGCACAAAGCAAGGTTCATAAAGACACGGATGAGCGAGTTTGGGGTGGAGGAACTTGACTGACCTGCACAGAGTCCTGATCTCATCCCGATAGAACACCTTTGGGATGAATTACAGTGGAGACTGCAAGCCAGGCCTTCTCTCCCAACCTCACAAATGCGCTTGTGGAAGAATGGTCAAACATTCCCATAGACACCCTCCTAAACCTTGTGGACAGCCTTCCCAGAAGAGTTGAAGCTGTTATAGCTGCAAAAGGCTGGGGCCAACTCAATATTGAACACTACGGACTAAGACTGGGATGTCATTAAAATTCATGTGCATGTAAAGGCAGGAATCCCAATACTTTAGGCAATATGGTGTATTTGCTAAACCTCCGCATAGATAACATTGAATTCCAGGCAAATGGCTAAATACACAGTTTTACCTGCCAAAAGGATTTGCATTTATGTCCATCCAGTCCTGAGATTTATACTTGTTTGCTGGCACAGGAGACCAGAATTTTCTCTACTGCAGTTAAGAAACACCTACAGGACTTGTCCCTCCCCAAGCCTGTGATTGGACAGTGAAAGCAGAAGCAATAAACTGATGAGTCCATCTATGTCACTCTGTTCTCTCATCCTATCAGCATGTTCGTGGTTAGCACATGAGCACTGCAGCCAACCGGTTGGCTCCTTGTGCTGCTTCTCCCCCTCTCTATGAGCTCTGCAGTACAGTGGATTGAAAGTTGCTGACCCCAGGTCAAATTTAGATACTTACATTGCATTCATGTAAAAAAAATATGTAATATGTAAGTATCAGACACCCTCACAAACTTCTTTAATGTTTCCCCTTCCACTATGTCCTAATGATTGACAACACCATTTCCATTTCCAAAGAACAAAAGGAGCTTCTATTACATCACGGAAGTGGAGATCTATATTCCAAGTTCAGATTTGCTCAACTTTTCTTTTATCATGAGATGGAACGACCACACCCGGGAGTTAAAGCGGAGTTCCACACGCTATTTTTTTTTTTTTTTTTTAAGTCAGCAGCTAGTGACACACTGACACTGTAGCTGCTGACTTTTAATAAGGACACTTACCTGTCCTACTCGCCCGTGATGATGGCCCCCCGATGCCGATCCCTCGATCATTGCAGGTCCCGCGCCGCCATCCTCACTAAGGGAAACAGGCAGTGGAGCCTTACGGCTTCACTGCCCGTTTCCTACTGCGCATGTGCGAGTCTCGCGCCCATTTGTGAATGGGCGGCTGCTCTCTGGGATACACACAGTTCCCAGAAGGCAGCGCGCCCCATTCACCAGAAGACACCACGAGTAGGAGGGATGAAGAAGATCTGCCGAGGACTAGGAAGAGGCAGATTAGGAACATCCGCATAGCAACCGGTATTTCGGGTGAGTAAAATAAATAAAAAATTGAAATTTTTTATTTTCATATTTTTTTTTTCTGCATTTTCGTGTATTTTTTTTTTTCAGGGTAGAACTCCACTTTAAGATTGGAATCCCTGCAGATGTGAAGAGCCCAGCAATACAGTTTGTTTTCATAGAAAGGGATGTTGATTTTCTAAAATGAAGGTGGAATTATGTTGTATATACAAAGGGTGCTTCATGAAGCTCCACATACTTTAAAAGCTTGTTCACCCTAGTGATTCAGGGGCGGTTAAACCACATTTTTACCTCCCCCCAACCATTTCCCTTTTACCTGCAGAGATAGCGGCTGGAAGTTTACATATGCTGCGGCCGTTATGCTTTTCTTTGCAGCCATGGCAGGAGTTTTACCCCCTGTAGCTGTAAATGGGTTTGCTCTGTAAGAGCCCCACAACCGCATGTAGTGCGGGTATCAAGGGGTCAAAGAAGGCAGGGAGGAGGCGATACAACTCCTTCTCACCACCTGTCAAATGCTCTCTGAAGAGCGATCGGAGCATTGATTGGTCTTCAGAGACCAAGTCAAGTGTAAATGAGACCTAAAAGAAGCTCCACCACTAATGTTCTTTTTCCCACCTGCCACGCTGCCTTGAAAATCTTTGTCTGCTACCATCTGCAGGTATTTCCCATAACTAGAGGAAGGGTGGGGGGCACTCCCTGGTGCAATTGTAAATCACTATACAATATGGGGGGAAAAAAAAGCGCAGGAACCAGTCTCAAAGTGGCCAATAACACCCAAAACCGAAAGGTGGACAAATACAGTGCGAGAAACCAAGGCGGTGGGGAATTACTTGATTTCCTCAGAGATATTAGAAGACAACAGGTAACTTAATTAGCCTAGTAACTTGCGACCGGACCCTGGTGTTCCGCCACTGTCGGGGGGGCCAGCGGGGTTGCTGGCCGCAAAGCTCTGAGCTGAAGGTGTCTCTCTCATACAGCCCAGAGCCTGCACTGACAGTTCCTCCTCCCTTGCGTTGGATGGGAGAGGAGAGAGCCTATCTGCTCCTTCTCCTCCCACCCCTCCTCCTGTGTGTACCGCAGGAGTTGTGAAGCTAAGCAACTGAATTTGATCGTTCTATCAGTGCAGGCCCTGTGCTGTATGAGAGAGATGCTCTCAGCTCAGAGTAATGAGGAGGCACTGATAGTCAGCACTGATAGGCGGCACTAATGGGCAGCTATGATAGGCGGCATTGATGAGCACTGGTAGGTGGCACTGATAGGCTGCACTGATGGGCACTGATAGGCGGCATTGATGAGCAGTGATAGGTGGTACTGATAGACAGCACTGATAGGCAGCATTGATCAGCACTGATAGGTGGCACTGATAGGCAGCACTGATAGGAGGCATTGATAAGCACTGATAGATGACACTGATAGGCTGCAGTAATGGGCACTGATAGGTGGCACTGATAGGCTGCACTGATGGGAACTGCTAGGCGGCATTGATGAGCACTGATAGATGGCATTGATAGGCAGCACTGATGGGGCTGCACTGATCATCAGGGAACTGATTATCAGTGTAAACAATGTACTGAAAGTCTTGCCGTTTAATGGCTGTCCTTTCCTCACACAGACACAGCGTGGGGGGAAAGGACTGCCGATAATGGGTAAGTCAGTCAGCTGATCGCATGGTAAAGGGCCACTGTGATTGGCCCTTTACCGTGATCCGTGATCACTGTGGGAGGCACGGGGAGGCAGGATTCTTGAGGGATGTCCATGGACGCCCTCCCAGAACTGGAAGCCTGGGGCTCGGATGGAAGGGGGGGTCAGGGGGCCCTTCATGGGTTCTTGCACTGGGGCCCTGAAGGTTGTAGTTACGCCTCTGTCAGAGGTCCTTTATGTGACCATAGTTTGTACAAACTGTCAGGTCTGTTGCAGTAAGATGGACTTAGAAGAAAACATTTTATTGTTTCATTACCAGAGGGATGTCTGTGTGATAGTAATGATTGTGTTCCCCTCGTCTTACAGCGCGGGGCCCCTGCTCATCCATCTCTGTGCATTCTTCAGCACTGACTTGGACCCTGTTTGCATGCTGCAAGTTGTATTCCATAACTCCCCTGTGACCACAGGATCAGATAGTAGTGCTGCCACCCGTCACGCCTGGCAGATTTATCAGACGGATTACTGCCAAGACATGCTGTGCACAGCACCCGGAGGAGTGCTGTCATCCTTGTCTCTCTAAGTTCAAAAAGTTACAAGACTTAAAGGAAAACTCCAGTTTTGTTCCGAAAACCAACCCTCTTACAAGGTTAGGTACCTCTCTAGTCACGTACCCCAGTACTTCTGCACAGTGGAACGCACGCTGGCTCCAGAGGATTAGTGAGGTTTAGTGACTATTTGTGGGAAGAAAATTATAAAAATTTAGTTTGGGTACAGTGTAGCATGACCGCGCAATTGTCATTCAAAGTGTCACAGCGCTGAAAGCTGAAAACTGGCCTGGGCAGGAATGGCCGAAAGTATTGAAGTGTTTAAAGCGGAGGTCCACACAAAAAGTGAACCTCCGCTTTTCGGAACACTCCCCCCTCCGGTGTCACATTTGGCACCTTTCAGGGGGGAGGGGGGTACAGATACCTGTATAATACAGGTATTTGCACCCACTTCCGGGCATAGATAGCTGCAGAATCTGCAGGTATCTACGCCACTTCTGGTCGCCCTCGCTGTGTTCTGGGAAACACACAGTTCCCAGAACACAGCGGGGACCAGTGAAAGACGTGCAGCGCGACTTCGCGCATGCACAGTAGGGAGACGGGCAATGAAGCCGCAACGCTTCACTTCCTGATTCCCTCACCGAGGATGGCGGCGGGGCAACCGAGAGACGAGCAATTTCTCGTCTTCTGCTGCCGACATCGCGGGCACCCTGGACAGGTAAGTGTCCATTTATTAAAGAGAAAGTAAACCCTATTGGGGTTTACTTCCTCTATGTCTCCCTGCAAAGGTAAAGCATAATGGGCTACTATGCATCCCATAGTAGCCCATTATGTCAAACTTACCTGCAGTAGAAGCCCGCGATGTTGCCGTCTTTCTCCATGGCAGCGAGCGTCCATCTTCACCCCTCTTCTTCCAGGGGCCGCAAACTCCGGCTCTGTGACTAGCCGGAGTCGCGTGACGTCACTCCCACGCATGCGCGTGGGAGCCGCCATTAACAGCATGACCCCGGCTTGAAACGGCACAACGTGCCCTTTCAGGTCGGCGCATGCGCAGAAGAACGCGTCGCTCGGGGAAATTGCAAATATCTCAGAGACCGTGTAGGTCTCGGAGATATTGCAAGCACCTACAGGTAGGCTTTAATCTAGGCTTACCTGTAGGTGTAAGTTCTCCCTGAGGGTTTACAACCACTTTAAAAGTCAGCAGCTCCAGTATTTGTAGCTGCTGGCTTTTAATATTTTTATTTTCGGTGGACCTCCGCTTTAAAGAAGCCTATCCTGCCTGTAACTAATACACTGTTTTACTTCCTCCATCAGCTCATCCCCCACAGCTATTACCTTTTGTATCAATTGACCCTCCCTTTAGATAGTAAGCTCTAACGATCAGGGCCCTCTGATTACTCTTGTACCAAATTGTAATGTAACTGTAATGTTTGCCTTCCTTTTGTTAAGCGCTGCGCAACTGTTGGCGCTATATAAATCCTGTAAAATAATAATAATTCCTAGTGCCAGGATACAGTAATTTTACATATAATGTGGACACCTGTATCTTACACTTGTGTGATTTTAATAAATGGTGTCACGCTATGTCGATTCCTGTCATTCCATTTTCTCTATGAATTGGACACACCAAGGGGGATTACCAGAGAACCATCAGTATACTCGAACCTAATAGAGCCACCCTGGTATGAGCCCAGGGGATCCATACCTGTCGGAGAGTGAGCACCTCGTTGGGGGATGATCCACGGTGTGGCCTTGTGGAGTGGAGGGCTGCATGCACACAGAGCTCTTTACTTGGAGCACTTTAGGATGCTAAATAAACTGCAGCCTTCACTGGGAGCATGTTTGTTTTTAGATTTATGGACTTTTTAGTTGTTTAATTTATGGAAGTTACACCAATCTGCCATAACATTATGACCACTGGCAGGTAAAGGGAATATCTTGTTACAATGGCATTTGAAAATTGGTGGGATATATTAGGCAGCAAGTGAACATGTTGTCCATAAAGTTGATGTGGTGAAAGCATAAAATAAATATGGGCATTGCGGTTTGTTGTGTATGGGGCTGTGAAGCCCACGGTGACCCATTTCCACAGCCAAAAGCTTCTACAATAGTCACATAATCATCAGAACTGGACTACAGAGCAATGGAAGAAGGTGGCCTTGTCTGATGTGGATAGCTGGGTGCTTCACTCACCTGGGGAAGAGATGGCACCAGGATGCGTTATAAGAAGGCAAGTTGGCAAAGGCAGTGTGATGCTTTGGGCAATGTTCTGCTGCAGGGTGGATTTGATTTAAATCGTGTTTTACATCACTAGTAAAAAGGCTTGATTTAAATCAACTCGATTTAAATCATAATTTTTAAAAAGCAACTGTCATCTCTGTCCCGCAGTGGCTCCTCCTCTGACCCGCTGTTGATTCACCGACAGTCACATTCACTTTAATGGGACGGCTGGTGATGCGGCAGTGACACAACAAGGTGAGGGACGTGGCGGCAGCAGGTGAGTGGATGCCTGCTAACAGGCGCTGCCATGATGGATCTGAAATGACAGGTTCTCTTTAAATGTAAGGACTTATTCTTAAGAGCTGGTAGTTAGAATCTTAATATTTGCAAACAAAATTAAGGTTTCCTATTTAGAATAATAAGCTGTCAGGTTAGTAAAACAGCGATATCAGAACCGATTCAATCATACAGTTTTTAGTGTACATAGATTTGCAAAACAATGGGATAAAGGAATATTCCTGAACATTGGTTTATCTCGTGGTTACTGTGAAATTGTGTGAATGCATCAATGCAGTGCATGTTATCTCAGTTTGCAGAGCTTAGATTCATGGAATGAGTTTACCAAAAATGTAAATATTGCAGAATATACAGCCTCGTGCTACATAACTAAGCTCCATTTCATGCTGAATAATCTAAATTATTAATATATCTTATAGAGGAGGTCCACCCGAAAACATTTTTCTTAAAAGCCAGCACCTACAAATACTGCAGCTGCTGACTTGGACACTTACCTGTCCTAGGCGCCCGCAATGTCAGCAGACGAGGCTGAGCAATCGCTCGGTCCTCGGATGCTGCCGCTGCCATGCTCGGTGAGGGAATCAGGCAGTGAACCCTTGCGAGTATCGCGGCCCAACATCACTGGTCCCCGCTCTCTCCTGGGAACAGTGCGTTTCCCAGAAGACAGCGGGGGGGTGACACGAAGGGGCGTGACTCCCGCAGGAGTCAATACCCGGAAGTGGTGCAAGTACCTGTTTTATACAGGTATCTGCACCCCCCTCCCCCCTCCTCCCTGAAAGGTGACAAATGTGACACCGGAGGGGGGGAGGGTTCCGAAAAGCGGAAGTTCCATTTTTGGGTGGAACTCCGCTTTAAATAACTATCTTTAGATAGATTTTTACACCAAAAGCATTTTATTAAAGTATAACTAAAGGAAAAACTTTTTTTTTACCTTTGGATAGAGTGGAGAGGGAACTGACACCTGTCAGTTTTTACTGTTGTCTGTGTCCTCATTAGAGAGAATCACCCTCTCTATTTGTCCTGTATACCATTATCATTGAAAGTAAAAGTAAAATAAAATCCCACATTTCAGGTTGTCCCCAGAAAAGTAATAGAGGGGAAATCTTCCAATGGGGACACTAGTTCTGGTGACCTGGTGGTCCCCAAGGAATTTCCGTTAATTTGCAGGGATTTCCTCTCACTTCCTGTTTGGCTATGGGACAGGAAGTAAAAGGAAATCTCTGAAATGGGACACAGATGGAGAAAAAAATCTGACAGGAGTTAAAAATGCTTGCCTATAGTTCTTTTAAATCAAGAAAAAATCTGATTTTTTTTCTTTCTTTTTAAATCACTGATTTATATCCACCCTGTTCTGCTGGGAAACCTTGGGTCCCGTCATTCATGTTGATGTTACTTTGGTGTCCATGCTTCAATGGGTCAGGGCCGTTTTAGCGAAAGTGGGCCATACTCCATATTAGGTGGGTGGTCATAATGTTATGGCTGATTGGTGTATATATGCATCCAGAGATTGAGATTTATCCTTAGAGCACAATTGCACTTTACTACTCAATGTCACTGGGAATCATTTGTATCATAGAGCATGAATTGTGCATTTTAGAAATGTATTATTATTTTTTTTCTTTAGAATATCTATTATTGAGCAATTTTAGGCACTATTGCACTTTAACGTTGGATTCACATAAGATATTTTTTATAGGGTAGCGCAGCAATATTTTTCCAAAATTCATGTATGGATACCATATGCCATTAAGCTGCTGCAACCCGCACACTAGCTTTTGCATTTCGTTCATAGTTTTTGGTAAACCCAAGTTGTTTGTTTTTATTTTTGTGCAGTGTGGACACATATATATATTTTCCTTTGTGAGACATACACAGATATTTTTTTTTTTTAGCAAAAAGTACAAAACATTTTTTTTTTTTTCAAAATTGTCGCTGTTTTTTGGTTTATAGTGCAAAAAAGAAAAACCGCAGAGATGATCAAATACCACCAAAAGAAAGATCTATTTGTGGGGAAAAAAGGACGTCAATTTTGTTTGGGTACAACGTCGCACGACCGCGCAATTGTCAGTTAAAGTGACACATACACACACCAAGATAGGCCATGCCAGCACACATGCCGATAGTGAGCTAAAGGAGGATCTCTGGTCACAGCACACACTATCATTTTATAACATCAGAATTGTAATAACAATACAAACAATAATAATACCTGACAATCCAATATAAGCTTACTTGAAAATCTTCTTTCAAGTTGTGATTGCTGCCTTGTCTGCTGGCCGTCTCTTTCCACAACCTCATGGATTCTCTGTATATTTTGCAGCATTTCTTCAATTTCTACATATCCATGGTACCTTGCTGCCTGGAAGTAGTGTTTCCTGTACTGACTCCGACCTCCTGAAACTCCTCCTCTCATCCCCTCTGTATAGTTCAGAAGGCAGGCTCTGTGAAATGTGTGACGCAGCAGTGCCTACTCACAGGGCATAGTGACTACAAGTCACAGAATGTGTGAGGATCTTCACAAAGTAACTTTACAAACTTAAAGATCCATAAGAGGAAGTAAACTTGCATCTTTTGTTTTTCCCTATATGTAAGTTTATAATAAGGCTTACCTATAGGTAGTGTAAATATCTTCTGAAGGTGCACCGTTTAGGAGATATTTACATTACATGCAGCCTGTAACATCACTGGCGGATGGGCTCTGAAGGAACGGCCACCCGTGCCGTTCCTTCAGAGCCCTGTGCCGTGAACGGCAGCTCCCGCACGCATGCACAGGAGTGACGTCATCGCAGCTCCAGCCAGTCACAGGGCCGGAGTCCACTAACCCGGAAGGAAGATGGGTGAAGATGGGAGTCCCTGTAGCGCTAACTTTGCGGTGCAGGAGGGCTTCGTTTGAAGGTAAGTTGCACTAGCACATTATGCCTTTACATCAATATCGCAATCCTGCTATAAGTCGCTGATCGCCGCCATTACTAGTAAAAAAAAAAGAAAAAATTCCAGTATATATCCCATAGTTTGTAGACGCTGTGGAGGTTATTTACGAAAGGCAAATCCACTTTGCACTGCAAGTGCAAAGTGCACTTGAAATTGCACTGAAAGTGCAGTCGCTGTGAATCCGAGGGGTAGATCTGAAATGAGGGGAAGCTCTGCTGATTTTATCATCCAATCATGTGCAAGCTAAAATGCTGTTTTTTCTTTTCCTTGCATGTCCCCCTCGGATCTACACTTCCAAGTGCAGTTTGCACTTGTAGTGCAAAGTGGATTTGCCTTTCGTAAATAACCCCCTATATCTTTTGCGCAAAACAATCAATATACGCTTATTGGGATTTTTTTTTACCAAAAACATGCAGCAGAATACATATTTACCTAAATTGATTCGTTTTAATTCGTTTTTTTTTCAAAAATTTTTTATTGGGTATGTTTTATTATAGCAGAAAGAAAAAAATATAGTTTTTTTTTCAAAATTGTCGGTCGTTTTTTGTTTATAGTGCAAAAAATAAAAACCGTAGAGGTGATCAAATACCACCAAAAGAAAGCTCTATTTGTGGGAAAAAAAAGGACAAAATGTTTATTTGGGTACAGCGTCGCACAACTGCACAATTGTTAGGTAAAATAACATAGGGCAGTATCGCAAAAAATGGCCTGGTCATGAAGGGGGGGTAAATCTTTCAGAGCTGAAGTGGTTAAGCAATGCAAACTTCATTGCTTCTGTTCTGTAAAACAGCAAGATAGGCCATGCCAGCACACATTGCTGATCATGAGATAAAGGAGGATCTCTGGTCACATCATACACTA
This sequence comes from Rana muscosa, assembly GCA_029206835.1. NCBI lineage: Eukaryota > Metazoa > Chordata > Amphibia > Anura > Ranidae > Rana > Rana muscosa. The sequence goes on from CM055128.1 coordinate 309,172,831, forward strand.
TCATTTTATAACATCAGAATTGTAATAATAATACAAACAATAATAATACCTAACAATACAATATAAGCTTACTTGAAAATCTCTTTTCACGTTGTGAATGTTGCCTATCTGTCTCTTTCCACAAGGTCAAGACTAGTTCCTATCCAGTAGAAGGACTGTCCAAACCTTTCTTGCAGAGCAACACTGAGCAGCCACATGGCATCCTATCCACTTTATGTAGTGCTCTGTACCATGTGACTGGTCTGCTGACATCACCAGGGTCCTTCTACTGGGTAGGAACTGCCCACTACCCTTTCCACAATCTCCTGGATTCCCAGCATGCTTTGCAGCTTCTCTTCAATTTCTAAAAACTACATATCCCATGGCACCTTGCTGCCTGCAAGCAGTGTTCCCTGTACTGACTCCGCCTACTGAAACTTCTCTTCTCAGCCCCTCTGTATAGTTCAGAAGGCAGGCCCTGTGAAATGTGTGACACAGCAGTGCCTACTCACAGGGCATAGTGACTACAAGTCACAGAATGTGTGAGGATCTTCAGTAAGTTAGTTCAGTAAGTAAGGAAGTTTAGAACCTTCAAGATCCATAAGATTAAAGTGGTTGTACATCCTGTACAACCACTTTTACCTAAAGGTAAGCCTATATTAAAGCGGAGGTCCAGCTGGGAAAAAAAATATTTAAAAGTCAGCAGCTACAAACACTGTTGCTGCTGACTTTTAATAAGCACACTTACCTGTCCAGCGTGCCCGCGATGTCGGCCGCCCGAGGCCGATCCATCCTCCTGATCGTGTGCCGGCGCCGCCATCCTCACTAAGGGAAACAGGCAGTAAAGCCTTGCGGCTTCACTGCCCGTTTCCTACTGCGCATGCGCGAGTCGTGCAGCGCTTTGTGAATGAGCCGCTGTCCTCTGGGAGACACACAGTTCCCAGAAGACAGCGCGCCCCATTTCCCAGGAGGCAACGCAAGGAGGAGAAAAGAGAAGATCACTGCGAACGAGGAAGTGGCAGATTAGGACGATCTACCTAGCAACAGCCATTTCTGGTAAGTATAAAAAAATTATTTTTTTTTTTTCACATTTTTTGGAGCCTTTTTGGCTATTCTTCTTTTTTTTTTTTTTTAGGGTGGACTTCCAGTTTAAGGCTTATCCATAGGTGCTGGAAGTATCTCCTAAACCTCCACGGTTTAGGAGATATTTACAAGAAAGCCGTGCTATTTACAAGAAAGCCATGCGCCGATGTCTACGGCGCATGCGCACTTAAGAAAGGGCAGATCGTGACGTTTCTAAAGGGGTCATGCCGTGACTGGCGGCTCCCGTGCGCATGCAACGTCACACGACTCTGGCCAGTCACAGAGCCGGAGTTCGTGCCCCCGGAAGGAAGAGGGGTGAAGATGGACGCTCGCTGTCAGTGGGGACAGAGGTGACATCGCAGGATTCGGTTTCAGGTAAGTGACACATAATGGGTTACTATGCGATGCATAGTGGCCCATTATGCTTTACCTTTGCATGGAAATAAAGAGGAAGTAAAACCCATCAGGGTTTACTTCCTCTTTAATAGGAGTAGGCCAGAAATAATTGGAATACAATGTGGAAATGAAGATATGATTTAAAGTGGAAGTAAACCCTCCTATCGTTTTCAGCCAAGGAAGCTGCCATCTTTGCCTCTGTTTAATCTACAACTGCCATGATGCTGCACATGTGATCAGTTTAGACACCAGCCATTGGATGGTTTGACAGTTTGGTTGAGAGCACAATCAATGGGAGTGTTACATTTCCGGCAATGGCCGGAAATAAAACAGTTTTTTATGGATGGGTTCACTTCCGCTTTAACATTTTGGCCATAGATACACTTGAAATGCATGGAGACCTGTGTCACCAGCATTGCCTAGGCCAGTGATGGCAAACCTTGGCACCCCAGATGTTTTGGAACTACATTTCCCATGATGCTCACCTACACTGCAGAGTGCATGAACATCATGGTAAATGTAGTTCCAAAACATCTGGGGTGCCAAGGTTTGCCATCACTTGCCTAGGCATTCTCATCCTTGGACAAAGATAAAACCTGCAGTGCATTAAACGTTAGGAGACCTAGACGATGCCAGGGATACCCCATGGATCATACTCTCTTTGAAGGCTTCTAAAAGAGGAAGGAAGGAAGTCAACTACAGGAGCATGGAGTGAGTACAGTGTGAGATCCTGCCCACAGACTGTAGATAGTGGTTCCTGTGGCGTTTTCCCTACAAGGTATTGTCCATTACATTTTGTTGATTGCTGCTCAGCATTTCTCAGTGCTGAAGTGATAGGACAGCTTAGGCTTGGAGCACGGTGGCAATTGCCCCCCAGGCCGCCCTAACTTATATTCAAAACGGCTGGCGGTCGCTGCCAGTTGACATTTTTTTTCACGTGAAGGAAGAAAGTTGGGGCTGGGGGCACGGCCGCGGTGGCCGCCAACTAACTGTAGGCGGGGGGGGGGGCACCCAGGGCTGGCCCTACCATGGGTCCCATTGAGCTGCCTCGGAGGGGAAGGGGGGGGGCCGAGTGAAGTCTCAGAAGTCTCCCCTCGTGGACCGGCTCCTATGATAGACATAGACAGCACACTGGTTCTGTCTATCATAGGAGCCAGTCCAGGAGGCAGGACGTCATATGACAGTGCCACGCCGGGTAAACGGGAGATCATTGCTCTGTGTATTGGATGGGCACTTGCGAGGCTGCATTGATGGTAACTGATCAGGCTGCATTGGATGGGCACTGATCAGGCTGCATTGGATGGGCACTGATGAGGTTGCATTGATGGGCACTGATGAGGTTGCATTGATGGGCACTGATGAGGTTGCATTGATGGGCACTGATGAGGCTGCATTGATGTGCACTGGTGAGGCTGAGCTGATGGGCACTGGTGGGGCTACATTGATGGGCACTGATGAGGCTGAGCTGATGGGCACTGGTGAAGCTGCATTGATGGGCACTGATCAGGCTGCATTGGATGGGCACTGGTGAGGCTGCATTGATGGGAACTGATCAGGCTGCATTGGATGGGCACTGGTGAGGCTGCATTGGATGGGCACTGGTGAGGCTGCATTGATGGGCACTGATGAGGCTGCATTGATGGGCACTGATGAGGCTGCATTGATGTGCACTGGTGAGGCTGCATTAATAGGCACTAATGAGGCTGAGCTGATGGGCACTGGTAAGGCTACATTGATGGGCCACGCCGGGTAAGTGGGAGATCCCCGCTCTGTGTATTGGATGGGCACTGGTGAGGCTGCATTGATGGGAACTGATCAGGCTGCATTGGATGGGCACTGGTAAGGCTACATTGATGGGAACTAATCAGGCTGCATTGGATGGGCACTGGTGAGGCTGCATTGATGGGCACTGGTGAGGCTGCATTGATGGGCACTGGTGAGGCTGAGCTGATGGGCACTGGTGAGGCTACATTGATAGGCACTGATCAGGCTGCATTGATGGGCACTGATGAGGCTGAGGTGATGGGCACTGGTGAGGCTGCATTGATGGGCACTGATGAAGCTGCATTGATGCATTATTTTTGTTAAACCTCCTCTGTTGCTAATAAAGTGGAACTTCAGTCATTTTTTCATCTTTCCATCTATTGAATCTTCTGCCCTTGTTGTTGTTTTAACTTTGGATAGTAAAACATTTTTTTTTTGCCAACAAATACCTTATACAGCCCACTTCCTGTTTCCTGTCTGGGAAAAGCCTAGGCATAGGACATCATGCACAGCTCTCTCTTTCACTCTGGTGAGAGTTTGCCAGGAAGGGAGGGGGTCAGTCATAAGAGGGCCAATGAGAGCTGCAGGGCTGGAGGTGTGTGTCTGTGTAAATCCAGGAAGTGAACAGGCAGCAGCTTAAGCTGCCCACAGTTAAAATGGCTGCAGCCAGACTCGGTGGATGGAGATTTCTGCAGCATATTTGGCATGTACAGAATCACAGTATATATAAAATAATCTGCAAAGTGGTTGGAGGGAAGCTTCAGAATGACAAATTGTGTGAGCAGACTGCAGTTCCTCTTTAACATTACATTTTGTTATCACATTGTATCATATTTGTCTTGCTTCATAACATTAATATCCGTTATAAAACCAGGTGGGCATAGATGGTGAGCTGATTTGGTGGTTCAATGCGCCACTTGACTGGACTTGCCCCCCAGCCCTCTCCTGCTTGGGGGTCTACTGAGCATGTGATGTCAGTAATATTGCTCTTCTCCAACGGTGGAGGTGAAATATCTAAAGCAGTGGTCTCCGAGGGGCCATATGTGGCTCTTTGCTTGCTTTTATCCGGCCCTTGGGGCACTATTCCTCCCACTGATACCAACAATGGGGTACTATTCTTCCCACTGACACCAATGATTTAGTACTATTCCTCCTACTGACACTAATGCTGGGGCACTATTCCTCCTACTGATACCAACAATGGGGCACTATTCTTTCCACTGACACCAATGATGGGGCACTATTTCTCCCACTGACACTAATGATGGGGCACTATTTCTCCCACTGACACCAACAATGGGGCACTATTCCTGCTACTGACACCGTTGATTGGGCACTATTTCTCCCAATGAGAGCAACAATGCAGCACTATTCCCCCCACTGGCACGATGGATGGGGCTCTATTTCTCCCACTGACACCAATGATGGAGCACTATTCTTCCTCCCACTGATACCAACAATGGGGCAATATTCCTCACACTGGCACCATAGATGGGGCACTATTCCTCCCACTGACATCAATGACTGAATGCTATTTCTTTCTCTAAAAACAACAATAGGGGACTATTCCTCCCACTGACACCAATGATGGGGCACTATTCCTCCCACTGACACCAATGATGGGACACTATTCCTCCCACTGGCACCAATGATGGGACACTATTCCTCCCACTGGCACCAATGATGGGATACTATTCCTCCCACTGGCACCAATGATGGGGCACTATTCCCTCCCACTGACACCAATGATGGGATACTATTCCTCCCACTGGCACCAATGATGGGACACTATTCCTCCCACTGGCACCAATGATGGGATACTATTCCTCCAACTGGCACCAATGATGGGGCACTATTCCTCCCACTGACACCAATGATGGGACACTATTCCTCCCACTGACACTAATGACGGAGCACTATTTCTTCCTCTGATTCCAACAATAGGGTTCTATTCCTCCCAATAATGCCAGTGATGGGAGCAATGTTTACTGAAACCAAGGGCATTTTCTACTCAAACTGGCCACCCTCACAGTCTAAAGGACAGTAAACTGGCCCTTTCTTTAGAAATTTCGGAGACCTCTGATCTAAAGGAATGAAGAAACAATGAAACCAGGCAAGCTTTGTCTAATTAAATTGGCATTTTCAAGTCTGTATGAATACATTCCTGACCTGCCAGAATACAGTATAATTTTTCATTAAACCTATACCTTTTACCTTACTGTCCCTGAGCTCCTGGCGAGTGGCTTTGCCCAAGCTGAGACGTCATCAGTCTGCAGCAAGCAGGAGGAAGCATTTCCTCAGTCTCCTCTCTGTCAGCGATCAGAGTGCAACATTGTATCTTTATAGCAAGTCCCAAGGTGAGATTCAGCAGCAGGGGCTAAAATGTGTCAGACATCTGTGAGAGAAAATCAGATAGATATTAGGTCTGGTATACAATTTATTTAATATCGTTTAATAATAGTGTTTATTTTTTTAAAACATTTTTAGAAGGAAGGGTCCTCTTTAATTTTGCTGATTTATAACTCCAAAGGCAGGGAGGCTTCATTGGAAAATTTATGTCATTCTTTCTGCAGCAACAAAAAGAATGTTTTATGATGAATTGAGGAAAAACAATCTCGCGGAGGCCCCGATGATCCCGGTTCTGTTTCTGCACGAGATTTATTCCCAGTTTAGCTGTGTGCATTTGATGAATTATAATTTCCAAAGCCAGCGTTTCACATGGAGGACGCACAGACCGCAGGTTTAGTCACTTGGCTCCGTGCTCGCTCCATCTTTGATCTCGGCTCTGAAAACAGTAATTAGTGGGGCAATTAACTCAATTACATAATTCCTTAGTAAGTTTTTATTTATTTTTTGTTTTGCTTGTTAAAAAGAATCTGGAGCACCGTGACCAATCAAGAAGCTTTCAAATCGTACAAATACCAAGATGGAGAGATGGAATTCAGATAAAGCTGGAGTTTGGCGCCCCCTTCTGGTATGATCTTAAATATATCTTTTTTTGTTAAGAAGAACTCCATCCAAAATTGAGAGTATTTTTCACGCAGATGATACTTCCTTTGAGTCATGGCTGGAAAATCTGTGTTCTTGCTCATGCAAATGCATGATTGTGACCTGACCTCAACCCGATAGAACACCTTTGGGATGAATTAGAGTGGAGACTTTGAGCCAGGCCTTCTAGTCCAACATCAGTGCCTGACCTCACAAATGTGCTTCTGGAAGAATGGCCAAACATTCCCATAGACACCCTCCTAAACCTTGTGGACAGCCTTCCCAGAGGAGTTGAAGCTGTTATAGCTGCAAAGGGTGGGCCAACCCAATATTGAGCCCTACAGACTAAGACTGGGATGCCATTAAAGTTCATGTGCGTGTAAAGGCAGGTGTCCTAATACTTTTGACAATAAAGTGTGTGTGTGTGTGTGTATATATATATCTATATATATATAGATATATATAGAGAGAGTGAGTGAGTGAGTGAATAACTTGTATAGCGCTACAACTGCAAACTAAATCGCCTCAAGGCGCTTTGCATTCAGTGATGTCCTGATCCATCAGAAGAGGTGGGTCTTAAGTTTTTTCCTGAAGGCCTGATGGTTTTCTTCCATGCGGGTATCCGTGGGTAGAGCGTTCCATAGCCGTGGTCCTTGCACTGCAAATCTTCGTTCTCCCTTTGATTTGTAGCGGGACTTGGGGATGTGGAGGAGGTTTTGGTTGGTTGATTGGAGAGTGCAATTGGGGGTGTAGTGTAGTGTTTTATCTTCTCGCATAGATCTTGTGGAGCGTTTCCCTGTGTGCACTTGTGGGTGAGGCAGAGGGTCTTGAATAGTGATGAGCCGAACACCCCCGGGTTCGGTTCGCACCAGAACCCGCGAACGGACCGAAAGTTCGTACGAACATTAGAACCCTATTAAATACAATGGATGCGAACGTTCGAATTCTAAAGTGCTAATTATAACGACTATTATGCATGTTATTGTCCTAAAAAGGGTTTGGGAACCCGGGTTCTGCACCAGGGGACATGTATCAATGCAAAAAGAAGTTTTAAAAACGGTCGTTTTTCGGGAGCAGTCATTTTAATGATGCATAAAGTGAAAAAAAAAAGTCAAATATTCCTTTAAATATCGTACCTGGGGGGTGTCTAAAGTATGCCTGTGAAGTGCCACGTGTTTCCCGTGTTTAGAACTGTCCCTGCACAAAATGACACTTCTAAAGGAAAAAAAAGCCATTTAAAACTTCTTGCGGCTTTAATGTAATGTCTGGTCCCGGTAATATGGATGAAAATCTTTAAGAAAAATGGCATAGCTACCCCATGACCCCCCCCCCCCCCCCTACCCCAGCCCATTACCAGCCCCTTTGGGTCTTGTATGGATATTAAGGGGAACCCCGCACATAAAATAAAAAAGGCCCTATATACTCTGAACAGCCGTATACAGGCGGTGCATACAAGACAGGGACTGTAGGTTTGTTCTTATGTAGAATGTGTTTGTAATTTTGAACAGGTACATTGTTGAACTGTAGCTCCAGCCCAAAAATCTATTTTTAAACTTTTTGGGAAACATAGGTAAGGGTTATCACCCCTGTAACATTTGTTTTGCTGTCTGTGCCCCTGTTCAGAACATTTCACCTCACTTTCCGTCCCAATGACAACTGTTTTTGAAATGTGGTGTTTTTCTTGAAACAAGGATTGCTGATAAAGCATCAGTACAGAGGAGACACCTTTCTCCCATATTTATTCTTACAGGAGAGAATTTTCCTTCCTAGGGGTAGATTTCCTCTCACTTCCTGTTGTCTTCTTTCGTTTGCAAGTAGGAGTCGTTTGTAAGTTGGATGTTTGAAAGTAGGGACCTGCCGTATATACTCTGCAGAAATAGGCCCCTTAGTTGTTGGTGTTGGCACAACACTGTAAGCACTCACAGTTACTCTTGGTTGGTGCTGGAACGCCCTGCTGTCAACTATTATATCAGGAATTTTAATTACATATAATTGTTGAACAGTGGTAGTAAAAATTGGGGCTTTGATGGTGGTGCTGGTGCCACAACACTGTAAGCCCTGACAGTTACTCTTGGTGGGTGCAGCAATGGGCCCTGCTGTGAATTATTAGATCAAGAATTGTAATTGCATGCCCCTGTTGAACAGGGGCTGACAAATTGGGCTTTTCGTGGTGGTGGTGGTGGTGGTGGTGTTGCCACAACACTGTAAGCCCTCAGAGTTACTCTTGGTGGGTGCAGGAATGGGCCCTGCTGTGAATTATTAGATCAAGAATTGTAATTACATGCCCCTTTTGAACAGTGGCTGAAAAATTGGGCCTTTCGTGGTGGTGGTGGCGTTGCCACAACACTGTAAGCCCTCAGACTTACTCTTGGTGGGTGCAGGAATGGGCCCTGCTGTGAATTATTACATCAAGAATTGTAATTGCATGCCCCTGTTGAACAGGGGCTGAAAAATTGGGCCTTAGGCACTGGTGGCACAACACTACAACCCCTCACAGATACTGTACTTGGAGCACAGCAATGAGCCCTGTTGCAAAGTATTGCTTCAAAAATTGTAATGACACGCCCCTGTTAAACAGGGGCTGAAAAATTGGGCCTTAGGCACTGGTGGCACAACACTACAACCCCTCACAGATACTGTACTTGGAGCACAGCAATGAGCCCTATGGCAAATTATTGCTAAAAAAATTGTAAGTACACGCCCCTGTAAAACAGGGGCTGAAAAATTGGGCCTTAGCCACTGGTGGCGGCACCCATAAACAAAAATGATCTTCCAAGCTATCATCATCAATCGTATCATTGAGGACTCGGAGGAGGAGGATAGCCAGTCAACATAACAGCACAGGCACTCAGCATCAGCATCAGTCTTGAAAGGACGTGACATGTTAAAATCAATTAGTCTGTTATATCAGCATCAGGTGTGTGGTAGCTGGTGGTGATCCAAGACTGGTTCATCTTGATGAAAGTCAGTCGATCAACCGAGTCGGTGGACAGGCGCACCCTGTGATCCGTGACAAATCCTCCAGCAGCACTGAATGTGCGTTCCGAAAGAACGCTGGATGCAGGACAGGCCAGTAGCTCAATTGCATACTGTGCAAGCTCTGGCCAGTGATCCATCCTCAAGACCCAGTAAGCCAGAGGATTTTCGGTGGGGAAGGTGTCCAAGTCTGACCTTGCCCCTAGATATTCCTGCACCATGTTTATCAGACGCTGGCGATGGTTGCTGGAACCAATCATACTTTGGGGCTGCGGACTAAAGAATTGTCTGAACGCATCGGTCAGACGGCCACCTTCCCCACCGCTCCTTCTTTGACTGGCCGAAGCCTCAGCAACTCGTTGTCCTGGACCAGGAGTTTGTAACCTCCCAGTCTCTGGGAACGCGTTGCACAGACCTTTCTGCAAGGCCTCCCGGAGTTGTCTCATCCTCTGCTCCCTCTGCGACGGTAACATAAGGTCCGCAACCTTACCCTTGTACCGTGGATCAAGGAGAGTGGCCAGCCAGTAATGGTCCCTCTCCTTGATCCGAAGAATACGAGGATCCTTCCGCAGACTTTGCAGGATCAGGGAGGCCATGCAGCGTAGGTTTGCTGAGGCATTCGCTCCGGAGTCCTCTGGGTCACTAAGGACGACATGATCCGCAGTCACCTCCTCCCAGCCACGTACAAGTCCACTGGTTTCTTGGGACTGTAAATCATCCCTAAAAGACTGCTGCTGATGATGCTGAGTGCCAGCCTCCACCTCCATGCTGACACAATCCTCCTCCTCCTCCTCCTCCTCCTCCTCTTCCTCTTCCTGTGCGATGGGTGGGACAGAAGGAACACTGTCTGGGTAAAGGGGGCCTTGAGAGGCAAGGAAGTCCTCCTCTTCCTGCCTCTGTTCTGCCTCAAGTGCCCTGTCCATTATTCCACGCAGCGTGTGCTCCAACAGGTGGACAAGAGGTACAGTGTCACTGATGCATGCACTGTCACTGCTCACCATCCTCGTGGCCTCCTCAAATGGTGCCAGGACAGTGCATGCATCCCTGATCATGCCCCACTGGCGTGGAGAAAAAAACCAAGCTCCCCTGACCCTGTCCTGGTGCCGTAGTCGCACAGGTACTCATTGATGGCCCTCTGCTGCGTGTGCAGCCGCTGCAGCATGGCCAACGTTGAGTTCCACCTGGTGGGCATGTCACATATAAGGCGGTTCTTGGGCAGGTTCAACTCCTTTTGCAGCTCAGCCAGGCGAGCACTGGCATTATAAGATCTGCGGAAATGCACACAGACTTTCCTGGCCTGCCTCAGGACATCCTGTAAGCCCGGGTACCTGCCCAAGAACCGCTGCACCACCAGGTTAAGGACGTGAGCCACACAGGGCACATGGGTCAGTTGTCCCTGTCGGAGGGCGGAGAGGAGGTTGGTGCCATTGTCGCAAACCACCATTCCTGGCTTAAGCTGGCGTGGCGTCAACCACCTCTCGGCCTGGCCCTGCAGAGCAGACAGGACCTCTGCCCCAGTGTGGCTTCTGTCCCCCAAACACACCAGCGCAAGCACGGCATGGCATCTTTTTGCCTGCGTACTTGCGTAGCCCCGTGAACGGCTACGGAGCACCGCTGGTTCATAGGACAAACCACAGGAAGAGGCCATGGAGGAAGAAGAAGAGGAGGGGGTGGAGGAGAGAGGTGTGTCACAACCAGTAGTAGCATTTTGGAGGCGTGGCGGTGGGACAACCTCCAACACTACTGCACCTTGTCCTGCATCCTTCCCAGCTGCCAAAAGAGTGACCCAATGGGCCGTGAAAGAAAGGTAACGTCCCTGTCCATGCCTGCTGGACCATGAGTCAGCGGTAATATGCACCTTACCGCTGACCGCCCTGTCCAGCGAGGCCAAGACATTGCCTTCCACATGCCGGTAGAGAGCCGGAATAGCCTTCCGTGAGAAAAAGTGGCGTTTGGGAACCTGCCACTGAGGAACCGCACATTGCACAAACTCACGGAAGGGGGCCGAGTCTACCAACTGAAAAGGCAGCAGTTGAAGCGCTAGCAATTTAGCCAAGCTAGCATTCAACCGCTGGGCATGTGGATGGCTGGGAGTGAACTTCTTTCGACGGTCCAGCAGCTGGGGCAGGGAAATTTGCCTGCTAGAATCGGACGTCGGTGTACTGCTAGCAGAGTGGCCGCAAGTACTTGGCTGTGACACACCTAATTCTACACCTTCATTCCTCTCAGTGCATGTTTCAGAGAGGACTGAAGTTATAGTGGGGTTGGAAATCCCAGCTGATGCGGTGCAAGGAGAGGTCCGCTTTGTTCTTTGGTGTGGGTCTTTGAGGTAGGCTTGCCAACGAGCTGCATGGCAGGTCAACATATGTCTGGTCAGGCATGTGGTACCCAAGCGGCTGATGTTTTGGCCACGCGATATACGCTTGAGACATATGTTGCAAACAGCAGCTGTGCGATCTGATGCACTAGCCTCAAAAAAGGCCCACACCAAGGAACTTTTTGAATGACGGGCAGAGGCAGCGCCCTGCACAGGCGGAGCTCTGCGGTGTGATTCCGTCGGTGTACTGCCCTTACGCTGGCCACCAAAGGGCATCCTGTCTCGTTGGAGATGTGCCTCCTCCTCATCCTCCTCCTCCTCTCTCCTATTAGGCACCCACGTGGAGTCAGTGACCTCATCATCCCCTCCCTCCTCATCACTGGAGCCAATCTGGCAGTATGCTGCAGCTGCTGGAACATGACTGCCAGATTGGTGTCCTTCTTGAGCATCCCCTCTGTCTGCTCTCACCCTACTGCCTTCCTGTAGCTGGGTTTCATCATCAGACCCTTCGAAACGCTGGGCATCCTCCTGGAGCATGTACCCAACACTGTGCTCAAACAGTTCGGGGGACTCCTCAGGAGGAGGACATGGTGGGTCTAGGGAAGGAGTGACTGATGATGAGTCTGACATTGATACCAGGGAAGAGGACGCTTTGGCAGCTGCTTTGCCAGTACCCTGAGCCTGGGTGAGAGAGGATGAGGAGGAGGAGGAGGGCTTGGTCATCCACTCTACCAAGTCTTCGGCATGATGTGGCTCAACATGTCCAGCTGCGGAAAAGAAGGACAAGCGTGTCCCATGGCCATGTGCTGATGACAATGCACCGCGTCCACGACCAGCACTGTTGCCCCCAGACACAGAGCCTGCTTGCCCTCTTTTATTGCCTCCTGACTGTCTGCCTCTCCTTGTTTGCCTTCCAGACATTCTAATAGATGGCCTGCAGGGAGATGGGAAAAAAGCAATAAGGGCTACCTTCAGGTGTCCTTCTCTGTCCCTTGAAACAAGGACTTGCACAGTGAAAGAAACTGACACTCTCCCTACCTACAGTTTTCTGTCCCTAGAAAAAATGTTTTTTTTAAGCACAATATAGCACAAGGAGAATTCACTCACTGTCCTTCCAGGTCCCTAGAAACAAGGACTTGCACAGTGAAAGAAACTGACACTCTCCCTACCTACAGTTTTCTGTCCCTAGAAAAAATGTTTTTTTTAAGCACAATATAGCACAAGGAGAATTCACTCACTGTCCTTCCAGGTCCCTAGAAACAAGGACTTGCACAGTGAAAGAAACTGACACTCTCCCTACCTACAGTTTTCTGTCCCTAGAAAAAATGTTTTTTTTAAGCACAATATAGCACAAGGAGAATTCACTCACTGTCCTTCCAGGTCCCTAGAAACAAGGACTTGCACAGTGAAAGAAACTGACACTCTCCCTACCTACAGTTTTCTGTCCCTAGAAAAAATGTTTTTTTTAAGCACAATATAGCACAAGGAGAATTCACTCACTGTCCTTCCAGGTCCCTAGAAACAAGGACTTGCACAGTGAAAGAAACTGACACTCTCCCTACCTACAGTTTTCTGTCCCTAGAAAAAATGTTTTTTTTAAGCACAATATAGCACAAGGAGAATTCACTCACTGTCCTTCCAGGTCCCTAGAAACAAGGACTTGCACAGTGAAAGAAACTGACACTCTCCCTACCTACAGTTTTCTGTCCCTAGAAAAAATGTTTTTTTTAAGCACAATATAGCACAAGGAGAATTCACTCACTGTCCTTCCAGGTCCCTAGAAACAAGGACTTGCACAGTGAAAGAAACTGACACTCTCCCTACCTACAGTTTTCTGTCCCTAGAAAAAATGTTTTTTTTTAAGCACACTATAGCACAAGGAGAATTCACTCACTGTCCTTCCCAGTCCCTAGAAACAAGGACTTGCACAGTGAAAGAAACTGACACTCTCCCTACCTACAGTTTTCTGTCCCTAGAAAAAATGTTTTTTTTAAGCACAATATAGCACAAGGAGAATTCACTCACTGTCCTTCCAGGTCCCTGGAAACAAGGACTTGCACAGTGAAAGAAACTGACACTCTCCCTACCTACAGTTTTCTGTCCCTAGAAAAAATGTTTTTTTTAAGCACACTATAGCACAAGGAGAATTCACTCACTGTCCTTCCAGGTCCCTGGAAACAAGGACTTGCACAGTGAAAGAAACTGACACTCTCCCTACCTACAGTTTTCTGTCCCTAGAAAAAATGTTTTTTTTAAGCACAATATAGCACAAGGAGAATTCACTCACTGTCCTTCCAGGTCCCTAGAAACAAGGACTTGCACAGTGAAAGAAACTGACACTCTCCCTACCTACAGTTTTCTGTCCCTAGAAAAAATGTTTTTTTTAAGCACAATATAGCACAAGGAGAATTCACTCACTGTCCTTCCAGGTCCCTGGAAACAAGGACTTGCACAGTGAAAGAAACTGACACTCTCCCTACCTACAGTTTTCTGTCCCTAGAAAAAATGTTTTTTTTAAGCACAATATAGCACAAGGAGAATGCACTCACTGTCCTTCCAGGTCCCTAGAAACAAGGACTTGCACAGTGAAAGAAACTGACACTCTCCCTACCTACAGTTTTCTGTCCCTAGAAAAAATGTTTTTTTTAAGCACAATATAGCACAAGGAGAATTCACTCACTGTCCTTCCCAGTCCCTAGAAACAAGGACTTGCACAGTGAAAGAAACTGACACTCTCCCTACCTACAGTTTTCTGTCCCTAGAAAAAATGTTTTTTTTAAGCACAATATAGCACAAGGAGAATTCACTCACTGTCCTTCCAGGTCCCTAGAAACAAGGACTTGCACAGTGAAAGAAACTGACACTCTCCCTACCTACAGTTTTCTGTCCCTAGAAAAAATGTTTTTTTTAAGCACAATATAGCACAAGGAGAATTCACTCACTGTCCTTCCAGGTCCCTAGAAACAAGGACTTGCACAGTGAAAGAAACTGACACTCTCCCTACCTACAGTTTTCTGTCCCTAGAAAAAATGTTTTTTTTAAGCACACTATAGCACAAGGAGAATTCACTCACTGTCCTTCCCAGTCCCTAGAAACAAGGACTTGCACAGTGAAAGAAACTGACACTCTCCCTACCTACAGTTTTCTGTCCCTAGAAAAAATGTTTTTTTTAAGCACAATATAGCACAAGGAGAATTCACTCACTGTCCTTCCAGGTCCCTGGAAACAAGGACTTGCACAGTGAAAGAAACTGACACTCTCCCTACCTACAGTTTTCTGTCCCTAGAAAAAATGTTTTTTTTAAGCACACTATAGCACAAGGAGAATTCACTCACTGTCCTTCCAGGTCCCTGGAAACAAGGACTTGCACAGTGAAAGAAACTGACACTCTCCCTACCTACAGTTTTCTGTCCCTAGAAAAAATGTTTTTTTTAAGCACAATATAGCACAAGGAGAATTCACTCACTGTCCTTCCAGGTCCCTAGAAACAAGGACTTGCACAGTGAAAGAAACTGACACTCTCCCTACCTACAGTTTTCTGTCCCTAGAAAAAATGTTTTTTTTAAGCACAATATAGCACAAGGAGAATTCACTCACTGTCCTTCCAGGTCCCTGGAAACAAGGACTTGCACAGTGAAAGAAACTGACACTCTCCCTACCTACAGTTTTCTGTCCCTAGAAAAAATGTTTTTTTTAAGCACAATATAGCACAAGGAGAATTCACTCACTGTCCTTCCAGGTCCCTAGAAACAAGGACTTACACAGTGAAAGAAACTGACACTCTCCCTACCTACAGTTTTCTGTCCCTAGAAAAAATGTTTTTTTTAAGCACAATATAGCACAAGGAGAATTCACTCACTGTCCTTCCAGGTCCCTAGAAACAAGGACTTGCACAGTGAAAGAAACTGACACTCTCCCTACCTACAGTTTTCTGTCCCTAGAAAAAATGTTTTTTTTAAGCACAATATAGCACAAGGAGAAGTCACTCACTGTCCTTCCAGGTCCCTAGAAACAAGGACTTGCACAGTGAAAGAAACTGACACTCTCCCTACCTACAGTTTTCTGTCCCTAGAAAAAATGTTTTTTTTAAGCACAATATAGCACAAGGAGAATTCACTCACTGTCCTTCCAGGTCCCTGGAAACAAGGACTTACACAGTGAAAGAAACTGACACTCTCCCTACCTACAGTTTTCTGTCCCTAGAAAAAATGTTTTTTTTAAGCACAATATAGCACAAGGAGAAGTCACTCGCTGTCCTTCCAGGTCCCTAGAAACAAGGACTTGCACAGTGAAAGAAACTGACACTCTCCCTACCTACAGTTTTCTGTCCCTAGAAAAAATGTTTTTTTTAAGCACAATATAGCACAAGGAGAATTCACTCACTGTCCTTCCAGGTCCCTAGAAACAAGGACTTACACAGTGAAAGAAACTGACACTCTCCCTACCTACAGTTTTCTGTCCCTAGAAAAAATGTTTTTTTTAAGCACACTATAGCACAAGCACAAAACACACTGACACTCTCCCTACCTATCCTTCTCTTTCCCTAAACTAAAGGAATCCAGGTTAAGCAAGAAAGAAATAAAAGTCACTGTCCCTGCCTATGCTGCTCTATCCCTGCTCCGGAACACACTACACTAGGCCGCCGTGCTGGCGGCCTTTTATAGTGTGGGGCGTGTACTAAACACCCTCAGCAATAATTGGCCACAGGCATCCTGCCTGTGGCCAATCATTGCTCTCCTCGCTGCCGGCGCTGTGATTGGCCAAGCATGCGGGGTCACAGTGCATGCTTGGCCAATCACAGCGCCTGGATGACACTGCGATGGCGTAGTGCATTGTGGGCCGTTCGCGTCACTCGAATTTGGCGCGAACGGCCCAAATCGTTCGATCTTCGTCGAACGATCGAACAGCCGATGTTCGAGTCGAACGTATGTTCGACTCGAACACGAAGCTCATCCCTAGTCTTGAATGTGATTCGATCCTTTACGGTTAGCCAATGAAGGGTCCTCAGTGATGGGGTGATGGATTCCCAAGGTTTTTTTCCCGTTACCAGCCTGGCAGCCGTGTTCTGGACGACTTGTAGGCGCGAAATCTGGTATTTGGTTAGTCCGAGGTAGAGGGCGTTTGGGTATTATTTAGATATAATGCTGGCTGGAGCACTATCTGGGTTGAGTTTGTATGTTCTCCCTGTGCTTGTGTGGGTTTCCTTTGGGAACTCTGGTTTCCTCCCACATTATAAAAGACATGCTGGTACTTTGGTCCCATTTAAATTTGGCACTAGTATGTGTATGTATGTATGTGGGATGGGGATCTTAGATTGTAGGCTCCTTGGGGGCAGGGACTGATGTGAATAATATGTAAACTGCTGTATAAATTGTTGGCGCTATATAAATACCTGCAATAAGAATAATTCTATAATATATATATATACATATACAGGTGATACTCGAAAAATTAGAATATTGTGCAAAAGTTAATTTATTTCACTAATGCAACTTAAAAGGTGAAAGTATTATATGAGATAGACTCATTATATGTGTAGCGGCCTCACCCTGACCTCTTTAGCTAGGGGTATGTCGAGCGACAGAGTGAGGTGCGCTACGGCCCATGTCCTCCCCATGGCTGTGGGTGAGGTGAAGGCCGGTACCAATCTTTTCCTCGGGCCAAATGTGTGCCGGTTATGAGGGTCAGTCCCTCCGTGCCAGAATCTCCCTTTGTTCCCATCAACAGAGTCCATACACCCATCAAAGTCCAAACTCAGGTTTATTGCGCATCTCCACATACAGCCAAATGCAACGGCACGATACGATGGGGAAGCAGGTCGAGGCACTGTACAGGTTCCTAGTCCCTACACTCCCTGTGCTATGACCAGGGGTTGCAGGAGTCTTGATGAAAGCTCCTCCGCTGCGCTGTAGCCCCTATCAGGGGAAGATGTCCTCCAAGGGAGTTACCGAAGGCCCATCCGTCACCGGGTTGACACTGCACCGGGTCTTCGGACGGGTGACCTCCCCAGCCTCCTCACCTCAGATGCGGGTCCCCTCGCAAGGGGCGCCCTGGAGCAACTTCACCCTCGCGGGACCCAGTCGGAGTCACCGGGTCCCAGGCCTCCTCAATAGTACCTCACCCCAGGCTGAAGGTGCCTGGGATGGACTCCATCTTCATTCCGGCCAGGCCTAGGGCGCCTAGGCCGGAACCTTGAACCGCCCGCACCCAGGCCTAAGGTGCCTGGGTGCGTGAAGAGATGATCCCCCCCAAAAAAGACCTTGTGGCGAGAGCGTCTCCCCCTTTTATCTCCTCCCATCGACACCACGGCGGGTTCCCCGCCCCAGCCGTACCATCTCCAGGAAGGGACAAAAAAAGGGTAACACTGTGGTAGTGATTCTACCTCGAGCCTGTAGGTACCCCGCCACCCACAGGCCAAGGAGAATATTGCACCACCCAATCCTCCACGAATAACAAAAAGGGGTCTAATCCCTGACATAATTACACACCTGGGTCTCTCTACTCCCAGGTGTATCCCACTAACTTTGAAGACCCCGCTACATATGCAAAGCAAGATAGTTCAAGCCGTGATTTATCATAATTGTGATGATTATGGCTTACAGCTCATGAAAACCCCAAATCCACAATCTCAGAAAATTTGAATATTACATACAATCAATAAAACAAGGATTGTATATAGAACAATATCGGACCTCTGAAAAGTAGAAGCATGCATATGTACTCAGTACTTGGTTTGGGCACCTTTTGCAGAAATTACTGCCTCAATGCGGCGTGGCATGGAAGCGATCAGCCTGTGGCACTGCTGAGGTGTTATGGAAGACCAGAATGCTTCAATAGCGGCCTTCAGCTCTTCTGCATTGTTCGGTCTCATGTCTCATCTTTCTCTTGGCAATGCCCCATAGATTCTCTATGGGGTTCAAGTCAGGCAAGTTTGCTAGCCAATCAAGCACAGTAATCCCACGGTCATTGAACCAGGTTTTGCTGCTTTTGGCAGTGTGGGCAGGTGCCAAGTCTGTCTGGAAAATGAAGTCAGCATCCCCATAGAGCTCGTCTGTGGAAGGAAGCATGAAGTGCTCCAAAATCTCCTGGTAGACGGCTGCGTTGGTCCACTGTGCTTCTATAAGTCCAGGGTCAACACCAGCAGATGACACGGCTCCCCAAATCAACACAGACAGTGGGAACTTTACACTGGACTTCAAGCATCTTGCAGTGTGTGCCTCTCCATTCTTCCTCCATACTCCGGCTCCTTGGTTTCCAAATGAGATGCAAAATTTGCTGCCATCAGAAAAGAGGACTTTGGACTACTGAGCAACAGACCAGGTGTGTTTTTCTTTAGCCCAGGTAAGACGCTTCTGACTTTGTTTGTTGTTCAGGAGTGGCTTGACAAGAGGAATACGACATTTGAAGCCCATGTCCAGGATCCGTCTGTGGTGTGGTGGCTCTTGATGCACTGACTCCAGCCTCAGTCCACTCCTTGTGAAAGTCCCCAACACTTTTGAATGGCCTTTTCCTGACAATCCTCTCCAGGCTGCGGTCATCCCTGCTGCTTGTGCACCTTTTTCTTCAACACTTTTCCCTTCCACATAACTTTCTATTAATGTGATTTGATACAGCACTTTGGGAACATCCAACTTCTTTTGCATTTACCGTTTGAGGCTTTCCCTCCTTATGGTGGTTTTCTGCACAACTGTCAGGTCAGCAGTCTTTCCCATGATTGTGATTCCTACTGAACCAGACTGAGAGACCATTTAAAGGCCCAGGAACCCTTTGCAGGTGTTATGGCTTAATTATCTGATTAGAGTGGGACACTTTTAGCCTAGAATATTGCCCCTTTTCACAATATTCTAATTTTCTGGGATTGTGGATTTGGGGTTTTCATGAGCTGTAAGCCATAATCATCACAATTATGACAAATCACGGCTTTAAAGTGGTTTTAAACCCGGTAAAAAATATTTTTTTTTTATAACAACCTGGAAGAGAAAGGCATAATGAGCTAATATGACTAGCATAATAGCTCATTATGCATCACTTACCTTAGGTCGGGGCCCCCGAAGCCATCCTCGTCTCCCTCTTCAGCCGCATCCATCGCTGCGGCGACAGCCGGAAGGTTACTTCCGGGTATCGTCGCACCAGCCAATCACAGCGCCGCTCCGGCGCTGTGATTGGCCGGAGCGGCGGAGACGTCACTCTGCGCATGCGCGCGAGAGCCGTCACAATCGGCTACGCCCAGCTATTGCTGGGAAGTAGCCGATTTTGTGAATGGGATTAACCCCATGAATGCGCCGTTGTCTACGGCGCGCCTGCGCCGTAGACAGCGGCGCCTGTCATTTTTAGTAAATATCTCCTAAACCGTGTAGGTTTAGGAGATATTTCTTGCACCTACAGGTAAGCCTTAATCTAGGCTTACCTGTAGGTGCAAGTTGAAAAAGTGGGTTTACAACCACTTTAACTATCTTGCTTTGCATGTAATGAGTCTATCTCATATATTAGTTTCACCTTTTAAGTTGCATTAGTGAAATAAATGAACTTTTGCACGATATTCAAATTTTTCGAGTATCACCTGTATATTATGTAATTTGTTATTATATAATAATATTAATTCACATGCACTATTTCATATTTACTAAATACATATTTTTTTATTTGATATTTTTTATCCTTATTAACCGCTTAAGGACCAGCCGCCGCCATTATACTGCGGCAGGTTGGCTCTCCTGCACGAATCGCCGTAGGCATACGTCGGCCGCTTTCAGAGCAGAAAGTGTCCGATCTGTCTGCCGCAATGTCGCAGTCCCACTAAAAATCGCAGATCGCCGCCATTACTAGTAAAAAAATAATAATAATAAAAATGCCATAAATCTATCCCCTATTTTGTAGACGCTATAACTTTTGCGCAAACCAATCAATATACGCTTATTGCGATTTTATTTATTTTTTTCAAAAAATATGAAGAATACATATTGGCCTAAACTGATGAAGAAATTTATATTTTTAATTATTATTATTTTTTATATTTATTATAGCAAAAAGTACAAATTATTGTGGTTTTTTTTTCAAAATTGTCGCTCTTTTTTTGTTTATAGCGCAAAAAATTAAAACCGCAGAGGTGATCGAATACCACCAAAAGAAATCTCTATTTGTGGGGAAAAAAGGACGTCAATTTTGTTTGGGTACAGTGTCGCACGACAGCTCAATTTTCAGTTAAAGCGACGCAGTGCCGTATCGCAAAAAATGGCCTGGTCATTGAGGGGACAAATCCTTCCGGTCCTTAAGTGGTTAAACCAAAGATGCTTAACTAGCCATTGGTCTTATTCAGCCTTTTTCAACCGGGGTGCCTTGGCAAAATGCCTGAGGCTGGGTTCACACCTATGCGTTACGTTTTTGAGCTTGGAGTCTTTGCCAAGTTTGCAATCAGTCGTTCAGCAGTTCCATTGCGTTTTTAGCTGCGGACTTGCCGACCTGGGAAGTCTCGCCGCTGTTATCATGAGGGGAAACTTTACGTCAAATTTTAAATAAAAAAACGGCATGGGTTCCCCTCCAGGAGCATACCAGGCCCTTAGGTCTGGTATGGACTTTAACAGGAACCCCTACGCCGAAAAAAGTCCATAGCAGACCCTTATCCGAGCACGCAACCTGGCAGGCCGCAGGAAAAGGAGGGGGGGACGAGAGAGCGCCCCCCTCCCTCCTGAACCGTACCAGGCCGCATGCCCTCAACATGGGGGGTGGGTGCTTCGGGGCAGGGGGGCGCACTGCGGCCCCCCCACCCCAAAGCACCCTGCCCCCATGTTGACGAGGACAGGGCCTCTTCCCGACAACCCTGGCCGTTGGTTGTCGGGGTATGCGGGCGGGGGGCTTATCGGAATCCAGGAGCCCCCTTTAATAAGGGGGCCCCCAGATCCCGGCCCCCCACCCTATGTGAATGAGTATGGGGTACATCGTACCCCTACCCATTCACCTGGTGGAAAAAAAATGGCAATAAAAACACTACACAGATTTTTTAAGTCATTTATTAGTCAGCTCCGGGGGTCTTCTACCAACTTCGGGGGTCTTCTTCCAACTTCGGGGGTCTTCTTCCGACTTCGGGGCCCTCCGGTGTCGTCTCCGCCGCGCTCTCCGGTTCTTCTCTCGCTCTCCGGTTCTTTCTTCCTTCTGCCGGGCCTCCGCTATCTTCTTCCAGCTCTTTTGCTAGCGGGGCCCGGTCTTCTTCGTCGCCTTCTTCCCTCTTCTCTCCTGGAGATGTTGACTCGTCGCTCTCTCCGGCTGTAATGCCGTATGAGCGGAGTGCATTCACTTTTATAGGCATGGGCGTGGTCACCGGGTGATGACACCCAGTGACACCGCCCCCATATGCCGTCACAGTCCCATCATTCCCCGGGATTGTGACGGAAGAAGGAAGGCCCGGCAGAAGGAAGAAAGAACCGGAGAGCGAGAGAAGAACCGGAGAGCGCGGCGGAGACGACACCGGAGACCCCCGAAGTTGGAAGAAGGCCCCCGAAGTCGGAAGAAGACCCCCGAAGTCAGAAGAAGACCCCCGGCGCTGACTAATAGATGACTTAAAAAACCTGTGTAGTGTTTTTATTGCCATTTTTTTTCCACCAGGTGAATGGGTAGGGGTACGATGTACCCCATACTTATTCACATAGGGTGGGGGGCCGGGATCTGGGGGCCCCTTATTAAAGGGGGCTCCTGGATACCAATAAGCCCCCCGCCCACATACCCCGACAACCAACGGCCAGGGTTGTCGGGAAGAGGCCCTGTCCTCATCAACATGGGGGCAGGGTGCTTTGGGGTGGGTACGGCCTGTTACGGTTCAGGAGGGAGGGGGGGCCGCTCTCTCGTCCCCCCCCTCTTTTCCTGCGGCCTGCCAGGTTGCGTGCTTGGATAAGGGTCTGCTATGGACTTTGGGGGGACCCCCACGCCGTTTTTTTCGGCGTAGGAGTTTCCGTTAAAGTCCATACCAGACCTAAGGGCCTGGTATGCTCTTGGAGGGGAACCCATGCTGTTTTTTTTATTTGGCGTGGAGTTCCCCCTCAAGATCCCTGTTCAGAACGCAACACATGTGCGAATCAGATGCGTGCCCATAGAACATAATGGGCCTGAATTCGCACCTGAGCCGCACCGCAATGCCTAAAGAACGCACAAGTTTTTTCGGCAATGCGCAGTGCGAATGCATCGCACATATGTGAACCAGCCTCATTGGAATCAATGTATTTTATAATGTTATGCGAATTGGATGCGATATAAGCCGCAACCAATTCGCATAGGTGTGAACCGGGCCTTAAAATTGACCCAAAATTGTATACAAGCCAGCGGGTTGATGAAACCTGCCTTTTGACTACACAAAGCCACAGGTTTTCATTGTGCATCATTAAAACCTTCTGGCTGGCAACCTCCTAACGGCCAATGACATCACCAGTTGATAAGGAGGATGTCAGTTGCCTGCAAATCATCCTTGTTTGACCCTCCCTTGCCTCTTTCCATCAGCTTTGGTGTCTCATTAGCTGATTGATGGAGAAAAGCTGAGGGAGAAGAGAAACATTGGAATACTAGTCAGTACTAATTAGCAAAAGTGTATTTGCTTTGGAACAATAAATCACTGCTAACATTTGGTGTCCTACGTGTATTAATGTTGCTGCATTTTGTAAAACTATCAGAATAGTTTTTACATTTTAGAATGGGGCGCCTCAAGACTGTCTATCATTTTGGAGGGTGCCTCAAGATTGCCCATAATTTTGTAAGGTGTCTCAAGATTGCCCATAATTTTGGAGGGTGCCTCAAGATTGCCCATAATTTTGGAGGGTGCCTCAAGATTGTCCATAATTTTGGAGGGTGCCTCAAGATTGTCCATAATTTTGGAGGGTGCCTCAAGATTGTCCATAATTTTGGAGGGTGCCTCAAGATTGCCCATAATTTTGGAGGATGCCTCAAGATTGCCCATAATTTTGGAGGGTGCCTAAAGATTGCCCATAATTTTAAAGGGTTCCTACACTGAAAAAAAAGGTTGAGAAACCCTGATCTAGAGTTCTGCAAAATGTCTGTCTTTGTCTGGAGTTTTCCTTTAACCTATCCAGATTTAGGAGTGAAACCCGCTCTTTGGCGTCACTTTGAGAAATTCTTCAGATAGATTTTACAGAGTTTATTCAGCTTTTATCGCAGTCGGTTTCCATGTGGCTTTCTGTCCCTTTGGAGTGGTCTCCAGCTGCCTCATCTTGCAGACATGACTTTATTAGTCTGGTGATACTGGGGGGGTGGGGTGTACATTAAAGGATTCGTTTTGAGCAGATCACAAGTCCCACCATGCGGGTTTATTGAGTTGTGGGTCATGTCGCAGTGACCCGTTCCCGTCTACAAGAATACCAGAGGACCTTGGTGCAAGGAAACATGCGAGACGTGGCCTGGCTCCATCTCTGGAGGCTTTTGATATGCTGCCAGCCCGATGCAGGAGGGCCACCTCCTCATGAAAACATATAGAAGAAAAAAGAAAACATTTGCCATGGGGCAGAGGGCTGTCTGAGAGAAGCAATCCAGGCTCACAACATCACACGGGTCAGGGTTCTGTTTAAAGGGAAACTGCAATTATTTTCTTGTTGGATTTTGATTTAAATGTAATCAGCTTAGCATAAACTTTTTTTTTTTTTTTTTTTTTTTACAAACCTTGATTTTTGTGCATAGCTTTTATTTACACATGCATACAGATGTGTTTGATTGCCTTGCTCTTTTTATTTTATTCTCAAGGATCTCATCCAGATTTTCTCCAGTGAAAAGTATTATGCCCTGCTAATGAAAGTGGCCCTTTTGTACTCTTGAAACACGTTGACTTTTCCAAAGAATAAACTGTTTCTGGACCTGTAAAACTTTGTGCTGTTCTCATTACATAGATACATAGTTGGTAAGGTTGAATAAAGGCACCAGTCTATCCAGTTCAAACTATGCGGTGTGTGTGTTTTTATGTCAAAATTAATTCCCATATCCCTGTATGTTGCGACCATTAACCCCTTGCCGACCATGTCACGAACATTTACGTTGGCAAAATGGCACGGCTGCGCAAAGTAACGTGTATATATACGTCACTTTGAATTTCGCGCCTGTGCGGGCGGGCGAGCCCCTGCCACGAGCTCCGTGACCATGCCCACGGGACCCGAGGACTCGATGTCCGCTGGTGTCCCGCGATCGTGTCACGGAGCTGCAGAACGGGGGATGCCTGTGTAAACAAGGCATCTCCCTGTTCTGCCTTGTGACACGACACTGATTGTCTGCTCCCTGCCATCGAGAGCAGTGATCAGTGTCGTGTCACATGTAGCCCAGCCCCCACACAGTTAGAATCACCCCCTAGGACACACTTAACCCCTTCATCACTCCCTAGTGGTTAACCCCTTCCCTGCCAGTGTCATTTACACAGTAATCAGTGCATTTTTATAGCACTGATCGCTGTATAAATGACAATGGTCGCAAAATAGCATCAAAAGTGTCCGATGTGTCCGCGATAATGTCGCAGTCATGATAAAAATCGCTGATCGCCGCCATTACTAATAAAAAAAATAATAATAATAATAAAAATGCCAAAAAACTATCCCCTATTTTGTAGACGCTATAACTTTTGTGCAAACCAATCAATAAACGCTTATTGCGATTTTTTTTACCAAAAATATGTAGAAGAATACAAATCGGCCTAAACTGAGGAAAAAATTCGTTTTTTGATATATTTTTTGGAGATATTTATTATAGCAAAAAGTAAAAAATATTGCTTTTTTTCAAAATTGTCGCTCTTCTTTTGTTTATAGCGCAAAAAAATTAAAACCGCAGAGGTGATCAAATACCACCAAAAGAAAGCTCTATTTGTGGGAAAAAAAGATACATTTTGTTTGGGTGCCACGTCGCACGACCGCGCAATTGTCAGTTAAAGCGAATCGCAAAAAATGGCCTGTTTTTTTATCTTAATGCATTCTATGCCCCTCGGTCCCCCTAACACTTACCTGAGGTCCCTCTCTGTCCAGCGATGTCCACGAGTGTCTCAGCCGTCCGAGATTCTTCCTCCTGATTGGCTGAGACACAGCAGCAGCGCCATTGGCTCCCACTGCTGTCAATTAAAGTCAGCTGGCCAATCAGAGGAAATAGGGGCGGGGCTGGGGCGGGTCTCCGTGTCTGAATGGAGACAGGGAGCTTTGACTCAGCTCAGGTGCCCCCATAGCATGCTGCTTGCTGTGGGGGCACTGAACAGGAGGGAAGGGCCAGGAACACAGAAGAGGGACCCGAGAAGAGGAGGATCTGGGCTGCTCTGTGAAAAACCACTGCAGCAGACCAGGTAAGTATAACATGTTTATTATTTTTATAGGAAAAGAAAAAAAACTAGCCTTTACAATCACTTTAAAGCGGAGTTTCACCCAAAAATTGAACTTCCGCTTTTAGGAACCCTCCCCCCCTCCGGTGTCACATTTGACACCTTTTAGGGGGAGGGGGAGCAGATACCTGTGTAATACACCCGCGGGTATCTACGCCATTTCCCGTCCCCCCCCCGCTGTCTTCTGGGAGACACACAGGTTCCGGAAGACAGCAGGGACCAGTGGGATAGCGCAGCGTGAGTCGCGCATGCACAGTAGGGAACCAGGAAGTTGAAGCCGCAAGGCTTCCACAGTAGGGTGACCAGACATCCCCGGTTTCAGGGGACAGTCCCCGGATTGAGGACACTGTCCCCGGACCAAGTCTGTCCCCGGTTTTGTCCCCGGATTGGATTTGAACATGGGCTGGGGCAATTTCAAAGACAGTCAGTGCAGATTTAGAAAAAAAATAATTCTGAATTACAACCACCCACCCCCCACTCCGCCACTCCTACTAGCCTAGGGGGTGTATTTTTTTCCATTATCTGTGCCCCTTTCTGATGATCATGTGCTGGTTGGAGCGGAGGGAATATTTCTTCAGTTTGGGGTGCATGCCCATTCAGCTCCGCTCGCATGTTCTTCTGCCTTGGCTCAAGTCCCGAGCAGCCGCCTGCCTGCTTATCTCCTTGCCTTCCCTGGTGGAGTGATCTTCCTCCGCTCCCCACCCAGTAGTAGCCGGGGCCTGGAGAGTAAGACTTGACTGGTTGTGAGGCGGGCGGGGACGGGCAGAGTCGCTGATTGCCGCCATTACTAGTAAAAAAAAAAATATGTCCCCGGATTTCATTTAAAAAATCTGGTCACCTTATTCCACAGACCGTGATGATTTGGAGAGCCATGTCATCTGCTGGTGTTGGTCCACTGTGTCCACAGGTCTGCGATTACCTTGCTGCGAATGTTGTGTTTTGGACAGATTTGAAACAGGACTACATATGTTGCTCTATGCACCTGGTCAGATTATCCTCTTTGTTAATAGAAGACAAAAGGGAGAAGAGCCAGTGTATTTTTGCTTCTTTGAGCAGTTGTTGTGCCGCTGTTCAGTAAGAATTTAGGATGCAGGATACAGGTGACTCTCATAAAATGCAAAGTCAGTGGTTTTGCAATGTTTTTCGTAGTGAGAACAGCTTACAGCAGTGACACCGGCCCAGGAGAGTCCTTTTCTGCTGAGTCATCACAAAAATTCTGCTGAACCCAAAATTGCCTCCCATCTAAAAAAAACAGCCTGCCGTTGTGTAAGTGCTGGGAAGTCTTATCGGAAGCCTGTACAGAGGAAAATAGGTATCTCAGAAAGCTCTGAAGCCATTAATCCGCATGATAGCAATATAAATAGCATTCTCATAAGTAGATTATTGATTGTAGTCACCAAATGTCCTTGATATTTTTAGTGATGGGTGAAGCATGAGTGGGCAGAGCCAGCCCTGGCTTCTTCTATGTGTTGGATACTACACCGGTGAGATCTCCCTACCATAAATCCTGTCCACCTGGAAGTGTGGGAGATGTTCCTACTTTGTATGTTTCCGCTTCTCCTATTACATGATTCTCCTTATTATAAAATGATTAAAAATCTAACAGGAATGGTGGAACCCCCTCCTAATGTATGACCACGTATGACTATCCTTGTGAAGCACTAGAAATATTTTGCAGTGATTTCCAGTGATTTTTTTTGAAGGTTCTTTCTTGACCCTTCTTCTTTATGAACCAAAAATCTGCCCAGGTCCATCAAGCATACTGAACAGGAATGACAGCCCCCTCTTTACATCAGTGTCCTAAGTCCCACCCCCTTCACAAAATAACCAGCCTTAACATCACAGTTCCCACCTTTAGATTAGCGTCCTCAGTTCCCCTTCACATCACAGCCCTCCTTTGTATTGAAGTGACCCTTTACATTGCAGTGCCCCTTTATATCACAGTGTCCCTATATAAAACAGTACCCCTTTATGTCACAGTGTCCCTTATATCACAGTGTCCCTATATAAAACAGTACCCCTTTATGTCACAGTGCCCCTTATATCACAGTGTCCCTATATAAAACAGTACCCCTTTATGTCACAGTGTCCCTTATATCACAGTGTCCCTATATAAAACAGTACCCCTTTATGTCACAGTGCCCCTTATATCACAGTGCCCCTTAGATCACAGTGCCCCCTTCATTATAGTGACCCCTTACATCACAGTGCCCCTTACATCACAGTGCCCCTTACATCACAGTGCCCCTTTATGTCGTAGTGCCCCTTTCAGCACAGTGCCCCTTTATGTTACAGTGCCCCCCTTTTTTTTTCCAAATTTGGAACTTCGGCTAAATCCACTCCTCGCCCCCTTACATGCCACATTTGGCATGTAATTTTTTTGGGGGGAGAGTGGGGGCTTCAGTAGGAGTGGGACTTCCTGTCCCACTTCCTCCTTCTGCCCTGGGGTCACCTAGGTGATACGTCATATCGCCTTTTGGCGGCCCCTCCCTGTAGGCGATCACCTGGGACGTGACAGGTCCCAGGCGATCGCCTGTCCACTCAGCCGTTCGCGCATGCGCAGTGAGTGCCCGGCCGTGAAGCCAAAAGCTGTCACGGCCGGGTGCCCACACTATGAATGGAGGCGCTGGCGGAGAAGGGGGGGAGAGGAGCGGAGCTCCGGGCGGCGCGCCGCTGGACAGTGGAACAGGTAAGTGTATGTTTATTAAAAGCCAGCAGCTACACTTTTTGTAGCTGCTGACTTTTAATAAACATAAAAAAAGGCTGGAACTCCCCTTTAATAAGTAAAAAATTTGTGTTACAACAGAAACAGCGAATCTCGCCCAAAAAACAAAGAAACACCATTTGAGTACACTGTCTGTAGATAAGAAGCAATATATATATATATATATATATATATATATATATATATATATATATATAGAATCGCAGGAAGCAAATAACAACTAGAGCCATAAGAGATAAAAGAGCCCCGGGCTAGTTTCCCACAACCCCTAAATACAGTCATAACAAATAAAGCACCTACATGTTAGCCCATACACCTAATCCGAAGTAGCAGGTAGAATGGTACTGTCAGAAGACACCCATGGGTCCCATATCTTATGAAATTTTTTAGGACAACCCCTGGATAGCTACAGTGGCACTTTAATCAGAGTGGCCCTTTATGTCATAGTGTCACTTTTGTCACACGGCCCCTCTATATCACAGTGCCCCTTTCAATGCAAGCCTCCCCTGCACAGTCTTACCTTTGGCAGGGTAGAGGCACTTATCAACATGGGGTTTGCTCTCCCAAGTCTCCTGCCCAGCCGCCGCTGTCATCCTCACAGCAGTGCAGGGGGCGAGAGGTCCTGCAGATCTAGATGGAGGGCTGCTCAACTTAAGCTGGTGATGGAGCAATGGTGAGGTGCGTTAAATGAAATATCCCATTGCAACCAGTTGTCCCCTTCCCAGAGGAACCCCTAAAATGATTTTGAGGTCTTGAGGAACCTCCCCTAAGCCCAATTCAACAGGAGTCAATGGGGAAAAGGCCCCTTACATTGGTGATCGGTGGGAGGAATGCAACCTTAATGCCGCGTACACACGATTGAACATTCCGACAACAAAACTGTGGATTTTTTTCCGACGGATGTTGGCTCAAACTTGTCTTGCATACACACGGTCACACAAATGTTGTCGGAAATTGCGAACGTCAAAAATGCGGTGACGTACAACACGTACGACGAGCCGAGAAAAATTAAGTTCAATAGCCAGTGCGGCTCTTATGCTCGATTCCGAGCATGCATGGAATTTTGTGCGTCGGAATTGTGTACACACGCTCAGAATTTCCGACAACAAGTTTTGTTGTCGGAAAATTTGAGAACCAGCTCTCAAATTTTTGTTGTCGGAAATTCCCACAGCAAATGTCCGATGGAGTCTACACACGGTCGGAATTTCCGACAAAAAGCTCCCATCGAACATTTGTTGTCGGAAATTCCAAGCGTGTGTACGCGGCATTACAATGGTGGTCAGAAAACCATCCCTACAGACAGCTACAAAACCTGTGTCATGATGCTGCTTTGCCAAGTGGGGTTGGCCCTGGAACTATTCAGGTACCATGAGATGACAGATCACTCAACCACATCTCAAGGACCCCCTAACAACTTCTGGAGGAACCCTAGGGTTCCATAGAACCCTGGTTGATAATGGCTGGCTTAAAGCAGATGACACTAATCTATGCAGTGGAATAACGTCCTTACAGGATGTCTCCAATTTAAAAGCCAACCTCAATGCTCTGTCTAATTGGGCGACTATGTGGCAGATGAGGTTTAATGTTGATAAATGTAAAGTTATGTACTTGGGGGCTAAGAATATGAATGCATCATAGATACTAGGGGGAGTACAACTGGGGGGATCCGTAGTGGAGAAGGATCTGGGGGTTTTGGTAGATCAAAAGCTCAATAATGGCATGCAATGCCAAGCTGCGGTTTCCAAAGCGAGCAAAGTCCTTTCTTGTATAAGAGAGGTATGGACTCCAGAGAGAGAGATATCATTTTGCCCCTGTTCAAATCATTAGTAAGACCTCATCTGGAATATGCAGTTCAGTTTTGGGCTCCAGTTCCCAAAAAGGATATCGGGGAACTGGAGAAAGTGCAGAGAAGGGCAACCAAACTGATAAGAGGCATGGAGGAGCTCAGCTATGAGGAAAGATTAGAGGAACTGAATTTATTCACTCTTGAGAAGAGGAGATTAAGGGAGGATATGATCAACATGTACAAATATATAAGGGGTCCATATAGTGAACTTGGTGTTGAGTTATTCACTTTACGGTCAACACAAAGGACACGGGAGCACTCTTTACGTCTAGAGGAAAAGAGATTTCACCTCCAAATACGGAAAGGTTTCTTCACAGTAAGAGCTGTGAAAATGTGGAATAGACTCCCTCCAGAGGTGGTTCTGGCCAGCTCAGTAGATTGCTTTAAGAAAGGCCTGGATACTTTCCTAAATGTACATAATATAACTGGGTACTGACATTTATAGGTAAAGTTGATCCGGGGAAAATCCTATTGCCTCTCGGGGGATCAGGAAGGAATTTTTTCCCCTGCTGTAGCAAATTGGATCATTCTCTGCTGGGGTTTTTCGCCTTCCTCTGGATCAACTGTGGGTATAGAATTAGGTATATGGGATTGTATGATATAAAAAAAATTTTTTTATGGTTGAACTGGATGGACTTGTGTATTTTTTCAAACTGACTAACTATGTAACTATGTAAAGCCTTGGATGATTGGAGACTACAGGTATGCTTTCTTACATGCAACATAGAATCTCAGCTACCATCACTATACTGGTAATAATAAATGGTGGGAAAGAAGCATAGGACACAAACTTCACAATGAGAATTACTCTGGTGACTGCTTCTTTTCACACAAAAAATACTTCTGCATGGAAATGTTTCCCTCCAACAGACTGCTAAAAACAGAACAGAAAATTATAAAAAAAATGTTTTAACTGTTGATAAAATAATTTTGGCCATTTCATAGGAAACTGCAAAAAAATGATGCATTCCAGAAGCAGCACCCCATTTAGAGGGAGTGACAGGAAATAGCAGGCACAAGGTTTCATAGCGTGCAGAGTCACCCCCAGCCAGACATGTCACTGTAAATCACTAGTGTGAGCCTAATTTTTAACCAACTCAGCTCCAGAAGGCTTTACTCCCTTCTTGACCAGGCCATTTTTTGCTATTCAGCATTGTGTTACTTTAACTGGTAAATGTGTGGCCATACAATGTTGTACCCAAATAAAATGTATATATACTGTGTATATATATATATATATATAAAAATTCACAAATAGAGCTTTCTTTCGGTGGTATCTGATCACCACTGTGATTTCATTTTTAATTATATGTAGCGGGTCTCTAAATTTAGGTGGGACACCCAGGTGTGTAAGTATGGGAATAGTGGACCACTTGTGTTCGTGGAGGATTGGATGGTGTAATAACCTCCTTGGCCTCTGGGTGGCGGGGTACCTGGAGGCTCAAGGTAGATTTGCCATTACAGTGCTACCCTTTTTGTCCCTTTCCGGAGATGGTACGGCGAGGGCGGGGAACCTGCCGTGGTGTCGATGGGAGGAGATAAAAGGGGGAGACGCCCTAACCACGAGGTCTTTGGAGGATCTTCTTCACGCGCCCAGGCACCTTAGGCCTGGGTGCGGGCGGTTCTGGATTCCGGCCCAGGCGCCCTAGGCCTGACCGGAATGGAGTTGGAGTCCATCCCAGGCACCTTCAGCCTGGGGTGAGGTACTATACTAGGAGGCCTGGGGTCCAGTGACTTCGACTGGATCCCGCGAGGGTGGAGACGTCCGAGGGTCCCTGAGGTGGATGGGGCCCATGTCTGAGGTGAGGAGGCAGGGGAGGTTACCCATTCGGAGAGTCTGGAGCAGCATCAACCCAGTGACGGATGGGCCTCTGGTAACTCCCTTGGAGGGACATCTTTCCCTGATAGGAGTACCTTTGCTGCGCTGCGGCCCCTATCTACGTTCTCTTGAGTCGCTGGTAAAGACTCTCAAATTCTAAGTCCTTTCTAGCTAATGCTATAGTAACGACTGGCGAGATCACAGTGGTTTAGCTAATAACCAGGATAGTGCCTCGACCTGCTCATTCCCCATATCAAAATGTTATCAAGTCGCAACCAGTTGGCTACTGAAGCGCTGTTTATTGTGAGATGTACAATAAAACAAGAGTTGGACTGTGATCGGTGTGGGGAACTCTGGTTAATGGGAGCAGAGGGAAGTGTTGACACAGCGGGACTTGATTCTAGACAAAAGCACATAGGCCCGAGGAAATATCTGGTGCTGGCCTTCACCTCACCCACAGCTATGGGGAGGACATGGGCCGTAGCGCATCTCACCCTATCGTGTGACATACCCCTAGGCAAAGG
The DNA here is from genome assembly GCA_029206835.1 of Rana muscosa. NCBI lineage: Eukaryota > Metazoa > Chordata > Amphibia > Anura > Ranidae > Rana > Rana muscosa. The sequence continues at coordinate 309,205,586 of CM055128.1, forward strand.
AGATGGGGTGAGGTCGCTACATATATAAACAAAAAAGACGCCAAATTTTTTGGGGGGGAAAAAAATAATGTTTTACTTTCTGCTATAAAACATATCCAATAAAAAATAAATCAAGTTTCTTTAGAAATTTAGGCCAAACTGTATTCAGCTATGTCTACGGTAAAAAAAATCCCGATAAATGTACATTGATTTGTTGCATCTACAAACTATGGTGTATATATACTGGAATTATATATATTTTTTATACTACTAATGGCGGTGAACAGCGACTTATAAAGAGACTGTGATAGTGCAGAAAGCAATCTGACACTAACTGCCACTGGGTGGGAACTAACTGCCACTGACATCACCAGTGACACTAATACAGTGGCCAGTGATAATACTATCCACTTCCCGCCCGCCGGCCATCATATGACGTCCTTGACTATGAGCGGGGATATCTGAATGATGCCTGCAGCTGTTCAGCCGCTTGATCTGTCTTACGGGTGGCGAGAGGGGATGTTCCCCCCGCCGCCCTCCGGTGCTTCTACCGACTCAGCCCTGCCATCGGTGAGCCGGAGAAGGAACCGACCCGCGTCGGATATTGACCATAGAGATTTCCGTTTGACAAGATGGTCCCTGGAGACTCCATGATCGTTTGGAGGCCAGGCGCGATGTTATGACGTCACGCCTGGCCTCTGCATTCGAAAAAAAACGGCGGTGCTTCGGCTGGGAAGCTGACATCTTTTTTTTTTTTCTATTCCAGGCTTCCCAGCCTAGAGGTGAGAGGTCCTCACTGTAAAGAGGACCTGTAATGCTTATTCCTATTACAAGGGATGTTTACATTCCTTGTAATAGGAATAAAAGTGTTTAAAAAAAAAAAAGTGTCAAACTAGAAAAATAAAAGTAAAATTAACAATAAAAATAAAAATTTTAAGCGCCCCCGTCTGTGTGTTAGCACGCAGAAGCGAACGCATACGTAAGTCGCGCCCACATATGTGAACGGTGTTCAAATCACACATGTGAGGTATCGCCGTGAACCTTAGAGCGAGAGAAATAATTCTAGCCCTAGACCTCCTCTGTAACTCAAAACATGTAACCAGTAAAAAAATCTAAACGTCGCCAATAGGGATTTTTATTATTAATATTAACCCCTAACTTAAATATTAACCCTAATACTAACCCCCAACCCTAATATTAACCCCTATTCCTAATCCTAACCCCTAACCCTAATAACCCCCAATCCTAACCCTTAATTCTAACCCCTAACCCTAATATTAACCCCCTAACCAAAATCCTAACCCTAAAATTTAAACCCTAACCCTAATATTAACCCCTATCCCTAATCCTAACCCTAATATTAACCCCTAACCCTAATATTAACCCCTAATCCTGACCCTAATAATAACCTCTAATCCCTAATCAAATCCTAACCCCTAACCCTAATCCTAACACCTAATCCTAACCCCTAACCTTAATTTTAACCCCTAACCCTAATCCCTAACCTAACAAAATAAATAAATGATAATAATAAGTTAAAAAAAAATACTAATTAAATGAACCCCTAACTCTAACCATAACCTTTATCCCCTTACAAAAAAAAGTAAAAAAAATGAATGAATAATAATAAGTAAAAAATAAATGAATAAGTGGATCAAAAGCTGAAAAACATAGCAACAAATGATGAAACAGATCATATTTTTCTCTATTGGCTAATAATAAAAAAACACCAAAGCTCAAATGCTTCAAAAACACCATTACAAACGCCTGAAAAAACACCCAAAAAAATTTGCAAAAAGTGACGCTCAGGGGTGAATGCAGCCATAAAGAGGCGAGGGGTGTCTTATTACAGCTCCTAGTTTTGTGAACTCTTCCTCTTTTAAGCACATGTTAGGGCAGAAACCATATTCATGCACTAAAATAATTTGTATAATGCAGCGCATCACAATGGTATGTAATGAAACCGAAATGTATCCTGCAAGGCACCAGTTGGTAAAGTAGAAACATGGTCAAAGCAGCAGGTTGAGGGTCAGCAACAGGTTACAAAAACATAACGATAATGAAATGTGTGAGCCACTGGTTAGCAATAAATCAGTTGCATTAGCCAGACAAGCAGACAGAAGAGTAGTCAAAGAATTAATTAAAGTGAGCAGCAAGTACAGGTATACCTGAGTGGTCAGGTATGGCCAAGGTGGTTATCAGGGTCCACCTGTGCCATGAAGTCCAAGGAATTGTCTGTAGACCTCTGAGACAGGATTGTATGGAGACACAGATCTGGGGAAGGGTACAGAAAAAAAATCTGCAGCACTGAAGGTCCCAATGAGCACAGTGGCCTCCATCATCCGTAAATGGAAGAAGTTTGGAACCACCAGGACTCTTCCTAGAGCGGGCCACCTGGCCAAACTGAGCGATCGGGGGAGGAGGGTCTTAGTCAGGGAGGTGACCAAGAACCCGATGGTCACTCTGACAGAGCTCCAGTGTTTCTCTGTGGAGAGAGGAGAACCTTCCAGAAGAACAACCATCTCTGCAGCACTCCACCAATCAGGCCTGTATGGTAGAGTTTCCAGACGGAAGACACTCCTCAGTAAAAGGCACATGACAGCCCATCTGGAGTTTGTCAAAAGGTACCAAAAGGACTCTCAGACCATGAGAAACAAAATCCTCTGGTCTGATCAAACAAAGATTGAACTCTTTGGCCTGAATGGCAAACGTTCTGTCTGGAGGAAACCAGGCACCGCTCATCACCTGGAGAAATTCCATCATGCTGTGGGGATGTTTTTCAGCAGCAGGAACTGGGAGACTAGTCAGGATCGAGGGAAAGATGAATGAAGCAATGTACGGAGACATCCTTGATGAAAACCTGCTCCAGAGAGCTCTGGGTCCCAGACCGGGGTGAAGGTTCATCTTCCAACAGGACTACGACCCTAAGCACACAGCAAGGATAACAAAGGAGTGGCTATGGGACAACTCTGTGAATGTCCTTGAGTGGCCCAGCCAGAGCCCAGACTTGAACCCGATTGAACATCTCTGGAGAGATCTGAAAATGGCTGTGCAACGATGCTTCCCATCCAACCTGATGGAGCTTGAGAGGTCCTGCAAAGAAGAATGGGAGAAACTGCCCAAAAATAGGTGTTGCAAGCTTGTAGCATCATACTCAAAAAGACTTGAGGCTGTAATTGGTGCCAAAGGAGCTTCACCAAAGTATTGAGCAAAGGCTGTGAATACTTATGTACATGGGATTTTTTTAGTTTTTTTATTCTTAATAAATTTGCAAAAATTTCAAATTCAATTCCTTTCACGTTGTCATTATGGGTTATTGTTTGTAGAATTTTGAAGGAAATAATGAATTTAATCCATTTTGGAATAAGGCTGTAACATAACAAAATGTGGAAAAGGGGAAGCACTGTGAATACTTTCCGGATGCACTGTATCTCAGGTCCATCGGCAGCTTAACTGTTACCTTTAGGGGGAGACATTGACCATGACTGTCAGGTTTCACACTGCTACACACGGAATGATGAACCATTCTCCCTGGCCTCTGCACCAGAAGAGCTTTCACTATAATATCCTCACCACAGTCACACGCTTACAGTTTTGCTCATAAGTTTACATACCCTGGCAGAATTTATGATTTCTTGGCTATTTTCAGAGAATATGAATGATAACACAAAAACTTTTCTTTCACTCAATAATATTCTCTGAAAAATGGCCAAGAAATCATAAATTCTGCCAGGGGATGTAAACTTCTGAGCACAACTGTAATTATTACTTAATTATTAATAGTGATGAGCCGAACACCCCCGGGTTCGGTTCGCACCAGAACCCGCGAACGGACCGAAAGTTCGAACGAACATTAGAACCCTATTAAATACAATGGATGCGAACGTTCGAATTCTAAAGTGCTAATTATAACAACTATTATGCATGTTATTGTCCTAAAAAGGGTTTGGGAACCCGGGTTCTGCACCAGGGGACATGTATCAATGCAAAAAGAAGTTTTAAAAACGGTCGTTTTTCGGGAGCAGTCATTTTAATGATGCATAAAGTGAAAAAAAAAAAGTCAAATATTCCTTTAAATATCGTACCTGGGGGGTGTCTAAAGTATGCCTGTGAAGTGCCACGTGTTTCCCGTGTTTAGAACTGTCCCTGCACAAAATGACACTTCTAAAGGAAAAAAAAGCCATTTAAAACTGCTTGCGGCTTTAATGTAATGTCTGGTCCCGGTAATATGGATGAAATTCTTTAAGAAAAATGGCATAGCTACCCCATGACCCCCCCCCCTACCCCAGCCCATTACCAGCCCCTTTGGGTCTTGTATGGATATTAAGGGGAACCCCGCACATAAAATAAAAAAGGCCCTATATACTCTGAACAGCCCTATACAGGCGGTGCATACAAGACAGGGACTGTAGGTTTGTTCTTATGTAGAGTCTGTTTGTAATTTTGAACAGGTACATTGTTGAAGTGTAGCTCCAGACCAAAAATCTATTTTTAAACTTTTTGGAAAACATAGGTAAGGGTTATCACCCCTGTAACATTTGTTTTGCTGTCTGTGCCCCTGTTCAGAACATTTCACCTCACTTTCCGTCCCAATGACAACTGTTTTTGAAATGTGGTGTTTTTCTTGAAACAAGGATTGCTGATAAAGCATCAGTACAGAGGAGACACCTTTCTCCCATATTTATTCTTACAGGAGAGAATTTTCCTTCCTAGTGGTAGATTTCCTCTCACTTCCTGTTGTCTTCTTGCGTTTGCAAGTAGGAGTCGTTTGTAAGTTGGATGTTTGAAAGTAGGGACCTGCCGTATATACTCTGCAGAAATAGGCCCCTTAGTTGTTGGTGTTGGCACAACACTGTAAGCACTCACAGTTACTCTTGGTTGGTGCTGGAACGCCCTGCTGTCAACTATTATATCAGGAATTTTAATTACATATAATTGTTGAACAGTGGTAGTAAAAATTGGGCCTTTGATGGTGGTGCTGGTGCCACAACACTGTAAGCCCTGACAGTTACTCTTGGTTGGTGCAGCAATGGGCCCTGCTGTGAATTATTAGATCAAGAATTGTAATTACATGCCCCTGTTGAACAGGGGCTGAAAAATTGGGCCTTAGGCACTGGTGGCACAACACTGCAACCCCTCACAGATACTGTACTTGGAGCACAGCAATGAGCCCTGTTGCAAAGTATTGCTTCAAAAATTGTAATGACACGCCCCTGTTAAACAGGGGCTGAAAAATTGGGCCTTAGGCACTGGTGGCACAACACTGCAACTCCTCACAGATACTGTACTTGGAGCACACCAATGAGCCCTGTTGCAAAGTATTGCTTCAAAAATTGTAATGACACGCCCCTGTTAAACAGGGGCTGAAAAATTGGGCCTTAGGCACTGGTGGCACAACACTGCAACTCCTCACAGATACTGTACTTGGAGCACACCAATGAGCCCTGTTGCAAAGTATTGCTTCAAAAATTGTAATGACACGCCCCTGTTAAACAGGGGCTGAAAAATTGGGCCTTAGGCACTGGTGGCACAACACTGCAACTCCTCACAGATACTGTACTTGGAGCACAGCAATGAGCCCTGTTGCAAAGTATTGCTTCAAAAATTGTAATTACACGCCCCTGTTAAACAGGGGCTGAAAAATTGGGCGTTAGGCACTGGTGGCACAACACTGCAACTCCTCACAGATACTGTACTTGGAGCACAGCAATGAGCCCTGTTGCAAAGTATTGCTTCAAAAATTGTAATTACACGCCCCTGTTAAACAGGGGCTGAAAAATTGGGCGTTAGGCACTGGTGGCGGCACCCATAAACAAAAATGATCTTACAAGCTATCATCATCAATCGTATCATTGAGGACTCGGAGGAGGAGGATAGCCAGTCAACATAACAGCACAGGCACTCAGCATCAGCATCAGTCTTGAAGGGATGTGACATGTTAAAATCAATTAGTCTGTTATATCAGCATCAGGTGTGTGGTAGCTGGTGGTGATCCAAGACTGGTTCATCTTGATGAAAGTCAGTCGATCAACCGAGTCGGTGGACAGGCGCACCCTGTGATCCGTGACAAATCCTCCAGCAGCACTGAATGTGCGTTCCGAAAGAACGCTGGATGCAGGACAGGCCAGTAGCTCAATTGCATACTGTGCAAGCTCTGGCCAGTGATCCATCCTCAAGACCCAGTAAGCCAGAGGATTTTCGGTGGGGAAGGTGTCCAAGTCTGACCTTGCCCCTAGATATTCCTGCACCATGTTTATCAGACGCTGGCGATGGTTGCTGGAACCGATCATACTTTGGGGCTGCGGACTAAAGAATTGTCTGAACGCATCGGTCAGACGGCCACCTTCCCCACCGCTCCTTCTTTGACTGGCCGAAGCCTCAGCAACTCGTTGTCCAGGACCAGGAGTTTGCAACCTCCCAGTCTCTGGGAACGCGTTGCACAGACCTTTCTGCAAGGCCTCCCGGAGTTGTCTCATCCTCTGCTCCCTCTGCGACGGTAACATAAGGTCCGCAACCTTACCCTTGTACCGTGGATCAAGGAGAGTGGCCAGCCAGTAATGGTCCCTCTCCTTGATCCGAAGAATACGAGGATCCTTCCGCAGACTTTGCAGGATCAGGGAGGCCATGCAGCGTAGGTTTGCTGAGGCATTCGCTCCGGAGTCCTCTGGGTCACTAAGGACGACATGATCCGCAGCCACCTCCTCCCAGCCACGTACAAGTCCACTGGTTTCTTGGGACTGTAAATCATCCCTAAAAGACTGCTGCTGATGATGCTGAGTGCCAGCCTCCACCTCCATGCTGACACAATCCTCCTCCTCCTCCTCCTCCTCCTCCTCCTCCTCCTCTTCCTGTGCGATGGGTGGGACAGAAGGAACACTGTCTGGGTAAAGGGGGCCTTGAGAGGCAAGGAAGTCCTCCTCTTCCTGCCTCTGTTCTGCCTCAAGTGCCCTGTCCATTATTCCACGCAGCGTGTGCTCCAACAGGTGGACAAGAGGTACAGTGTCACTGATGCATGCACTGTCACTGCTCACCATCCTCGTGGCCTCCTCAAATGGTGCCAGGACAGTGCATGCATCCCTGATCATGCCCCACTGGCGTGGAGAAAAAAAACCAAGCTCCCCTGACCCTGTCCTGGTGCCGTAGTCGCACAGGTACTCATTGATGGCCCTCTGCTGCGTGTGCAGCCGCTGCAGCATGGCCAACGTTGAGTTCCACCTGGTGGGCATGTCACATATAAGGCGGTTCTTGGGCAGGTTCAACTCCTTTTGCAGCTCAGCCAGGCGAGCACTGGCATTATAAGATCTGCGGAAATGCACACAGACTTTCCTGGCCTGCCTCAGGACATCCTGTAAGCCCGGGTACCTGCCCAAGAAGCGCTGCACCACCAGGTTAAGGACGTGAGCCACACAGGGCACATGGGTCAGTTGTCCCTGTCGGAGGGCGGAGAGGAGGTTGGTGCCATTGTCGCAAACCACCATTCCTGGCTTAAGCTGGCGTGGCGTCAACCACCTCTCGGCCTGGCCCTGCAGAGCAGACAGGACCTCTGCCCCAGTGTGGCTTCTGTCCCCCAAACACACCAGCGCAAGCACGGCATGGCATCTTTTTGCCTGCGTACTTGCGTAGCCCCGTGAACGGCTACGGAGCACCGCTGGTTCATAGGACAAACCACAGGAAGAGGCCATGGAGGAAGAAGAAGAGGAGGGGGTGGAGGAGAGAGGTGTGTCACAACCAGTAGTAGCATTTTGGAGGCGTGGCGGTGGGACAACCTCCAACACTACTGCACCTTGTCCTGAATCCTTCCCAGCTGCCAAAAGAGTGACCCAATGGGCCGTGAAAGAAAGGTAACGTCCCTGTCCATGCCTGCTGGACCATGAGTCAGCGGTAATATGCACCTTACCGCTGACCGCCCTGTCCAGCGAGGCCAAGACATTGCCTTCCACATGCCGGTAGAGAGCCGGAATAGCCTTCCGTGAGAAAAAGTGGCGTTTGGGAACCTGCCACTGAGGAACTGCACATTGCACAAACTCACGGAAGGGGGCCGAGTCTACCAACTGAAAAGGCAGCAGTTGAAGCGCTAGCAATTTAGCCAAGCTAGCATTCAACCGCTGGGCATGTGGATGGCTGGGAGTGAACTTCTTTCGACGGTCCAGCAGCTGGGGCAGGGAAATTTGCCTGCTAGAATCGGACGTCGGTGTACTGCTAGCAGAGTGGGCGCAAGTACTTGGCTGTGACACACCTAATTCTACACCTTCATTCCTCTCAGTGCATGTTTCAGAGAGGACTGAAGTTATAGTGGGGTTGGAGATCCCAGCTGATGCGGTGCAAGGAGAGGTCCGCTTTGTTCTTTGGTGTGGGTCTTTGAGGTAGGCTTGCCAACGAGCTGCATGGCAGGTCAACATATGTCTGGTCAGGCATGTGGTACCCAAGCGGCTGATGTTTTGGCCACGCGATATACGCTTGAGACATATGTTGCAAACAGCAGCTGTGCGATCTGATGCACTAGCCTCAAAAAAGGCCCACACCAAAGAACTTTTTGAATGACGGGCAGAGGCAGCGCCCTGCACAGGCGGAGCTCTGCGGTGTGATTCCGTCGGTGTACTGCCCTTACGCTGGCCACCAAAGGGCATCCTGCCTCGTTGGAGATGTGCCTCCTCCTCATCCTCCTCCTCCTCCTCTCTCCTATTAGGCACCCACGTGGAGTCAGTGACCTCATCATCCCCTCCCTCCTCATCACTGGAGCCAATCTGGCAGTATGCTGCAGCTGCTGGAACATGACTGCCAGATTGGTGTCCTTCTTGAGCATCCCCTCTGTCTGCTCTCACGCTACTGCCTTCCTCTAGCTGGGTTTCATCATCAGACCCTTCGAAACGCTGGGCATCCTCCTGGAGCATGTACCCAACACTGTGCTGAAACAGTTCGGGGGACTCCTCAGGAGGAGGACATGGTGGGTCTAGGGAAGGAGTGACTGATGATTTGTCTGACATTGATACCAGGGAAGACGACGCTTTGGCAGCTGCTTTTCCAGTACCCTGAGCCTGGGTGAGAGAGGATGAGGAGGAGGAGGAGGGCTTGGTCATCCACTCTACCAAGTCTTCGGCATGATGTGGCTCAACATGTCCAGCTGCCGAAAAGAAGGACAAGCGTGTCCCATGGCCATGTGCTGATGACAATGCACCGCGTCCACGACCAGCACTGTTGCCCCCAGACACAGAGCCTGCTTGCCCTCTTTTATTGCCTCCTGACTGTCTGCCTCTCCTTGTTTGCCTTCCAGACATTCTAATAGATGGCCTGCAGGGAGATGGGAAAAAAGCAATAAGGGCTACCTTCAGGTGTCCTTCTCTGTCCCTTGAAACAAGGACTTGCAGAGTGAAATAAACTGACACTCTCCCTACCTACAGTTTTCTGTCCCTAGAATAAATGTTTTTTTTAATCACAATATAGCACAAGGACAATTCAGTCACTGTCCTTCCAGGTCCCTGGAAACAAGGACTTGCAGAGTGAAATAAACTGACACTCTCCCTACCTACAGTTTTCTGTCCCTAGAATAAATGTTTTTTTTAAGCACAATATAGCACAAGGACAATTCACTCACTGTCCTTACAGGTCCCTGGAAACAAGGACTTGCAGAGTGAAAGAAAAAAAACACTCTCCCTACCTACAGTTTTCTGTCCCTAGAAAAAATGTTTTTTTTAATCACAATATAACACAAGGACAATTCACTCACTGTCCTTCCAGGTCCCTGGAAACAAGGACTTGCAGAGTGAAAGAAACTGACACTGTCCCTACCTACAGTTTTCTGTCCCTAGAATAAATGTTTTTTTTAAGCACACTATAGCACAAGGACAATTCAGTCACTGTCCTTCCAGGTCCCTGGAAACAAGGACTTGCAGAGTGAAATAAACTGACACTCTCCCTACCTACAGTTTTCTGTCCCTAGAATAAATGTTTTTTTTAATCACAATATAGCACAAGGACAATTCAGTCACTGTCCTTCCAGGTCCCTGGAAACAAGGACTTGCAGAGTGAAATAAACTGACACTCTCCCTACCTACAGTTTTCTGTCCCTAGAATAAATGTTTTTTTTAAGCACAATATAGCACAAGGACAATTCAGTCACTGTCCTTACAGGTCCCTGGAAACAAGGACTTGCAGAGTGAAAGAAAAAAAACACTCTCCCTACCTACAGTTTTCTGTCCCTAGAAAAAATGTTTTTTTTAATCACAATATAACACAAGGACAATTCAATCACTGTCCTTCCAGGTCCCTGGAAACAAGGACTTGCAGAGTGAAATAAACTGACACTCTCCCTACCTACAGTTTTCTGTTCCTAGAATAAATGTTTTTTTTAATCACAATATAGCACAAGGACAATTCAGTCACTGTCCTTCCAGGTCCCTGGAAACAAGGACTTGCAGAGTGAAATAAACTGACACTCTCCCTACCTACAGTTTTCTGTCCCTAGAATAAATGTTTTTTTTAATCACAATATAGCACAAGGACAATTCAGTCACTGTCCTTCCAGGTCCCTGGAAACAAGGACTTGCAGAGTGAAATAAACTGACACTCTCCCTACCTACAGTTTTCTGTCCCTAGAATAAATGTTTTTTTTAAGCACAATATAGCACAAGGACAATTCACTCACTGTCCTTCCAGGTCCCTGGAAACAAGGACTTGCAGAGTGAAAGAAACTGACACTGTCCCTACCTACAGTTTTCTGTCCCTAGAATAAATGTTTTTTTTAATCACAATATAGCACAAGGACAATTCAGTCACTGTCCTTCCAGGTCCCTGGAAACAAGGACTTGCAGAGTGAAATAAACTGACACTCTCCCTACCTACAGTTTTCTGTCCCTAGAATAAATGTTTTTTTTAATCACAATATAGCACAAGGACAATTCAGTCACTGTCCTTCCAGGTCCCTGGAAACAAGGACTTGCAGAGTGAAATAAACTGACACTCTCCCTACCTACAGTTTTCTGTCCCTAGAATAAATGTTTTTTTTAATCACAATATAGCACAAGGACAATTCAGTCACTGTCCTTCCAGGTCCCTGGAAACAAGGACTTGCAGAGTGAAATAAACTGACACTCTCCCTACCTACAGTTTTCTGTCCCTAGAATAAATGTTTTTTTTAATCACAATATAGCACAAGGACAATTCAGTCACTGTCCTTCCAGGTCCCTGGAAACAAGGACTTGCAGAGTGAAATAAACTGACACTCTCCCTACCTACAGTTTTCTGTCCCTAGAATAAATGTTTTTTTTAATCACAATATAGCACAAGGACAATTCAGTCACTGTCCTTCCAGGTCCCTGGAAACAAGGACTTGCAGAGTGAAATAAACTGACACTGTCCCTACCTACAGTTTTCTGTCCCTAGAATAAATGTTTTTTTTAAGCACACTATAGCACAAGGACAATTCAGTCACTGTCCTTCCAGGTCCCTGGAAACAAGGACTTGCAGAGTGAAATAAACTGACACTCTCCCTACCTACAGTTTTCTGTCCCTAGAATAAATGTTTTTTTTAATCACAATATAGCACAAGGACAATTCAGTCACTGTCCTTCCAGGTCCCTGGAAACAAGGACTTGCAGAGTGAAAGAAACTGACACTCTCCCTACCTACAGTTTTCTGTCCCTAGAATAAATGTTTTTTTAAGCACAATATAGCACAAGGACAATTGACTCACTGTCCTTCCAGGTCCCTGGAAACAAGGACTTGCAGAGTGAAAGAAACTGACACTGACCCTACCTACAGTTTTCTGTCCCTAGAATAAATGTTTTTTTTAAGCACACTATAGCACAAGCACAAAACACACTGACACTCTCCCTACCTATCCTTCTCTTTCCCTAAACTAAAGGAATCCAGGTTAAGCAAGAAAGAAATAACAGTCACTGTCCCTGCCTATGCTGCTCTATCCCTGCTCCGGAACACACTACACTAGGCCGCCGTGCTGGCGGCCTTTTATAGTGTGGGGCGTGTACTAAACACCCTCAGCAATAATTGGCCACAGGCATCCTGCCTGTGGCCAATCATTGCTCTCCTCGCTGCCGGCGCTGTGATTGGCCAAGCATGCGGGGTCACAGTGCATGCTTGGCCAATCACAGCGCCTGGATGACACTGCGATGGCGTAGTGCATTGTGGGCCGTTCGCGTCACTCGAATTTGGCGCGAACGGCCCAAATCGTTCGATCTTCGTCGAACGATCGAACAGCCGATGTTCGAGTCGAACGTATGTTCGACTCGAACACGAAGCTCATCCCTAATTATTAATATACATTTATACAGCTCTGACATATACCGCAGTTCTGTACAGAGAACACTGAGCCAGTCCCATCAGTCTCTGTACTAGAGGAGCTTACACTCTAATATCCCCCCACAGTCACTAATATTACTGTTCTCTGTGCTGTACAGAGTACACTGATCCTTGTGGAAGGGAACCTCACAAATACACGAAGCAAATACAAATTCCAGCAAAGAAAATCTGATTGTCTGCTATGGGTTCCTGTACCATGCACGCCTTTACTGCACTTTGCCCTACTTTATCTATATTGAGTCTGTGTAGATAATTTGTTAATGACACCTTTCTAAATCTATGTGGGATTCTAAGAACAGCATTATTTCTACTTTCACTGCATAGCATAGCAGCCATATATATTTGAATTTACACCTCCAGACATTCATTACTGCTGTGAGTGCTCCATAAACAAGCACACAGTACAATGAGTTTTAGCGGACCATAAAATATTTTAACAGATCAAATAATATAGTCCGGCTATGAGCTGGACAAGCAGAGTGCACAAGTCAGAACTTGTCTGTGGAACCGCAGAGGATACGTCAGCGATTTCTGCTTTGTTAACACTTCCAGGCAAACAGCTAAGTACACCGATATAATACATAGCATATGGGAACTGTTTCACCTGCCAAAGGATTTGTATTTCTGTCTATCCACCTCGGAGATTTACACAGCACAGTGTTTTCTGGCAGGCCAGGAGACCTGATTTTTATCTACTTAAAGTGATTGGAAGGTGAATTCTATGCATTAAGATAAAAAAAAAACTTCTGTGTGCAGCAGCCCCCCTCAACCACCCATTATACTTACCTGAGCCCCCTCTCTATCCAGCGATGTGCACAAGTTCCACCCAAAAATAGAACTTTCGCTTTAAGGGAAGGTGACCCCCTGACATGCCATATTTGGCATGTCATTTTTTTTGGGGGGGGGGGAGCGGAAACCCTCTTTTTAGAGGGTTCCAGCTCCCACTTCCTCCCAGGGCTCCGCGGCGCCCGGAAGGAATTTCACCCCTCCCTCTTGGCAATCATCTGGGACATGTCACAGGTCCCAGATGATTGCCCGGCCAGTCACAGTGCGCAGCGTGAAGAGGAGGGGGAGAGAAGCGGGGCTTCGTTCCCCAGCATCGCTGGACCCTGGGACAGGTAAGTGTCCGAATATTAAAAGTCAGCAGCTGCAGTATTTGTAGCTGCTGACTTTTTTTTTTTAATCGGAACTCCGCTTTAATGTTCGATTCTTCACATGACCACAGCCCCCACCTGGTCCCGGGTATTGATGAGCATGCTCTGTGCAAAGTATACCTCCATGTGCACAGGCACAATAGATCCCACCCACAAACTTTGCACGACCTCTACTTGTGACCTATCCTTTAGGACTCTAAGCTCTGTTTTCACATTGCTGTTTGTGGTTTCCTGCTCATCGGTGTCTCCACCCTGCTCCGGCCCATTCCCACCTGTGTGGTGTTTTCACCCTTCCTGTGGCTACTTAAAGGGGTGTGTTCAGTTGCTTCTCGCTGGAACATTCTGGTCTGATGTATGACCAGCTACATTGTGTACAGTTCCCATCTTGTTTCATGCACCTAATTTTCTGCTTGCTTTTGTCTGGTTGCTCCCTTCTTTCTGTTGTCTCCCTCTTGTCTTGATTGTCTGCTTTTCTGGTAACCTTCTATTCCAGTGCATGTTTTTTACTTTGTGCCTGTACCAAACCTATTGGTTAGTCTGCCTGTCTCTGACAACAGAGGGGCTGTGGTCTGAGAGTATCCATCTCCACCATCTTGAGCCCTAGTAAAGACCAGATGTTGCCTCACACGGTGAGCTACTGCCACCACTGGTGACACAATTGGTTCCTGCTCTGTTTTTGTACATTATCCTTTTTGTATCTTGGATTTCCCATATGGTTTTGACCTTTACTTTTATCTTCCTACCTCCTTGGGCATCTGACCATTAGCAACACTTCTGGCTACAATATAATGTAGAATTGATTCCACACTAGGAGTGCCTAAAACCCCAAAACTCAACCAGCATTCTCCTGCTGGTCTTGCTAACATCCAGAGGTGGACACACTTGTCTGTGCAGTCGCATTGGAACCTAGAAAGAGCCAAAGCGTTGGCCATGTGGATAATTCATAATATCCCCCCCCCTCCCCCGCCCATGCTCCCCTCCATGACTTTTCCATCAAAATCAACAAAGCAAACATCAGTCCCTCCCCTCACGCCAGGGTACTAGGTGTAATCCTAGACTATGACTTGTCATTTCAGCCTCAAGTCCAATCGCTGTCAAAATTTGTAGAATTCATCTCCGTAACATCTCTAAAATGTGCCCCTTTTTTAACAAATGAAACCACCAAGCTTCTCATTCACTCCCTCGTTATCTCTCACCTTAACTATTGCAATTCCCTTCTCATTGGCCTGCCTCTCCATAGGCTACCCCCTCTTCAGTCTATCATGAATGCTGCTGCCAGACTTATCCACCTTACCAACCGCTCAGTGTGTGCCACCCCTCTCCTCTAATCCCTACACTGGCTCCCAATCACCCAGCGAATTAAATTCAAAATACTAACCACAACATACAAAGCCATTCACAACTCTGCCCGAGCTACATCACCAATCTTGTCTCCAAATATCACCCAAATCGTCCTCCCCGCTCTTCTCAAGACCTCCCTACTCTCAAGCTCTCTCGTCTCCTCCTCCCATGCTCATCTTCAGGATTTCTCCAGAGCCTCTCCCATCCTCTGGAACTCGCTACCTCAACCTGTCCGGCTATCCCCTACTCTTGCTACCTTTAGGCGATCCCTGAAAACTCATCTCTTCAGGGAAGCCTATCATGTCTCCAACTACAGGCATACCCCACTTTTAAGTACACAATGGGACCAGAGCATGTATGTAAAACGAAAATGTACTTAAAGTGAAACAATACCTTTTTTCACTTCTAGGGTGTAGTGGGGGGTCAGGGGCTGTAGTGGGGTTGTCAAAAGCTGTAGTTGAGGTCTCAGGGGCTGTAGTGGGGGTGTCAGGGGCACACTGGAACAGGGCGGGCTATGCTCTCGGAGCTTCAGCTCCTTCTACTGCAGCTGCAAAATGTCTGTACAGTACTTGTGAGGCACTTTACATACACTCACGGGTATGTCCTTACTTGCGAGTGTATGTAAAGTGAGTGTACTTAAAGCGGGGTATGCCTGTAATCTTTTACCACTTCCATCAGTTCATTCCCCACAGTTACAACCTTTTGTACCACCTGCCCGACCCTATTAGATTGTAAGCTCTTCTGAGCAGAGCCCTCCTAATCCTCTTGTATTTTATTGTATTATAACTTTATTGTCTCCCTTTTTATATTGTAAAGCGTTGTGTAAACTGTTGGCGCTATATAAATCCTGTATAATAATAATAAGAAGATAAATAGGCTTTTATCTGTCTATTGATTATCTAGGCTGTTCTCTGGAAGGATCAGGTCCCTGGGCTAACCTTTTTAAGGTCCGTGACAGAGGATGGAACTGTTGGTACTGTTAAGGTTATATGAGGTGGTGTTGAGGGTATAAAAGGGTGTAGAAAGCAGACAAAAAAGGTGACATTGCAGGAACCTACAGTAGTTACTCTAAGTTGTGGTCAAAGATAGACTTTGGCCTGATGGCACCATGCTTAGATGGCATTTAAAGACATGAGGGGACAATGGTGGCTGTCAAAGGGAGGCCCAGGTCCTCCTTTGTACTGGGGTCTTCTGCGATCCTTGCCCACCATTGTCCTCACATCCCTTTAACTCATACAAGTTTATTTTGTTCATACTGCCTGCTTATTCCTGAATATTTCTACATTATGGAGATATTTTCTTTCTACTTTTAGCCCCAGTGTAGCAACAACTGACTCACACTCTCCTCTCCGTACATCCTGACATTTCCCACACCCCATCCGTTCTTCAGGGACTATCTCTGCAGCGGGCTGGTTTCACTGACTCATCCTGACACCCCCCTTATCCTACTAGAGATTAGTGAGCGAGCAAAAGACTTTCCTGGAATTTGGGTAACATGACTTGTAACTGCTAATTTATTCACTGGCAGTTATACAAATGGACAGCTACTGTCAAGCATTAATACAAATCCACCAGAAACTACCCATGAAATGCCTGCACATGACATTACATTTTAGAAGTGTCCATGTTTAATTGTTTGGTTAACTCAGAACATGGGTACTTTTTGCATATAATTCTTAACTTATTATGTGGGAAAAAGTTAAATGAAGCTATCACATTGAGGGACCCTTTTTATGGCAAAAAAACAGGTCCTGGATAGTTAAAAGGAGCCTCTGGAAACATTAAAGCCTACACCCTTAAAAACTGCATCATTTTCCCTTCACTGATGAAGCCATGTACCTGTGGCGTAACACGTAAGGGGGTGGAGCCGGCGGCGCTTAATGTGTTCTTAGGATGTAGGACGGAAGAATATACTGCTAAACACTGAAAGTAAGAAATATTATACTCCAGCATTAAAGGGGACTGTCAAACTGGATTTCTATATGCTGATGCCTAATAAAAGCTGCAGCTTCCATCCATAGATCCTCCAGTGGTGTTTTTGGGGAACATTGTATGCTTTACATTTGTAGTGCACCAGTTATGGTGCACTATAGCTTGTGAGTGTATTTTATTTTTTGCTTGTTAATAAATTGTTAATTTTACAGAAAGCACTATGATGGTTTTAAAATTTCTTTATTTTAGGGTATTGTCTTTGGTGGATGTTAACATATTGGTCCAATAGAAATCAGGAAGAGATTTTATTCCCCGGAAAAAAATTTGCCTTTAAAGGGAAAGGGACTTTATGGGTTAAGAGACAAGGTGAGCTGCTAGTGGTGGTGGTGTGTGAATCACGAGGTGGCAATCACAGAAGATAATTGCAACGTGTTTTTTTTTTGATTGATGAATTGATACTAATACACACGGGACTTTTTCATTTTGGGACTTTCTTTGATTTATGCAACATTAATGTTTGATTTAAAGTGATTGTGAAGCTTTTTTTTTAAAATAACAAAAATGTCATACTTACCTCCACTGTGCAGTTAATTTTGCACAGAGTGGCCTCGATCATCCACTTCTGGGGTTCCCCGGCGGCACTATCAGCTCCTTCCTGCATAGGTAAACCCCGTAGGAGAAGCTCTCTCCCTGGGGGCTACTGTGCGGGCGCGCTCCCCAGTCTGGCCTTTGCGTCAATAGACACAGAATGCGCCCCCCCGGCACCTGCATCATTGGAATTGATTGACAGCAGCGGGAGCCAATGGCTGCGCTGCTATCAATCTATCCAATCAAGAGCCTAGACAAGGGGCAGAACGAATGGGCTCAGGTGAGTAAAAGGGGGGGCTGGGGGGCTCCGCCGTAAAAAAAAAAAATTTAAATACTGCAGCTGCTGACTTTTAATAAATGGACACTTACCTGTCCTGGAGTCCAGCGACGTCGGCAGCAGAAGACAAGCAATCGCTCGTCTCTCGGCTGCCCCCACCACCATCATCGGTGAGGGAATCGGGAAGTGAAGCGCTGCGGCTTCACTGCCCGGTTCCCTACTGCGCATGCGCGAGTCGGGCTGCGCCATCCTCACTGGTCCCGGCTGTGTTCTGGGAGCCGTGTGTTTCCCAGAACACAACGGGGGGAACGGGAAGTGGCGTAATGCACGCAGTTTCCCGCAGAGTCTATGCCCGGAAGTGGGTGCAAATACCTGTCATAGACGGGTATCTGCACCCCCCTTCCCCCTGAAAGGTGCCAATTGTGGCACCGGAGGGGGGGAGGAATCCGATGAGCGGAAGTTCCACTTTAGGGTGGAGCTCCGCTTTAATGCATAGGATGCATTAGGTGAAAAAAACAGGAGGGTTTATAACCCCTTTAAGCTGGACCAAATGAGGATTAATAGTTTTTCATTGCAGCGCTGAATTATTTTACTAAAATATTTTGCCAAATCTAATTTTTTGCTCAAGTGCGTGGTAGAATAAAAACTCAATTTGTACGAATAATTAAACCAGGCAATTCTGCTTTTCTTCCATTAGGTGGCAGGATGGTCTCAAGGAGAAGAATGTTTCTAAGCAAATCACACATTGGAATCTTGCAGGACAAGTCTGGAGAATGTGACCTTTGTCAGCAATGGAATTTATCCTAATCACAACCATGCAGGTAGAATGTGCTGTAAATAAATAAGATCCCCAATATATGTATTTATTTTAAGGCGTCTGTCTATGCGACAAAAGGGCGACAGGAAGTCAATGTGTTAGGGAAACACATAAATTCAGCTATGTATTACTGCTAAAGGTAAAGCCTTGTGGGTTTTCAGCGAGGACACATCCTGAATTGTTACATTCATCCCATGTTCGCCTTCAGGACTTCTCCAGAGCCTCTCCCATCCTCTGGAATGCTCTACCCCAATTTTTCTGACTTTCTCCTACTTTGTCCACTTTCAGACGATCCCTGAAAACTCATCTCTTCAGAAAAGCCTACCTGGCCCCCACCCAACAACTTGTACATTTACTTTCTCCATGTCAGAGAACTCACCTTGTCAGACGTGTTGTTGGTCGCCTTGGTGCGCGCCCGCGCACCCGGATGCGCGCTGATGTGTGCACTCCGGTGCGCGCTGTTGTGCATGCCCCTGTGTGCGCTGGTTCATGTCCCGGACTGCGGGCGCACGCGCCTGTGCGCGATGGTGTGCCTGTGAGCGCGGGTGCATGCATACTTGCGGCTTGCGCCAGTCTATTTAACCCCCTGGAATACTTCAGACCGGTGCTGTCTGATCTGCAGCTTCCTGTATATCCTGCACCTGCTATCTGCCTGAACTTTGACCTTCTGACCCCCCGGCTTGTGACTAGGACTTCTTCCTGCCTCCCGGCTGCATCTGACCACGGCTTGCCTTTGACCTTGAACCTGCCTGCTCCTCTGTACCACGTTGTCTGACCATTGCCAACCTTGCCTGTTACTTGACCATTCTCTCCTGCTCCTGCTCAGCTTCACCCTCCTGTGTACCTGCCTGCAGCTTGTGTGGTTCATCTTCCCTTCTGCATCCAGATCCTGAGCCGTCTCCCAGCAACTTCTCATCAGGCTCTCATACCCTTCCGCACTCCTGTGCCTCCTGTCTGCACTACCAGGGGCCGCGAGTCGGATCCGTCCGGGTGACCTTTCTTTGCTCCATTGGGTTTGTTGACCAGGTACATACAAGTCTGACACTCCATCAGCACATCCCTCAGAGTTATTACCTCTTGTATCTCTTGACCTTCCCTCTTAGATTGTAAGCTCTAAGGAGCAGGGCCCTCTGATTCCTACTGTGGTAAAGTGTATTGTATTTGAACTGTCTACCCTGAAGTTGTAAAGCGCTGCATAAACTGTTGGCGCTATATAAATCCTGTATAATAATTATACATTTAAGTCTTAACGCAATTGGGTCTTTAATATTTTTATGATTGTAAATGATTTACTTTGATGTGGTGCATTCTGTATGTTCATAATTGTAAACATAGGCTTGCTCACAGGGTGTGCCAGGTGTGCCCAGGCACACCCTAATAACTCTGTGCACTGTGCAGCACAGATTCCCCCTACTGCCCTAGCCCCCCCTTCCTCCCGCACCGCTACTGGCTTCCCTCCTCTCCTCTCCCGGTGGCTGTTGCTGCAGGGATGTTTTAGGGTGAATGGGGGAAGGAGCCGGCAAATATGTAATTTACCGACCCCTTCACTTTTTGAATGAACACAGTGAGCGATTGGTAGTGGGTGTTTGAGCTTTGGGGTGCACACCCTAATGCAATAGGTCTCCCACACCTATGATTGTAAATCATATATGGCTCCACTCTCTAGGTGCTATCTTAGGGGGGCTGGACTCTGGCCAGTGGGAGTAGACAATACCAAAGGCTTGGTAGTCAGTGTGAGTAAAAAAAAAAATTCCATCATTGGCGTCAGTGGAAGCAGAAGTGCCCCAATGTTGGTGTCAGTGGGAGGAATTGTACCCCATTGTTGGTGTCAGTGAGAGGAATTGTACCCCATTGTTGGTGTCAGTGGGAAGAATAGTACCCCATTGTTGGTGTCAGTGGGAAGAATAGTACCCCATTGTTGGTGTCAGTGGGAAGAATAGTACCCCATTGTTGGTGTCAGTGGCAGGAATAGTACCCCATTGTTGGTGTCAGTGGCAGGAATAGTACCCCATTGTTGGTGTCAGTGGCAGGAATAGTACCCCATTGTTGGTGTCAGTGGCAGGAATAGTACCCCATTGTTGGTGTCAGTGGGAGGAATAGTACCCCATTGTTGGTGTCAGTGGGAAGAATAGTACCCCATTGTTGGTGTCAGTGGGAAGAATAGTACCCCATTGTTGGTGTCAGTGGGAGGAATAGTACCCCATTGTTGGTGTCAGTGGGAGGAATAGTACCCCATTGTTGGTGTCAGTGGGAGGAATAGTACCCCATTGTTGGTGTCAGTGGGAGGAATAGTACCCCATTGTTGGTGTCAGTGGGAGGAATAGTACCCCATTGTTGGTGTCAGTGGGAAGAATAGTACCCCATTGTTGGTGTCAGTGGGAAGAATAGTACCCCATTGTTGGTGTCAGTGGGAGGAATAGTACCCCATTGTTGGTGTCAGTGGGAGGAATAGTACCCCATTGTTGGTGTCAGTGGGAGGAATAGTACCCCATTGTTGGTGTCAGTGGGAGGAATAATACCCCATTGTTGGTTTCGGAGGGAGAAAAGGTACCCCATTGTTGGTGTCAGTGTGAGGAATAGCGCACCGTCTTTTGTGTCAGAGGAAGAAATAGTGCCTCATATCTGTGAAATGAATAGTACCGCAAGGGCCAGATAAAGTCAAACAATTTGGCGACAATAAAAAAAAAAAACAGTGTTTGAAAAAAATGATAAAAATTCCATTTGGGTATATTGTTGCATCACCAAGCAACTGCCAGTTAAAGTAGCGCAGTGCTGAAAACCAAAAAATGGCCTGGTCATGAAGGGGGTAAAACCTTCTAGAAGTCAAGTGGTTAAAAAAAATGTTAAAATAGAAGTCCTGCCTAACATTCCTTAAAGTGGAATTAAACTCAATATCTTATTCTGTCGCTCATACAGTTGGTAATGAAATTATCTAAAAAAAAATCCTATGGGTTTGTTTTTTGTGCTGAAGACAGCACTTCCGGGTTTCCGTCCTAGGCCAGGCCCTATTGCCTCTAGGAATTGCTATGTCACAGCTATTCCAGAAGGCAGTGGGTTACCAATGCAACTGGGCATTATATTGCTCATCCACCAGAATATAATGTAAGGTGACCAGATTTTTAAAATGAAATCCGGGGACATATGTTTTTTTTTTACTAGTAATGGCAGCAATCAGCGACTCCTAGTGGGACTGCTATATTGCAGCAGACAATCGGACACTAAGTGACACTTTTGACACCTTGTGGGAACCAGTGTCACTAATACAGTGATCAGTGCTAAAAATGTGCACTGTCACTGTACTAATGACACTGACTGGGAAGGGGATAACATCTAGGGCAATCAAAGGGCTAAATGTGTGCCTAACAAGTGTTTTCTCACTGTGGGGGATCAGGATCAGTGTCTTCCATACTGACAGAATGGTGATCTGCCTTGTTTACATAGGCAGACCACAGTTCTGCCTGTGTACATAATGATCAGCGGGTACCGGTGGACCTAGAAATGCAGGATCGCGTATATACGTGATCCCTCACAGCGCGACCGCCCTGTAGCAGTAAATCTGCTATCGGGGGTTCGGCAACTATTTAATATCATCAGCATTATGATAACTCACAGGCCTCTATCATGGCTCTGGCTGGCTCTGTCACATAACATGGCTGCTGGGTGCTGATTTTGTTAACTTATGACCAATATGCCAGAGAGACGGACAAAGTGCAATGTAGTCTATTTACAGACACCCCCAAAGCACACCTGTGTTGAAGCCTTGAAGGCACTGGCAGCCCCGCGATCGGATCCGCTTCCCCTCTCTGTCCCTGCTGCTGGGCTCGTCGCTGCCGCTCGCCTCACAGCCTGTCAAGTCTTACTCTCTGGGCCCCGGCTACTACTGGGTGGGGAGTGGAGGAAGATCACTCCACCAGGGAAGGCAAGGAGATCAACAGGCAGGTGGCTGGCCGTGACTTGAGCCAAGGCAGAAGAACATGTGAGAGGAGCTGAATGGGCACCCGAAACGGAAGAAATATTCCCTCTGCTCCGACCAGCACATGATCATCAGAAAGGGGCACAGATAATGGAAAGGAATAGACCCCCCTAAGCTAGTAGGTGTGGTGGTGCGGGGGAGTGTAATTCAGAACTTAATCCTGCACTGACTGTCTTTGAAATTGCCCCAGCCCCTGTTCAAATCCAATCCTTGGACAAAACCGGGGACAGACTTGGTCGGGGGACAGTGTCCTCAATTCGTGGATGTCTGGTCACCCTAATCTAATGGCATTTGTCTACATGCGTGTAATTCCACCACCAGTCTCTTCCAGCTCTCAAATGCCTGGGAGAGAGTGGTGCATCTGAGCAGGTGCAGGTTTTTTTTTAAATGTTGGCGGGAGTGGGATGTAGTATAAGTTTGGCTACAAGTGAGCTGCACTACCTTTTAGTGTACGACTTTTAAAGATGCAGGGGGCTCGTAGTGACTCAACAGATGGCCCCTGAGGGCATCAGGGCACTGAGAACTGAGTAATCAGCAGTCTTTGATCGCTCAGTTCTCAGTCTTAGAGCCAGCGGGGAACAGATGCAGCATCGGGCCAATGTTGCATCCACCTAGGTACAGAAAGTATGATTCTTAAAATAAAAAATTCCCAAACTTCTCTTTTAACAGCAGTCACCACAAGATGATCCAGAGGTGCAGGTGCTTCAGCCCACCCAAATCAAAAAATGAAAGTCAGCCGCTACAATTACTGTAGCTGCTGACTTTTAATATTAGGACACTTACCTGTCCTGGGAGCCCGTGATGTCGGCACTGCAGATGATTTTTTAATTGGCTCTCGGGTGCTGCTGCTGCTATTCCTTGCAAGGCTTTCCTGCTAGTTCCCTACTGTGTATGCGTGAAGCGCGCTACGCTTTGTGAATGGCCTGGCGGCGGGGGAAGGAGGAGGGGGGCCGAACTTCCAGGGGGGCTGAACTTCCACCTGGAAGTGGGGACAGGAACCTGTTAAAAACAGTTACCCAGTCCCCCCCCCCCCCCACTGAAAGGGACCAAATGTCCCACTGAAAGGGACCAAATGTGGGAGTGGAGGGGGGAAGCAAACAAGTGGCTTTAATTAGCCAGAAAAGCCTTTTCTGTGCCTCTCCCTGATTCTGTTTACTTTCCCTGACTTCATGGCTAAGCTCTGCTATACTGCTCTTCTCTGGACAGAATATTTCACTTGTCAATGGAATGGTAGATGATGGAGCTCAGCAATCATGTCTCTGAAAGTGGAAGCAAGCAACAAAGTGAAACTGAATCAGAGGGGCAAAAAAAAAGGCCAACAAAAAATTAGCAGGCAGCTTCGGTAGTCTGTCCCTATGTAGGATCTTGTAGTTCACATTGCTGCAACCCCTAAGTCGTGGGACTTCCAATGCAACTTTACATTGCGACTTTGATATTTGGTGACTTTGGCCAATCATAACATCACAGAGTGTGACACATATTATTGAACTTACAAAACCCTCCGAAGTCGCAGCCAAAGTCGCAAAGATAAGACAAAGAAACGTCTTCCTTTCAACTTCTGTGATTTGAACATTGCAGTCTATGGCACTCATGTCACATGGAAGACGCAGAAAAGTATTTCGTCACTGTGACTTGAGTCGCAGCAATTAAGATGGCACCCATTGAAATTAATGTGTTTTGAATTTTCACGTGTTTTCTGTGTAGCATGTTGCAGCAAGTCACATGAGAAGTCGCAGCAGTGTGAACCAGGGCTTAGGCTGTCTTCACATGTATGTGTTGAGGTAACTGTGTGTTACTGAAACAAACGTTAACACATGACACTTGGTATGAGTACAATATCTGGCAATGCACACTATAATGTGCTGTGTTATGAGCTTCAAATGCAACACATTTAACCTTGCCAAGTATTGCATACTAATGTGTGTGTATAGTAACACTGCAACACAGTGGAAAAAGCGTGAAGGTGCCCTTACTTTTAATGGTTTAAAGGGGAAGTAAACCCTGATGGGCTTTACTTCCTCTTTAGCTCGCTGCAAAAGCCTGCAAATGAAAAGCATAATGGGCTAGTATGCATTGCATACTAGCCCATTATGTGTCACTTACCTGCAAAAGAATCCAGCGATGTCCCCAGAGTAGGCAGCGTCCATCTTCTGTCTCCTCTTCTTTCCGGGCTGCGGACTCCGGCTCTGTGATTCACGGGAGCCGCGTGACGTCACTCCCACGCATGCGCACGGGAGTCGCGATTCACAGCACAGGCTGGGGAAGAAACGGCACTTAGTTTTGTTTCTTCCCCGCGCATGCGCCTTTGGGATTTTCGGCGGACTACAAGTGAAATATCTCCTAAACGGCGCACGTTTAGGAGATATTTCCACTACCTATAGGTAAGCCTTATTCTAGGCTTACCTAAAAGGTAGAAGTAGTCAAAAAGGGTTTACAACCACTTTAAATCAGTGGTCTCCAAACTGTAGCCCGAGGGTCAAATGCGGCCCTTTGCTTGCTTTTATCTGACCCTTGGAGCATTATTTTCATCAATTGATGACGACAACGGGACATAATTCCCCCACTGACATCAATAAAAGGGCACAATTACTTCTAACGACACCAACGATGGGGCACAATTTCTCCCAATGACATCAACAATGGGGCGCTATTCCTCCCACTGACACCAAAGGTCCATAAAGACATGGATGAGCGAGTTTGGGGTGGAGGAACTTGACTGGCCTGCACAGAGCCTTGACCTCAACCTGATAGAACACCTTTGGGATGAATTAGAGTGGAGACTGTGATCCACGCCTTCTTGTGCAACATCAGTGCCTGACCTCACAAATGCACTTCTGGAAGAATGGTCAAACATTCCCATAGACACACTCCTAAACCTTGTACGTGTAAAGGCAGATGTCCCAATACTTTTGACAATGAAGTGTATTCATAATGCAAATCTGTCTCCCTGTAGACTTATAGTTCGTGTTTTCAAACATTTTCCAGTTTTGTTCTCAGCTAAGAGCCGGTTCACACAGGGGCGGCACGACTTTGGGGGCGACTCGGCAAGACGATCTCAAGACGACTTGGGAGGTGACTTGCAAAATGACTTCTGTATTGAAGTCAATGCAAGTCGCCCCAAAAGTCGTACAAGAACCTTTTTCTAAGTTGGAGAGACTTGCGTCGCTCCTATTAGAACGGTTCTATTGAACAGAGCGGAGCGCGACTTGTCAGGCGGCTGAGTCGCCTGGCGAGTCGCCCCTGTGTGAACCGGCTCTTAGCCCAGGTTCACACTGGGCTACGGGAGTGAAGCCGTGCGAGTTCAGCTGAACTCGGACGATTTCACTCTCGCTGGCAGTCCCGATTTCAGCCGCGATTACAAAGACATCTGACACAGATGTCAATGTAAATCGCGGCTGAAATCGCAAAAAGTAGTACAGAAACTACTTTTTGAAATCGGTGCAGCGCCACAGAAGCGACGTCGCACCGATTAGGACGGTGCCATTGCCGGCAATTTGTGGCAAATATCTGCGTTTTGACATGCGATTTGACATGCCAAATCGCATGTCAAAACGCACCAGTGTGAACCAGGGCTTAGAGTCAATTATATTACATGTTGCAAGTACTGCTGCCAAAAGATGTGACTACTAAATTGTACACAGCTCACTGCAGTTATATCGATGGGGTTTATTTATTAATTAGGGCGTGCAAAATCTGGTGCAGCTGTGCATGGTAACCAATCGGTTTCTAACTTGGAAGCTGATTGGTTTCTATGCAGGGCTGCATCAGATTTTGCACTCTACGGTTTTAGTAAATTAACCCAAACGTGTTGTGGGATGTCTTTTTGGCAGGGGGACACAGTTGTCCACAAAAAACCTGGGGTGCCAATGCCAAAACCTAGTATCTGTATTATATTATTATATTATATTGTATTATATTAGGCAATGCAATCAACATCTTTGCTGAAGAACTCCTGCCGTTTCCAAAAGCAGATTAAAAATTATTGTGATTAACTTTGTCAACCACTTTAAAAAAAGTCCTTTAAAAATCCCTAAAACATATGATGTAATAGTGATGTGTATGGGAATGTGGTGCATATTGTTCTATCTGGGATTATAGTGACTCAGCGTGTCACATTCTGTATATAGAACATGTTATTGCTGATATCACCATTATAAAGAATCCAAACAAACTGTGACAGTACAGCATGTGAAATGACACTGCAGGCAGGATGTACAGTCATTACCATCATCTGAATATTCGTGGATCCACATGTCAAATCATGCTACCACACTATCAGGAAATGCGTAGTCCTGTTTATTTACCTGTATCAACTATAGAGTCACCCGATTGGCCAGAGTATTCCCAGGTGCTGAGTGAATATCCTTAAAAATTATATATTTGAACTCAATGTAGAAAAAAGTCCATGATTTTCTGCACATTTGGTAATCTAAGAAAAAGCTTGTTAATCACAAATAAATAAAAAAATGGGACAAGGGACTTTCCTATCAATACAATATGTCCCTTGTGCTTCAGGCTCATGCTTTAGTTAAAATCTTCCTCTGAAACTCCTGTACCCCCACCGCTGTAATCTCCCTGTGCAGCAGGCGTTAATACAGTTGTCATATGCATCCATCAAGAGTGTTGACCATGTCCATCATTTCCACCCACCTCCATTCATAGCAGACATACTGAAGCTTATATGACTTAAGGCCAGATTCACACTTGTGTGGTACGAATTCCAGCCCTGTTATCTCTGCAAAGAGATAAGAGAGCTGTTCACAGGATCATATGCGTTGTAGATGCAAATTTGCTGACCACGGAGAGAGGAGGGGGGGGGGGGGAAGTGTAGTGAGCAGGAAAAAAGTCCTGTTCAGAACGGAAGACATATGTGAATCAGATGTGTGCCCATAGAAGATAATGGGCCTGAATTCGCACCTGAGCCGCACCGCAATGCCTAGAAAATGCACGCGTTTTTTCGGCACTGCGCAGTGCGAATGCATCGCACATATGTGAACTAGCCTCATAAAAATGTATGTATTTTCTAATGACATGCGAATTGGATGCGTTTTAAGCCGCATCCAATTCGCATAGGTGTGAACCCGGCCTAAAAGTGCTTTATGAATGGAGCATGGGCAGATGAATGAAAGTAAAGGTCCACCTCTTCCATTGCCAGCAGCTGTACTATAGCTTCTATAAATGAAAAGTGCTCTATGAATGTAGCACGAGCAGATGAAAATGCCACCTCATCCATTCATAGCAGCTGTATTATAGCTTCTAGAAATGAAAAGTGCTCTATGAATGGAGCATGAGCAGATGAAATCTACACCTCCTCCATTCATAGCAGCTGTACTATAGCTTCTATGAAATAAATGCTCTAAAAATGTAGGACAGTCAGATGAGTGAAAGTTCTGCCTCCTCTGTTCATAATCAATTTCCATTTGTAGAAGCTATAGTACAGCTTGTATGAATGGAGGAAGGGGTCAGAAAGGATTGGTGCACTTGCTTGTATATGACAGGTCACTCGGCTGTATAAACCCCTTTACACCAGGAGATTATGGGGGTAGGGGGGATCGGCGGATAGAAGATTTTAAATTAACCACTTCAGACCCGGAAGATTTTACCCCCTTACTGACCAGAGCACTTTTTATATTTTGGCACTGCGTCACTTTAAAGGAGTAGTAAAGTTACATGTTTTTTCACCTTAATGCATCCTATGCATTAAGGTGAAAAAACATTCGACAATACCGCCCCCCCCCGAGCCCCCGTTTTTCTTACCTGGCCCCTCGAAAGTCCCATGCTCGTCCCCGTCATCCTCTTCGTTTTTCTGCCTGGCCGCCGATTGGCTACACTGGATAGATTGAAAGCAGCGCAGCCATTGGCTGGCGCTGCTGTCAATCACATCCAATGACGCGGCACGCCGGGGGGCGGGGCCGAGTGATACAGTCGGCGGCTATGGCCGCCGCTGTATCACGGGAGCGCACCCGCAATCACTCCACACCATGCGAGCTCACTCGCATTAAGGTGTGGAGTCCTTGCGGGGAGGAGCCAAGACAGCCGCCGAGGGACCCCAGAAGACCAGGATCGGGGCCACTGTGTGCAAAACGAGCTGCACAGTGGAGGTAAGTATAACATGTTTGTTATTTTTAAGCAAAAAAAAAAAAAGGTATAGTGCTCCTTTACCTGATAATTGCGCAGTCGTGAGATGCTGCACCCAAATTTGCATCCTTTTTTTCCCCACAAATAGAGCTTTCTTTTGGTGGTATTTGATCACCTCTGCGATTTAAATTTTTTGTGCTATAAACAAAAAGATAAGAGCGACAATTTTGGGGCATGGGGCGTGGTCACCGGGTGATGTCATCCGGTGACCCCGCTCCTTATAATGTCATCGTCGCGGGGCATTATGGCACGTGATGTCATAAGGGGCGGGGTCACCGGATGACATTACCGGGTGACCACGCACCATGCCAATATAAGTCGTTGCACACCGCGCACACGGCATTACAGCGGGAGAGAGCGTTGTGTCCACATCGGAAGAAGAGGGAAGAAGACAATGGAGAAGACCAGGCCAACGCTAGCAAAAGAGCGGGCAAAAGAGCAGAAGATAGCGGAGGAGACCCGGCAGAAGACACAGGACAGCGGGAGAAGAACCGAAGAGAGAGCGGAGAAGAGCCGGAAAAGGGGAGAAGTGTGTTTCATTTTTGACACTTTTTTTTCAGGTGAATGGGTAAGGGTACAATGTACCCCCATACTCATTCACATAGGGTGGGGGGCCGGGATCTGGGGGCCCCCTTATTAAAGGGGGCTCCCAGATTCCGATAAGCTCCGTGCCCGCAGACCCCGACAACCAACGGCCAGGGTTGTCGGGAAGAGGCCCTTGTCCTCATCAACATGGGGACAAGGTGCTTTGGGGTGCACCCACCCCCCCATGTTGAGGGCATGCGGCCTGGTATGGTTCAGGGGGACACGCTCGCTTGTCCCCACCCCCTTTCCTGGCCGGCCGGGCTGCGTACTCGGATAAGGGTCTGGTATGGATTTTGGGGGGACCCCCATGCTGTTATTTCGGCGTAGGGGGTTCCCCTTAAAATCCATACCAGACTGAAGGGCCTGGTATGCTCTTAGAGGGGGAACCCATGCCGTTTTTTTTTTTATTTGGCGTGGAGTTCCCCCTCAAGATCATCAGAGCACAAGTCGCATGCCAAAGTCGAATCAGGCAAGACGGCGATCCGACTTTGATCCGACTTGATATTCAATGAGCTGAAGTAGGATCAAAGTCGGACCAAGGTAGTGCAGGGAGAAATTTCAAAGTCGAACCGACTAAAGACAAAACTTTTTAGTGTTAGCATTGCTGTGCAGATCACATGCAAGGTCTGTGCAATGCGAATTCAGCCCTACAGATTGTAGAGCTGAATTTGCATCGCATTCGGACCAAAATGGTGCAGCCACCCCCCCCCCATGTTGAGGGCATACGGCCTGGTACGGTTCAGGGGGGGGCTCGCTCGTCCCCAACCCCTTTCCTGATCGGCTGGGCTGCGTGCTCAAATAAGGGTATGGATTTTGGGGGGACCCCCACGCTGTTTTTTCGGCGTAGGGGGTTCCCCTTAAAATCCATACCAGACTGAAGGGCCTGGTATGCTCTTAGAGGGGGAACCCATGCCGTTTTTTTTTTTTATTTGGCGTGGAGTTCCCCCTCAAGATCATCAGAGCACAAGTCGCATGCCAAAGTCGAATCAGGCAAGACGGCGATCCGACTTTGATCCGACTTGATATTCAATGAGCTGAAGTAGGATCAAAGTCGGACCAAGGTAGTGCAGGGAGAAATTTCAAAGTCGAACCGACTAAAGACAAAACTTTTTAGTGTTAGCATTGCTGTGCAGATCACATGCAAGGTCTGTGCAATGCGAATTCAGCCCTACAGATTGTAGAGCTGAATTTGCATCGCATTCGGACCAAAATGGTGCAGCCACCCCCCCCCCATGTTGAGGGCATACGGCCTGGTACGGTTCAGGGGGGGGCTCGCTCGTCCCCAACCCCTTTCCTGATCGGCTGGGCTGCGTGCTCAAATAAGGGTATGGATTTTGGGGGGACCCCCACGCTGTTTTTTCGGCGTAGGGGGTTCCCCTTAAAATCCATACCAGACTGAAGGGCCTGGTATGCTCTTAGAGGGGGAACCCATGCCGTTTTTTTTTTTATTTGGCGTGGAGTTCCCCCTCAAGATCATCAGAGCACAAGTCGCATGCCAAAGTCGAATCAGGCAAGACGGCGATCCGACTTTGATCCGACTTGATATTCAATGAGCTGAAGTAGGATCAAAGTCGGACCAAGGTAGTGCAGGGAGAAATTTCAAAGTCGAACCGACTAAAGACAAAACTTTTTAGTGTTAGCATTGCTGTGCAGATCACATGCAAGGTCTGTGCAATGCGAATTCAGCCCTACAGATTGTAGAGCTGAATTTGCATCGCATTCGGACCAAAATGGTGCAGCCACCCCCCCCCCATGTTGAGGGCATACGGCCTGGTACGGTTCAGGGGGGGGCTCGCTCGTCCCCAACCCCTTTCCTGATCGGCTGGGCTGCGTGCTCAAATAAGGGTATGGATTTTGGGGGGACCCCCACGCTGTTTTTTCGGCGTAGGGGGTTCCCCTTAAAATCCATACCAGACCGAAGGGCCTGGTATGCTCTTAGAGGGGGAACCCATGCCGTTTTTTTTAATTTTATTTTGCGTGGAGTTCCCCCTCAAGATTCATACCAGACATAGTGCCTGGTATTGTCGGGGATCGAAGTCGGATCCCTGTTCATTGAAGTCGGACGCATGTCGAACTTTAAGTCGCAGGGAAAAGTCCTACTACTTTGGATCCGACTTTGCCCTGCGACTTGAAGTCCGACATGCGTCCGACTTCAATGAACAGGGATCCGAACCTGGCCTAATTGAACAAGCTGAAGGTAGAAGCTGATTGGCTACCATGCACAGCTGCACCAGATCCTGAGTGCTCCAGTTTTAGTAAATCAACCCCTGTGTCATAGACACCTGTTCTGGTCTCATTTACATTGCAATTGCCTTTGAAAACAGCAGAGTTTTATTTAACCGAATTCGGGATTTGTTTTAGATTCAGCTGCCAAATTTTCCACCTCTTAGAATTGCAAAATGTTTAAATTTTTATATTAGTTTCCAAATTCAAATCCAATTAGAATTTCGTTATTTCGGCCAAATTTTATTTCGTTGGATTCCTTTACATTCGTTACTATTGTGATTTGGAATTCGGATACATACGAATTTACGAATAACGAAAAGATTTATCTGAATTTAGATTTGGAACAAAATGAATCGCACATGTCTAGTTATGACTGTGCTGAAAATAAAACTCTAATATGCATAAATCATGTTATGAGGTGTATGCAAGGGTCCAGCCATTTTGTTTTGTCCTAGGTGTGTCTTTAACATTCCATCCCGTAATAGAGCGCTTGACTTTATGGGTAATGAATGGACTCCATGCTGTAGAAGTACTTTGCTGTACTTCTTCTATCAGCTGTTGCATAAGAAAGCACATTCCATATCTACATATACATAGCATTCCCAATGCAGAAAAACTGGTATATCGACCCCTCCGTAATATGCAAAGGTAAATTCCTGACTCTGGTGAGTTTTCATAGAAAACACCCAGCCGGGACAAAGGTTGCTGGTTGAGTTTCTCCCTGTCCGGCTTGTGAAGCAGGTAACAGCTGAGCTATTCAAGTTAGAAACTGTCATATGCAAGAGAGTATCGTGGATTCCCTACAGTAATTCCAGGAAGACCCAGACGTAGCGCCTGTACATACACTATATTGTCAAAAGTATTGGGACACCTGCCTTTACACGCACATGAACTTTAAAGGAATCCCAGTCTGATGCCGCGTACACACGACCGTTTTTAATGTCATTGAAAAAAACGTTTTTCTTGACGTGATTCTTCTCAAGCCTGCCTTGCCTACACACGATCATGAAAAAAAATGCTAGAGCAAAGCGTGGTGACGTACGAAATGTATGACTGCACTATAAAGGGGAAGTTCCATTCGGATGGTGCCACCCTTTGGGCTGCTTTTGCTGATCCCTGTGTTAGTAAGGTTTGGTGAGAGACGATTCGCGCTTTTCAGCCTCGTGCTCTTCAGTCCATTACAGCGTGACGAATGTGCTATCTCCATTATGAACGCAAGTTTTACCAGAACGAGCGCTCCCGTCTCATCACTTGCTTCTGAGCATGCGCGTTTTTTCACGTCATTAAAGCATACACACGGCCGTTTTTCATGACGAGACAAATGACGATGTGAAAAACAACGAGAAAAATTAGAGCATGTTCCAAATTTTTCATGCCCATTTTTCACGTCGTGAAAAATGCTCTGAAGCCCACACACCATCGTTTTTAATGACCATTTTAAAAAATTGCATTTTTTCTCGTCATGAAAAACGGTCGTGTGTACGCGGCATTAGTCTGTAGGGTTCAATATTGAGTTGGCTCACCCTTTGCAGCTCTAACAGCTTCAACTCTTCTGGGAAGGCTGTCCACAAGGTTTAGGAGTGTGTCTATGGGAATGTTTGACCGTTCTTCCAGAAGCGCATTTGTGAGGTCAGGCACTGATGTTGGACAGGAAGGCCTGGCTCGCAGTCTCCGCTCTAATCCATCCCAAAGGTGTTCTATCGGGTTGAGGTCAGGGCTCTGTGCAGGCCAGTCAAGTTCCTCCACCCCAAACTCGCTCATCCATGTCTTTATGGACTTTGCTTTGTGCACTTGTGCGCAGTCATGTTGGAACAGGAAGGGGCCATCCCCAAACTGTTCCCTTCACTGGAACTAAGGGGCCAAACCCACCCCACACCATAACCCCCCCTCCACCAAATGATTTGGTCCAGTGCACAAAGCAAGGTCCTTAAAGACATGGATGAGCGAGTTTGGGGTGGAGGAGCTTGACTGGCCTGCACAGAGTCCTGACCTCAACCCGATAGAATGCTTTTGAGATGAATTAGAGTGGAGACTGCGAACCAGGCCTTCTCGTCCACATCAGTGCCTGACCTCACAAATGAGATTCTGGAAGAATGGTCAAACATTCCCATAGACACACTCCTAAACCTTGTGGACAGCCTTCCCTGAAAAGTTGAAGCTGTTATAGCTGCAAAGGGTGGGCCAACTCAATACTGAACCCTAAGACTGGGATTCCATTAAAGTTCACGTGTGTGTAAAGGCAGGCATCCCAATACTTTTAGTAATATAGTGTACCTCCATATCCATAAGTGAATCTTGTTTAGTTTGTTCATGATGTAGGAAGGACAGATCTTAAGATCTTGAGATACGGCTTAGATTTTTTATTTTATTTTCAAAATGAGGAAAGCTTGGAGTTGCTAGTGATAACCTTTATTGGCCACGTTACGTGATAGTTACATAGTTACATAGTTAGTCAGGTTGAAAAAAGACAAAGTCCATCCAGTTCAACCATAAAAAAATAACTAAAATAAAATAAAAAAATATCGTGCAATCCCATATACCCAATTCTATACCCACAGTTGATCCAGAGGAAGGCAAAAAACCCCAGCAGAGAATGATCCAATTTGCTACAGCAGGGGAAAAAAATCCTTCCTGATCCCCCGAGAGGCAATCGGATTTACCCCGGATCAACTTTACCTAGAACTGTTAGTACTCAGTTATATTCTGTACATTTAGGAAAGTATCCAGGCCTTTCTTAAAGCAATCTACTGAGCTGGCCAGAACCACCTCTGCAGGGAGTCTGTTCCACATTTTCACAGCTCTTACTGTGAAGAAACCTTTCCGCATTTGGAGATGAAATCTCTTTTCCTCTAGACGTAAAGAGTGCCCCCTTGTTCTCTGTGTTGACCGTAAAGTGAATAACTCATCACCAAGTTCACTATATGGACCCCTTATATATTTGTACATGTTAATCATATCCCCCCTTATTCTCCTCTTCTCAAGAGTGAATAAATCCAGTTCCTCTAATCTTTCCTCATAGCTGAGCTCCTCCATGCCTCTTATCAGTTTGGTTGCCCTTCTCTGCACTTTCTCCAGTTCCCCGATATGCTTTTTGAGAACTGGTGCCCAAAACTGAACTGCATATTCCAGGTGAGGTCTTACTAATGATTTGTACAGGGGCAAAATGATGTCTCTCTCTCTGGAGTCCATACCACTCTTAATACAAGAAAGGACCTTGCTCGCTTTGGAAACCGCAGCTTGGCATTGCATGCCATTATTGAGCTTATGATCTACCAAAACCCCAGATCCTTCTCCACTACGGATCCCCCCAGTTGTATTCCCCCTAGTATGTATGATGCATTCATATTCTTAGCCCCCAAGTGCATAACTTTACATTTATCAACATTAAACCTCATCTGCCACATAGTCGCCCAATTAGACAGGGCATCGAGGTCGGCTTGTAAATTGGAGACATCTTGTAAGGACGTTATTCCACTGCATAGCTTGGTGTCATCTGCAAAGACAGAAATGTTACTTTTGATCCCAGACCCAATATCATTTATAAAGATATTAAAAAGTAAGGGTCCCAGCACTGAACCTTGGGGTACACCACTGATAACCTTAGACCATTCAGAGTAAGAATCATTAACCACTACTCTCTGAATTCTGTCTTTTAGCCAGTTTTCTATCCATTTACAAACTGATATTTCCAATCCTGTAGACTTTACCTTACACATGAGCCGTGTGTGGGGAACTGTATCAAACGCTTTTGCAAAATCCAAGTATACCCCGTCCACTGCCACCCCTCTGTCCAAGGTCTTACTTACCTCTTCATAAAAAGAAATCAGGTTTGTTTGACAACTTCTGTCTTTCATGAATCCATGCTGTCTGTTGCTTAAATAGTTTTTTTCCAGCAAGAACTCATCTATGTGGTCTTTTATTAATCTCTCCAGTATCTTCCCAACTATAGAAGTTAAACTAACAGGTCTATAGTTACTTGGTAAAGACTTTGTTCCCTTTTTAAATATAGGCACCACATTGGCCCTACGCCAATCCAGTGGTACTATTCCTGTCATTAATGAGTCCCTAAAAGTTAGATACAATGGCTTTGAAATTACAGAGCTCAATTCTTTTAGGATCCGTGGGTGTATGCCATCTGGTCCAGGTGCTTTATCCACCTTTATTCTGTCTAAATATTTCTGGACCATATCACTTTTGAGCCATTGTGGATTTGGGGCTGTGTCACTACCACCCCCATTATGGACATGAACTCCCCCATGCTCCATTGTATACACAGAGCTGAAGAAAGTATTTAATAAATTAGCCTTTTCTTTGTCCCCAGTCACCCACACTAGATTATTTTGTAAAGGGCCTACATGCTCAGACTTGACCTTTTTACTATTAATATATTTGAAGAATTTTTTGGGGTTTGTCCTACTATCTTTTGCAATCTGTCGTTCGTTTTGAATTTTTGCATCCTTGATTTCCTTTTTACATATCCTGTTATATTCTTTGTAACATTTAGCCACATAGGTTTTATTTTTAGCCTTTTAAACTTATTGCCCATGGGAATATACTTTGCAGTGAGTTCACAAACAGTCTTTTTGAAGAATTCCCATTTCTGTTCTGTGCCCATTGATGCCAATATTCTCTCCCAGTCTAAGTCCTGGAGAGCAGCCCTCATCCTTGGAAAATTTGCTTTATTGAAATTAAGTGTTTTTATCCTTCCTGCATGTATTTCTTGCTTACAGCTAACATCAAATGAAATCATGTTATGGTCACTGCTACCCAGGTGTTCCTTTATCTGAACATTAGTAATATGCTCTGCATGGTTTGAGATTACCAGGTCCAACAGAGCATCATTCCTAGTTGGGGCCTCAATAAACTGGACCATAAAATTGTCCTGCAATAGGCTTATAAATTTTTGCCCTTTAACTGTCCCAGCAGTGCCATTACTCCAGTCAATTTCTGGGTAGTTAAAATCCCCCATTATTATCACTGTCCCAGCCCTTGCAGCCCTTTCTATCTGTGCAAGGAGCTGAGTCTCCACCTCCTCATTAACATTGGGTGGTCTATAACAAACTCCAATGATTAACTTTGAACTACGCACATCTGTATGCAGTTCCACCCATAATGCTTCAGCCTCATCACACTCTCCATCAACCAGGTCCTCTTTCACACTCGCTTTGAGATCACTTCTCACATAGAGACAGACCCCGCCACCTTTCCTTTTTGCCCTGTCTCTCCGAAAGAGTGCATAGCCAGGAATAATAATAATCCAGTCATGTGAGGATTGAAGCCACGTTTCAGCAATACCGATTACGTCATAGCTCTCCTCATACACCAGAGCTTCCAACTCACCTATTTTGCTTGGCAGACTTCTGGCATTGGTGAACAAACACTTTAATGTATTACATTTTTCTCTGGTGTTTTTCATATAATTTTTAGTAGTACAAATGGCACTATAGTTTCCAATGGCTGTTTGCAACATTGGAACTTTCTTGTCACCTGCCATAACCCTCCCCCCATCTATCCCCATTCCACTCTCCATTAATGTCTGACCACTAACTGACCTGTGTGCCCGATGTAATTCTAGTTCACCCTCCCCCCTCAAACCTAGTTTAAATACTCCTCCAGCCTTCCCATAAACCTCTCCCCCAGCACAGCAGACCCCCTTCCATTCAAGTGCAAACCGTCTTTAGCATATAGGTTGCACCCCAATGAAAAGTCAGCCCAGTGCTCTAGAAACCCAAATCCCTCCTCCCTACACCAGGTCTTTAGCCATGCATTCAGCTCTCTAATCTCCCCCTGCCTTTCCTGTGTTGCGCATGGCACAGGCAATATTTCAGAGAATATCACCTTGGAGGTCCTTGCCTTCATCTTGCAGCCTAGTTCTTTAAATTGATTCTTAAGGAGCCTCCACCTTCCATGTATACTGTCATTGGTTCCAACGTGGACCAAGACAGCTGGGTCATGCCCAGCCCCTCCCAGTAATTTATCCACCCGGTCCACCACATGCTGAACCCTGGCACCAGGGAGACAGCAAACCATTCGGTTGAGGCGATCCTGGCGACAAATTATTCTATCAGTCCTTCTGATTATAGAATCCCCTATAACCACCAACTGTCTTGGCCTACCTGCACTCCCCTCACCACCTCTACTAGATGGGTTGCTCTCCCGGCTGTTAGGGGTAGCAGTGACATCTAGGGCTGCCACCTCTGTGTTTGCCACCTCCACATCTTCACCCAACGTGGAAAATTTGTTTTGATGCACAAACACAGGACTGGCCTTCCTTTTCTGCAAGCCCCTTCCACTCCCTCTAACTACATTAACCCATCTTCCTATCTGATAATCCTGACTTGCCACTCCACCCTCCACATCAGCCCTACTGACCACCTGCTCAGCGAGCAGAGGACCCCTTTCAAGGTTGTCCTTTCCGCCCAGTGTTGCAACTTGCTCTTCCAGATCTCTAATGCGAGCTTCCAGAAGGGCAACCTGCTCACATCTGTCACAGCGGTATCCATCCTGGAGCTGTTGCACCAATTTTGCATACATGTGGCACACTGTGCACTGAGCAAAACCTTCAACCCTGCTAGCACTCATTTCCCAGTTGCAATATAATTACTTGTAGGAAGTTTATAATGTTACTCACAGTTTAGAAGACTCCTGTCTTAACTCCTGTTTTAAACTCCTGGTTTTTAACTCTCCACTGTAGTTCAAAATTCCACTGATGTTCACAAAATCCACATGCAAGCCACCATCAGCAGGGAGCCAGCTCCTAAGGGAGTTTGTACAGACACTTATATACTCACCTGTGAACAATTGATGTGATGATAGCAGACATACAGGGCCAATTCTGACACTTCTCTCCTACATGTAGAAATCATAATTTTTTTGCTAGAAAATACTTTAGAACCCCCAAACATTATATATGTTTTTTTAGCAGTGACCCTAGGGAATAAAATGGCGGACGTTGCATCTTTTTATGTCACACGGTATTTGCGCAGCAATTTTTCAAACGTGTTTTCTTTTTTAACCAACAAAACGCTAAAGTTAGCCCAATTTTATTGTATAATGTAAAGGATGATGCTACACCGAGTAATTAGATACCTAACATGTCAAGCACACTTGTGGAATGGCGCCAAACTTCAGAACTTAACCACTTCCCGCCCCATATATAGTAATATGACAGCCGGAAAGTGCTTTCATTATCTTGACTGGACACCATATGATATCCGGCAGGAAAAGCCGCTAGCGCGTGCGCGGCGATCGGAGGTGTGGTGCGTTAGTCTGACACACTGTATCACCGATCCTGGTAAGAGCCTATGACGTAGAATCTTTACCATGTGATCAGCTGTGTCCAATCACAGCTGACCACATGGTAACCAGGAAGAGCCATTTAATCGGCTTTTCCTCCACTCGCACTGACAGGCGCGAGAAGATGAGAGTCGATCAGCTGCTCTCTTGATAGCGCATGGATTATAAGTGCAGACCCATGGAGAATGCCCACTGGAGACCACCAGGGATGCCCACTGGAGACCACTAGGTGAGCCTATCAGGGATGCCAATCAGTGCCCATTAGGATGGCACTTTGTGCCCATCAGTGCCTCCTAATAAGTGCTGCATATAAGTGCCACCTATCAGTGCCGCCCATAAGTGCCTACCAGTGCCACCTATCAGTGCCAATCAGTACTGCCTTATCAGTGCTTATCAGTGAAGGAGAAAACCTACTTATTTACAAAGTTTTGTAACAGAAACTAAGAAAAATGTTTGTTTGTTTTTTCAAAATTTCCAGTCCTATTTTATTTGGAGAGCAAAAAATAAAAACCCCAGTGGTGATCAAAAACCACCAAAAGAAAGCTCTATTTGTGGGGAAAAAAATGATAAAAATCTCATATGTGTACAGTGTTGAATGACCGCGCAATTGTCATTCGAAATGTGACAGCGCTGAAAGCGGAAAATAGGACTGGGCAGGAAGGGGGTGAAAGTGCCCGGCATTGACATAGTTAAAAATCTTTATAAGCGACGCTTTAAAATTTCAGAGGAAGTCTTGGGCTAGAATTGTTGCTCTCACTCTAATGCCCCATACACACGATCGTTTTTCTTGCCATTTTTTTTCTTGACGTTTTTCACGTCGTTTTTTTTCATGTTTCCTCTCAAGCCTGTCTTGCGTACACACGATCATTTAAAAAAACGATCAAGCAAAGCGCAGTGACGTACAACACGTACGACGGCACTATAAAGGGGAAGTTCCGTTCGAATGGCGCCACCCTTCATGTTAGTAAAGTTTGTTGAGCGACGATTCGCTCTTTTCAGTCTCGTGCTTTTCAGTCCGTGACTGCGTGACGAATGTGCTATCTCCATTACGAACGCTAGTTTTACCAGAACGAGCGCTCCTGTCTCATACTTGATTCTGAGCATGCGCGTTTTTTTTCACGTCGTTAAAGCATACACACTATCGTTTTTCACGTCGTTAAAAAAAACGACATGAAAAACGACGTGAAAAAAGAGAGCATGTTCGAAATTTTTAATGGCCGTTTTTCACGTCGTTAAAAATGCTCTGGAGCCTACACACGATCATTTTTAATGGCCATTTTTTTTAATGGCATTTTTAACGGCATGAAAAACGATCGTGTGTATGGGGCATTACATTCACGGCGATACCTCACGTGTGGTTTGAGCGACGTTTACATATGTGGGCGCGATGTACATATGCGTTCACTTCCGGGGCACTTTATATATATATTTCTTATATTGTTTATTTTATTATCTTATTTTTACACTTTCCCTTATTTATTTATTTTTTTTGATCACTTTTAGTGCCGGTTCACACTACAGCAACCTGGGATCCGACTTGTCAGACCTCAAGTCTCTGGACATAAGAAATTCCATTGAAGTGAATGAATGAGAGCCGTCTTAATGTACACTACTAAAGTCGCTCGAACTTCAGAAAAGGTTCCTGTACTACTTCAAGGCGACTTCTAGCCGACTTGTACCCATTGATTTCAATGGAAGTTGCCTCCAAGTCGGATCCTTATCTTAATTGATGTGATTTGGATCCGACATTACAGAAAGATTACCCAGGCATTCCCTGAAGTTGATTCGAAGTTGCCTTGAAGGTGCCTGGAAAAGTCGTGCCGACTTTCAGGTAGAGGCAGCA
The DNA here is from genome assembly GCA_029206835.1 of Rana muscosa. NCBI lineage: Eukaryota > Metazoa > Chordata > Amphibia > Anura > Ranidae > Rana > Rana muscosa. Next base: position 309,246,050 of record CM055128.1, read on the forward strand.
TAACCGCCTATTATTCCTATTATAAGGGATGAAACCATGCCTTGTAATAGGAATAGGGCATGACAGGTCCTCTTTACAGAGAGATGTGGGGTCTATAAGACCCCACATCTCTCCTCTAGCCTGGAAAGCTGAAGTAAAAAAAAAAAAAAAAGTGATCACAGCCTTTCCAGCCAAATACACAGCAGTGTTTTAACTGCCGGGGGGGCCGGACGTGACGTCATATTGTTGCGCCCGGCCTCCGAAGGTCATAGAGACTGCCGGAGACCATCTGGTCCGCAGTGTTCTTTATGGTAAACTTCTCTATGGTAAACGCACCCTCTTGCCGCCTGTAAAAACAAATCAAGGGGCTGAACAGCCGATAGGATTGTTTTTACGGTGCAGGGAATCGCTGGCGCAAAAGAATGATATCTGAATGATTTAGATTTGCCATAAAAAAAGTGTGGTTCGATTAAAAACAGGAACCCCACCAAGCAATCTGGCAATAAGAAATTAGATTTCTCTCCATCAGATCATCCCTCACAGTTATTACCTTTTGTATCACTTGACCCTCCCTCCTAGATTGTAAGCTCTAACGAGCAGGGCCCTCTGATTCCTCCTGTATTGAATTGTATTATAGCTGTACTGTCTGCCCTCATGTTGTAGAGTGCTGCGCAAACTGTTAGCGTCATATAAATCCTGTTTAAGAATAATAGTTTCTCCCCATGTTTGACTGGGATTTCTTCCAGTGGTGATGCGTCCATAAAGGGCGCACTGGCGCCGCCCCCTCACTCCTGCCACCTCTCTATCACCATAGATAGATTCATGCATTGCATGAATCCATCTATGGTCGCCGCTGCCACCCCCTATTCAGGTGCCCGACCCCTTTTTTGGTGCCGGGCACCTGAATTACAGCGGCGGGGGGTGTTTTTTTGGAAGCACCTGATTAGAGCCATAGGCTGTAATAGGTGTCCAAAAAAGGTGGACAGCGGGCACCATGCTGGGCACTCGCTTTTTACTCAGCGTTGTGTTAGGAAAGCAAATGAATATTCGCTTTCCCAACACTGAACCGCCTCTCAGCCAATCAGGTGCTCGGGTCTGTTACCTGTCACGTGATTGGCTGAAACGCCAGGCGCTGTGATTGGACGCGGTCTATCAGGCGTCCAATCATAGCAGAGGAGGGGAAGAGAGGACAGGGGAAGACATCGAGGAGCGTGGAGGACATCGCCACCGTGACCCGCTGCCCCACCGAGACAGGCAAGTGCCGGGTGGGCGGGAGATGCACACTGGCAATTGGTGGGCACAGTAGTGGCAATTGATGGGCACAGTAGAGGCAATTGATGGGCACAGTAGCGGCAGTTGATAGGCACACTGGCAGCAGTTGATGGGCACAGTAGCGGCAATTGATGGGCACACTGGCAGCAATTGATGAGCACACTGGCAGCAATTGATGAGCACACTGACAGCAATTGATGGGCACACTGGCAGCAATTGATGGGCACACTGGCGGCAATTGATGGGCACACTGGCAGAAATTGATGGGCACACTGCCAGAAATTGATGGGTGCAGTAGCTGCATTTAATGGCACAGTGGCGGCAATTTATGGGCACAGTGGCTGCGTTTGATGGGCACAGTGGCTGCATTTGATGGCACAGTGGCGGCAATTGATGGCACAGTGGCTGCAATTGATGGGGTTTTTTTCAGTTTGTTTGCGCCCCCCAAAAATTTTGAGCATCGGCCACCACTGATTTCTTCAATTAGTCTGTCCAGTCGATAATCCAAAATTTCGTTTTCACTGAAACAAAACTGGAATCTTTTAACTGAAAAACGTGTTCTGGTGACGAGTATTTATCTCGCTTCCTGCGTGGTCAACAGGAATTGAAAGGCCTTTGGTTCTAATTTTCTACCATGGTGTTCTTATGAGAGGATGGTATTGCAAGCCACAGATGAACATTATTAAAATCATGTTCGAATTGAGTCGTTATGTGTGTACCTGGCTTAAATGGGTGGATGGAGTCCTCCTCCATTTAATCAGAAATATCTAGAAAATCTACTTGATCAGAAAAGCTGTTCCTTGAGGTGAATGAACAATTTAATAGAACAATAGAAACTCCTTGCCTACTCAGCTACCCATGAAGGGATTTCCAATATGTCATCTAACACAGTGTGAGATGACTACACAATACACATCAAGCGTCCCAACAAAGGGAAGGGCACTCACTCCCAGCAACGAAACCTCCTCCCCAGGCCATCCATTGTTCCCTGATAGTTTAACGCCTAAATTGGGATAAACTGATTTTTTGGGGAATTTCATGGGTAATTGCACGCTTTGATTACTGGGATTTGTTATCTGTTTGCTGGAGGTACAATGGGTAGTAAAAAGGAAATTGGTCTGTGTTATTGTATTGGTTTAAGGATTTGTAACTAAATGTGGAAAGGAAAGTTTTAATGGGCGGTCAGAGGGCATAACCTTTAAAAGAGAGTGCAGAAAATGTGTTTAGGCTACGACCAGAAAAGAAGGGACTGATAATTGACTGGCAAGTTTAATGATTTTTAAATTCGGATTTATTAATTTAAAAATATATATTTTTAATTAATTTATTCAAAAAATAATGCATTTAAAAAGGGCAACATTTTTATTTACTTAAATCAGCTTGAATAAAAAATGAAACCATTATTAGGGCAGACATTAAAATGATTAGACTTTCGATGGCGTTATAATTGGGTATTGGTTTCTCAGTTTGATGCAGTGGTAGGCGACCTCGGCCCTTCCAGCTGTGGTGAAACTACAAATCCCATCATGCCTCTGCCTCTAGGAGTCAGGGATTTGCAATGTCTCATGGGACATGTAGTTTCAAAACAGCTGGAGGGCCGAGGTTGCCTACCCCTGCGGTATGTAATGATTGGATAAAGATTTAAAAGGTGATCATAATTTTGATCTTAACAATCATAATTTGAGTTGAATCACAGGAATCCAGTAAAGGTCTGTGGTATGTTGTAAGAAATTCATTAAATATTTAGACTGAATTACAAGGAAAAAAAATACAAAACTGATTTGTGTGGCCTGCTTAAAGTTTACCTAAAGCCAAAACTTGTTTTCATCTGTGGGTAGATTGGAGAAGGTTTAGAAAGCCGTAGCAGTTTTCTTTGTTTTAGTGTTGGTGTCCCCCTGGACACCAATGAAACAAAATTAAATTGCTTTCGTAGGAACACAAAGCAAGGGGAATGTTCCAGTGGAGACACCTGTTCCTGTGATGACTGTCTAAGGGATTAGTAGTCTTTTTGGAGAGGTTTCCCCAAGACAAGGAAGTAAAGGGAAATACCTCAAATGGATCAGAATAGGAAAACACCTCCACTCTAACCAGTTTTTAACCGAAAGCTCTGGCACTGGATACACTTTAGGACTATGAGGCCTCGTACACACGACCGATTTTCTCGGCAAGAACCAGCAAGAAACTTGCTGGCAGAGAGGTCTTGCCGAGTAAATCGGTCGTGTGTACGCTGCTATCGGGTTTCTCGTCGAGAAAACCGACAAGAAACCTCGACGAGAAAATAGAGAACCTGCTCTCTATTTTCTCGTCGAGATTCTCCTCGGCATGTTTCTCGACGAGAAAAGTGAGTGTGTGTACACTTACCTGTCCTCCCGGAAGCCCGCGCATGTTCGAAATGAATTAGACGCATGCGCGGTAGCTTCCTAGGCATACGTAGGGTAGACCAAGATGGCGGCGACGGCATCGAATGTGACGAGCGCATGCTCGACGTAGTCGATGACGTCACCGCGTACACTCCTTTCAAAGAACCGCGGGTTCTTTGAAACGAGCGTGTGTACACTCGGCCGGGACAAGTTTCTTGTCCAAGAATCTCGTCGAAAAAAACGACATGTTTTTTTCAACGAGAATCTCGGCCGTGTGTATGAGGCGTTACTGTACAAAAGCCATCAGCCCAAAGTGGAACGTTGCCAGAATTTTTTGTTTGTAGAACTGGAATTTAAAGCCATTTCAATGTGGTGAACTCATTCCTTCTTTAAACGTGGGCTATAAAAGTAAGAGCAAAAGAATGACACCAGCACACCATGGATCTCCAGAGTGGGTCCAAAGCTTTAATCAGCGATCACATCGTTACAGCAGACTGCAACATTTCAGAGCCACGCAGGACCCCTTCATCAGGCATGTGACGATGAAGGGGCCCTGCGTGGCTATGAAACGTTGCAATCTGTGCTGGTGACATTCTTTTGCTCTGACTTGGCACGGTTCCAGCTGGTGGTCGCTTCAGCACCCACTTATAGGCACGGCCATTTCTACAGGAACGTGTGTGTTGGGAATAGTGCATTGGAAGTCTTGGGCAATAAAGACCCCCCAACCACACATTTTAAAGCTTTCTCCACTTGAAAGGGGCCTAAAATTTGTTATAAAAATGCTCAGTCTCACCTCCTAACACCTATGCTGACTAACTTGTGTAAGAAAGATGTATATGTTTGGACCCCTTGATAAAGTCCTAATGGACGAAACGCGTCAGGGCGGAGAATTTGGTGCCAACATCACGTCGCTGCTCGATTCCAGGTCAATAGCAGATTTTAGATGTGAGTTCATATATTCGCTGTCCATTTTTGCTATATGCATGCTTTTAAAACATTGGTGCTCAACCTGTGGCCCTCCAGCTGTTGCAGAACTACAAGTCCCATGAGGCATTACAATCCGCTGACAGTTACAAGCATTACTCCCAAAGGCCGAGGCATGATGGGACTTGTAGTTCCGCAACAGCTGGAGGGCCACAGGTTGGGCACCCATGTTTTAAAACATAAAAGTACTACACTATTGGATTCTTTTTCTGGCTGCTGGCAAACAATCTTTATCCAGAGTTGGAGGCTTTAAAGGAGAAGTCCTGGGAGTCCCTATGCTTCAGTGGTCCCTGTTTGAGCAACATGCTGTAATAGGCATTTATGCTACTCGCTTTGGTGAGTGTACATTCTGTATATTGGTGCTTTAACCACTTAACAACCACCTGCCGACAAATAACGCCGACAAGGTGGTTGCTTAACTCTGGGAGGACGTTATATAACGTCCTCCCAGAATCGCGCTCCCGCGCACCCCCTGGGGCGCGCACACGGGAAACTCCGTGACCGCCGGGTCCAGAGGACCCGGCGGATCACGAATCGCGGTAAATCGCCGCTGATAGCGGCCGTTTACCACGTGATCGCTCCGTCAAATGACGGAGCAATCACTTGTAAACAGACCGGCGTCATTTGATGACGCCGGTTCCTCCCTCCCCTCTCTGTACCGATCGGTACAGTGTGAGAGGGGAGGGGGAGGGAGGGGGAGGGAGCGGATGGCAGCAGCAGCACTGTGGGCTGGATCTGTGACAATTGCAGTCACAGATCCAGCCATCCATCCATCCCTGCTCAGCCATCCCTGTGCTATACCCTGCCAATACTCTGCAATACACCCTGCCAATACTCTGCAAAATACCCTGCGAATACCCTGGTGCAATACTCTGCAATACCCTGGTGCAATACTCTGCAATACCCTGGTGCAATACTCTGCAATACCCTGGTGCAATACTCTGCAATACCCTGGTGCAATACTCTGCAATACCCTGGTGCAATACTCTGCAATACCCTGCGCAATACTCTGCAATACCCTGCAAAATACTCTGCAATACCCTGCAAAATACCCTGCAAAATACTCTGCAATACCCTGCAAAATACTCTGCAATACCCTGCGCAATACTCTGCGCAATACCCTGCGCAATACCCTGCGCAATACCCTGCGCAATACCCTGCAAAATACTCTGCAATACCCTGCGCAATACCCTGCAAAATACTCTGCAATACCCTGGTGCAATACTCTGCAATACTCTGGTGCAATACTCTGCAATACTCTGGTGCAATACTCTGCAATACTCTGGTGCAATACTCTGCAATACTCTGGTGCAATACTCTGCAATACCCTGCGCAATACTCTGCGCAATACTCTGCAATACCCTGCGCAATACTCTGCAATACCCTGCGCAATACTCTGCAAAATACTCTGCAATACCCTGCACAATACTCTGCAATACCCTCCACAATACTCTGCAATACCCTCCACAATACTCTGCAATACCCTCCACAATACTCTGCAATACCCTCCACAATACCCTGTGCAATACCCTCCACAATACCCTGTGCAATACCCTCCACAATACCCTGTGCAATACCCGTGCAATACCCTGCCATACACCGCAATACCCTGCCATAGTCCGCAATACTCCGCAATGCCCTGCAATACTCCGCAATACTCCGCAATGCCCTGCAATACTCCGCAATGCCCGGCAATACTCCGCAATGCCCGGCAATACTCCGCAATGCCCGGCAATACTCTGCAATAACCACTTCCCGCCCTCCGGCCGTCATATGACGTCCTTGACTTTGTGCGGGGATATCTGAATGATGGGTGCAGCTACAGGCATCATTCAGATATTAGCGTTTTCAGCCGGCGATTCCCTACACCATAAGAACAATCATAGCGGCTGTTCCGCCGCTTGATCATTCTTACGGGAGGCGAGAGGGGATGTCCCCCCCCCCGCCGCCCTCCGGTGCTTCTACCGACTCACCGCTACGATCAAAGCCAGGATTGTTGTTTTTTTTTTTGTATTTTTTTCAGGCTTCCCAGCCTAGAGGTGAGATGTGGGGTCTTATTGACACCCCCCCCCCCCCATATCTCACTGTAAAGAGGACCTGTCATGCCATATTCCTATTACAAGGGATGTTTACGTTCCTTGTAATAGGTATAAAAGTGATCAAAAAAATGTTTAGGGCGGAAAAACATGTCAAACTAAAATAAATAAAGTAAAATGAAGAATAAATTTTTTTTTTTTTTTTTAAACCGCCCCTGTCCCCGTGAGCTTGCATACAGAAGCGAACGCATACGTAAGTCCCGCCCACATATGAAAACGGTTTTCAAACCACACATGTGAGGTATCGCCGCGAACGTTAGAGTGAGAGCAATCATTTTGGCCCTAGACCTCCTCTGTAACTCAAAACATGTAACCAGTAAAAATATTTAAAGCGTCGCCTATGGGGATTTTTTAAGTAGCGAAGTTTGGCGCCATTCCACGAGTGTGTGCAATTTTTAAGGGCGACATGTTAGGTATCTATTTACTCGGCGTAACTTCATCTTTCACATTATGCAAAAACATTGGGCTAACTTTACTGTTTTTTTTTTTTTTTTAGCACAAAACATTTTTTTTCCGTAAAAAACGCGTTAAAAAAATTGCTGCGCAAATATCGTGCGAGATAAAAAGTTGCAACAACCACCATTATATTCTCTAAGGTCTTTGCTAAAAAAACATATATATATAATGTTTTGGGGTTCTATGTAATTTTCGAGCAAATAAATGATGATTTTTACATGTAGGAGAGAAATGTCAGAATTGGCCTGGGTGCTCCAGAACGCCTGAAGGTGCTCCCTGCATGTCGGGCCTCTGTATGTGGCCACGCTGTGTAAAAGTCTCACACATGTGGTATCGCCATACTCGGGAGTAATAGCAGAATGTGTTTTGGGGTGTAATTTGTGGTATGCATATGCTGTGTGTGAGAAATAACCTGCTAATATGACAATTTTGTGAAAAAAAAAAAAGAGAAAAAAAAAATCTTGATTTTGCAAAGAATTGTGGGAAAAAATGACAACTTCAAAAAACTCACAATGCCTCTTTCTGAATACCTTGGAATGTCTTCTTTCCAAAAAGGGGTCATTTGGGGGGTATTTGTACTTTTCTGGCATGTTAGGGTCTCAAGAATTGAGATAGGCCGTCAGTACTTCAGGTGTGATCAATTTTCAGATATTGGCACCATAGCTTGTGGACTCTATAACTTTCACAAAGACCAAATAATATACACCAATTTGTACTTATTTTTACCAAAGATATGTAGCAGTATAAATTTTGGCCAAAATTTATGAAGAAAAAATAGTAATTTGCAAAATTTTATAACAGAAACGAAAAAAAAATCATTTTTTTACAAAATTTTCAGTCTTTTTTCTCTTATAGCGCAAAAAATAAAAAACCCAACAGTGATTAAATACCACCAAAAGAAAGCTCTATTTGTGTGAAAAAAAGAACAAAAATTTCACATGGGTACAGTGTTGTATGACTGAGTAATTGTCATTCAAAATGTGAGAGCACCGAAAGCTGAAAATTGGTCTGGTTATTAAGGGGGTTTAAGTGCCCAGTGGTCAAGTGGTTAAAGCACCTCTGAGAATAATTGTGTTATCAGCATTGGTGTCATTATTGTGCACTTATCACATTGGACACTTTATCAAGATTCTAGTTTTGCTATCTGGACTCTAGTATATTATACATTGATGTGTTTTTGTTTTACATGGTTGAGGCTTTTATTTTGCATATTTATACTGAAGCACTAATGTGCTGCTTTGACGTGCTGGCAGCATTCACGGAATTGACTTTTTTCACAGTGTGGATATTACCTTTTTATTAAGATGTATATACTTACCTATTTTCAGCCCCTCTGTTCTAGTCACATGATCCCCTGTCAGCCAGTGGTGGTTGCAGGGGAGAGAAGAGTGTGCTCAACAGCTGGTAATTGTAGAGCCTAGAGTGGTAATATCACCCATAGGTTCCTATGGCCCATCCGTCGTCAGGACTCCCTCTGTCCTGCAGCTGACTAACACAGGAGCCAGATCACATGACCAGACCAGAATGGGCTGAAAATAGGTAAGTATATACAGGTTAGTCAGCATAGGTGTTAGGAGAGGGGAGGGAGCAATTTTAAGACTACTTTAATTTGGCCTGGAATTTTACTTGTGAAATGTGAAGAGATTGTTTATCAATGACCAAACAGTTGAAAATTTCAAATGAGACTACTCCGAGATGAGGCCACACATGCTGTAGTCCTCCAGGCTATTAACTTTTTAGTAGACTGTGCCTAGGATCCAATGGAAGCCCTTACCAAATGGGAAGCTTTAAAATGTGTGGTTGAGGGGTCTTTATTGCCCAAGGGGCACATGTAAAGAAGGAATGAGCTCATGACATGGCAACTCTTCTTGCCAAGATACATACATACAGATACATACACTGGAGGCTCAGCATAGCTAACCCAATGATGTCTCTACATTCTAGAGAAAGGGCTGAAAATTCCAGTTCTACAAACCAATAACTCTGGCAACGTTCCAGTAGCTCACTTTTTGTCCTAAAAGTGTATCCAGTGCCAAAGTTTTCAGTTAAAATTTGGCTAGAGTGGAGGTGTTTTCCTATTATGGTCGATTGGAGATATTTCCCTTTACTTCCCGTCATAGAGCCAAGTGGGGAAATCTCTCCAAAAAAAAAAGAATACAAATCCCTTAGACCACAGGTGTCAAACACAAGGCCCGCAGGCCGAATCAGGCCCTGCAGGCCATTTCATGTGGCCCTTGCACCTCTCTTCCAGCCCTCCTCTGGTCCTTCTCCAGACCCTGTACTTTCTGCTTTCAAACAATGCATCCAGCTTTTTCCCAGCAGCAGCATAAGGTAAGGGGGGTGGACTATGATGTAAGGGAGGGTGGGGGACTCAACTTCTGATGGTGGGGTGGCTCTTGACATCTAATTTAAGGGGAGGGGATGCGCTGGACATCTAATCTTACAGATACAACTGGTCCTTTTGAGGGCAATCATAATGCTGATGCGGCCCACAATAAAATTGAGTTTGACACCCCTGCCTTAGACAGTCATCACCGGAACAGGTGTCTCCACTGGAACATTCCTCTCACTTCCCGTTATCCTGGAATTCTACTTTAAAAAGTTATATAGGTGTGACCCAAATGTATCCTCAGTTCTCCCTCTCTCCCTAGTCAGCATGCCCCAGCATTATTATTTTTTTTTAACCTTCATTTAGTGAGAAACAGCTTTCATTTTACTCTTGTGTTTTACCCAGACTTGTAAAATGGCAGGGGCTGCTGCTGGGATGACGTAAATATACCAAGGCAGCAGCACTGTTTTTGCAGGAATAGTTGAGCTCAGTGGTCCAGCATCCAAGGCTGACAACATTGATTGTGGTTTCCAAGCAGCAGAGGTACTGTGTTGTCAGATCAAACAGGAAGTGAGGCGCTCACTGGATTTCTGGCAGATCAACAACATAGGGAAATATGCCTGTATCGCAGAGATGTACTGAATCTTTTTTGCCATGACATAAATCTTACAAAAAAAAAAAATTGTAAGTGTACGCATTTCCTGTACCTGGCTCCATCATTCTGATATCTTGTGCATGTCACATGTGTATTTGTCAAACATACATTTCTCAGAGGCGAAAGCTGGGATTGTTTATAGATTAGATGCATAGCGGCCATACATGAGTGGTCTCTGGTCAAGGTCATGGCAGGACTCATGGTCATCCAATCTGCAACCTCATCCCTGCTCACTCTTGGAATTCTTGACATTGGTCTGTTTTTTGTCTCCAGATCCCAGATGATGTAAAGAGCGCTTAACCCCGAATTACTGCTGCATGCCAGGAATATGAGATGATCACTTGTGTGAAAGGTACTGTATGTATTTACATTGTTCTAGCTTTCAAGTCAAACATGTGAAAAACATGAAGATTGGCAGCCAGCGATCTTTCCTGTATGATGAAACATAGAAATGTTGACTACACCCTGTTATGGAACGCCAGAAATGTGAAGTATTTCACTGAAGAACTTTTCTGCTTATCTTGTATCAATGCACCTGATAATGTAGTGATGTTGTTTTTTAAAACTATTTTTATGGTGCTGTGTCTGTGATGACATTCTGCATTTATCAGGCTAATAAATTCCATCTTGAAATAGCTTTCTTGGAGGAGATGAGTCCAGGAGGAGGGTTAGGTGGCTGTTAGCGAACCTCTGTCGCTGTCATCAGTAGAAAGTGGCTGAAGAGCTGGCACTTCAAGAGCTTCAGAACTGCAAGCTTTCTGAAAGATGACTGACGGGTATTTTAGCTTGATGACAGCTTTACACAGTTGTGTAGAGAGAAGGCTTCTCTTATAAAATTTCAATTTACAAATTCTTATGTTTTTCTTTATTTTCTTCACAGATTAGGCTACTTTGAACTGACATTTGTGTCCGGCGCAGGCCGGCCAGTTGTGTCCTTTACAGATCCTCCACGTGTCCTTCACAGATCAGGCTACCTTGAACTGACATTTTTGTCTGGCGCAGGCCGGCCGGCCAGTTGTGTCCGCCGCAGGCCGGCCAGTTGTGTCCGCCGCAGGCCGGCCAGTTGTGTCCGCCGCAGGCCGGCCAGTTGTGTCCGCCGCAGGCTGAACATCCGTGTCCGCCGCAGGCTGAACATCCGTGTCCGCCACAGGCTGAACATCCGTGTCCGCCACAGGCTGAACATCCGTGTCCGCCACAGGCTGAACATCCGTGTCCGCCACAGGCTGAACATTTTTAGCTTCATGACAGCTTTACACAGTTATGTAGAGAGAAGGCTTCCCTTATAAAATGTAATTTCTATTTTAAACTGAAAGGGTGGTTTTACAAGGCGATCACTTACAATCACTTTAACTTATAATCAAACCTCTAAATGTTCAGTTGAATGTAAGTGAACTAACTACCTTACCTGCCAAAAGATATCCAATTCCATTCAGCCAATGTTTTGATCCAGACACCCTGACAGAGGACCTCACTATTTGCCATGTTAGTGAAGCAATCCAGCTTGTTCAGTGATTTTTCGCCCAGCCTGCAGTTCAATGGTTTGTCAACTTAATAGGTATAGGGGACCTCAAAAAATAAAATAAAATAATAATCACCAAGGAGGCCGCACATAATGTTCAGTTTAATTTTCAGTTCATGTTCATAGTGCTAGAGAAGATTACTAGAGGACTGTGCTGGTTTGCTTAGAAACTGGAGACATGCTACAGAACACAATGGGGACATTTACTAAATCCGGAGAGTGAAAATCTGGTGCAGCTCTTCATAGAAACCGATCAGCTTCCAGATTTTATTGTCAAAGCTTAAAGTGGTAGTAAACCACAAAAAAAAACAACCTGCAAGGCAATACTAGCACATTATAAAAAACTTACCTTAGAACGAAGCCCTTGTAGCAGTGGCAGCTGGTGCTCAAAATTTTTAGGGGGGCGTAAACAAACTGAAAAAAAAAAAATTGCAGCCACCGTGCCCATCAAACGCAGTCACTGAATGAGTGAATGAATGAATGACTTGTATAGCGCTACACATGCAAACTGAATCGCCTCTAGCCGCTTTTTGCCGCCAGTATCTGCTTGGCTGGTGCGGCCATTAACCCCGTAGGATCACTGTGCCCATCAAGCGCAGTCACTGTACCCATTAATTGCTGCCAGTGTGTCCCATCAATTGCTGCCAGTGTGTCCATCAATTGCTGCCAGTGTGTCCATCAATTGCTGCCAGTGTGTCCATCAATTGCTGCCAGTGTGTCCATCAATTGCTGCCAGTGTGTCCATCAATTGCTGCCAGTGTGTCCATCAATTGCTGCCAGTGTGTCCATCAATTGCTACCAGTGTGTCCATCAATTGCTACCAGTGTGTCCATCAATTGCTACCAGTGTGTCCATCAATTGCTACCAGTGTGTCCCATCAATTGCTGCCAGTGTGCCCCATCAATTGCTGCCAGTGTGTCCCATCAATTGCTGCCAGTGTGCCCCATCAAATGCTGCCAGTGTGCATCGGGCGGGAGTCAGGACTTACCTTTCTCGCAGCGGGTCACGGTGGCGTCCTCCACGTCCACGCTCCTCAATGTCTCCGGTCCTCTCCATCAGGCGTCCAATCACAGCGCCTGTTGTTTAAGCCAATCAGGTGACAAGTAAGGTTATCTCCTAAACGGTGCACATTTAAGCTGGATTCACACCTATGCAGGTTGCAGTTTGCATATTGCAGGTGCATTTTGCGTTTTTCAATACATGCTTTTGATCCATTGAAGTCTATGGAACCAAAAACTAGAAAAAAGTCCCTGGTCCTTTCCATAAAATGCACAGATGTCAACTACATCCATAGGAAACCATGTTAAATGGACTGTAGTGTGTTTCTGCAAAACTGAAAACGCACAAAAAAATGCATAGGTATTGAACCCAGCCTTAGGAGATATTCATTTTTTTCCCTACAGGTAAGCCTTATTATATATAGCCTTACCTGTAGGTAAAAATTACAAAGCAGGGTATACAACAGCTTTAACCACTTGCCGCCCGCCCACAGTCAAATGACGACTGGGCGGTGCGGCTCTTGTTCTGGGTGGACATCATATGATGGCCGCACCATGTTGCTAGGACACGGCGCGACCCCGATCTGTGTAAAGAGCCACGGCCATGGCTCTTTAACCATGTGATCGGCTGTGACCAATCACAGCCGGTCACATGTAAACATGGAGATGCCGATAATCATCCCTCCTTGCCTCACACTGATAGAGTGTGAGGAGAGGAGAGCCGTTCAGTGGCATCTCCTCACAGGGGACAGCTAGGTATGTAATCAGGGCACTGATCATCAGTGCCCTGATTACAATTAAGTGCCCACCAGTGCCAGCAAAGATTGCCCACCACTGCCAGCAATCAGTGCCAACCAGTGCCCATAATTGCCACCAATCTGTGGCCAAAAGTGCAAGCAAGCAGTGCCCACAAGTGCTGCCCATCAGTGCCGCCTATCCATGCTGCCCATCTGTGCCCACCAGTGCTGCCTATCTGTGCCCAGTGCCCACCAGTGCCATCTATCAGTGCTTATCAGTGCCACCTATAAAAGACCAAAAGTGCGGTATAATCGTGCCTCCTCCTTAGTGCCACCTAATCAGTGCCCATCAGTGCAGTCTATCAGTGCCGCCTCATCAGTGCCCAAATGTGCCACCTCATCAGTGCCCATCAGTGCAATCTATCAGTGCCCGCCCATCAGTGAAGAAGAAAAATTACTGACAGAAACTAAGAAAAACTTTTATTTTTTCAAAATTCTTGGCCTTTTTTTTTTTTAGGAAAAAATGTAAAACCTAGCAGTGATTAAATACCATTATTGTCATCATTGGGGACATTATAGGAGGCTAGTAGAGATCACTGTGATTACTTATCAGTGCTTCTACTACTGCTTGCTGGGGTATGAGGGCTGCACAAGTACCAAAGGGCTGCATGTTGGGCATCAGGGCTATAAGCATCCCACACTGATATCTCTTAAGTGGAAGTAAAGGGGTGGGGGGGGTCAGAGATCCTAGCTCTAGGATCCCCCTAATACAGTACATACAACATGTCATACACATAGTGGATTATACAGAGTGCAGTAGGTGCCTGCTTACCTGCTATGACATTTGTTGGGTGAGGAAGATAAACAATTCCCTTCAGAATCCAGTCAGCAGAGGGACAACTAGAACACGGGGGATTCTGGTGCCAAATACGTAGGACCCCCTGCCATGTCATAGGCGCCATCCAGCCCATGGGCTGCTCATTTTAAACTAGAAGCTGTCTTCCAGCATAAACCAATCACAGAAGGAAATGGGCACTTTCCCTGCTTATGTAAACCATTTACCAGGCTGATCCCCTCTGTGGACTATTGTATGAACTCCTTACCAGTGTGTGTGTTATCTATGGGAGACTCTCACCCCATTGTAAGCCAATCCAATACGGAATACTAATTTCTGCCCAATCAAACTGCCCAAGGTCACCAGGGATATAAACCTGTGCAAGGTAACAACTGGGCGCTTTCTACAAACTGGTATACTCTTTATTGTTTTCTATCATCTAAGGTCTCTTTCATACAGACGGCTGGGAGGGAAGTGGGCAGTAAAACAGGTGGTTAAGCTGAGGTTTTATCACCCTGACTGCCCAACTAAAATCTACAATACAGATGGAGGGGGCTGTTCACATGCTGCAGCCGCGGTGCTTTGTGTTGCAGTAAAGTTATAGCGACAGGCGGCATTCCACAAAACACGTCAATCTTGGCCACTTATGTCAATTTGGCCACGCTGTGATCTTGGTTTCAGCTCATCAATCCTTAGAAAATCTCTCCCCTCAAGGGTCCCCCCCAGTGTCTCTCTCCTCAGGGGTCCCCCCCAGTGTCTCTCTCCTCAGGGGTCCCCCCTCAGTGTCACTCTCTCCTCAGGGGTCCCCCCTCAGTGTCACTCTCTCCTCAGGGGTCTCCCCTCAGTCTCACTCTCTCCTCAGGGTCCCCCTCAGTGTCACTCTTTCCTCAGGAAAGGGGACCCCTCCCCCCTCAGTCTCTCTCTCTCTCCTCAGGGGTCCCCCTCAGCGTCTCTCTCAAGGCGGTCCCCCCTCAGTCTCTCCCCCCTCAGGGTCTCTCTCCTCACTGTCCCCCCCCCCCCTCAGTGTCTCTCTCTCCTTACTGTCACCCCCCTCAGTCTCTCTCTCTCTCCTCACTGCCTCTCCCCCCTCAGTGCCTATCTCTCTCCTCAGGGGTCCCACCTCAGTATCTCTCTCTCCTCAGGGGTCCCACCTCAGTATCTCTTTCCTCAGGGGTCCCCCCTCAGTGTCTCTCTCCTCAGGGGTCCCCCCTCAGTGTCTCTCTCCTCAGGGGTCCCCCCTCAGTATCTATCTCTCTCTCTTCTCAGGGGTCCCACCTCAGTATCTCTCTCTCTCTCTCTCCTCAGGGGTCCCCCTCAGTATCTCTCTCTCTCTCTCCTCAGGGGTCCCACCTCAGTATCTCTCTCTCTCTCCTCAGGGGTCCCACCTCAGTATCTCTCTCTCTCTCCTCAGGGGTCCCACCTCAGTATCTCTCTCTCTCTCCTCAGGGGTCCCACCTCAGTATCTCTCTCCTCAGGGATTCCACCTCAGTAGCTCTCTCTCCTCAGGGGTCCCCCCCAGTGTCTCAGGGGTCCCCCCTCAGTATCTCTCCCCTTTAGGGGTCCCCCCTCAGTATCTCTCTCTCCTCAGTATCTCTCTCTCTCCTCAGGGGTCCCACCTCAGTATCTCTCTCTCTCCCTCTCCTCAGGGGTCCCCCTCAGTATCTCTCTCTCTCCTCAGGGGTCCCCCTCAGTATCTCTCTCTCTCCTCAGGGGTCCCCCTCAGTATCTCTCTCTCCTCAGGGGTCCCACCTCAGTATCTCTCTCTCCTCGGGGGTCCCCCTCAGTATCTCTCTCTCCTCGGGGGTCCCCCCTCAGTATCTCTCTCTCCTCGGGGGTCCCCCCTCAGTATCTCTCTCCTCGGGGGTCCCCCTCAGTATCTCTCTCCTCAGGGGTCCCCCCTCAGTATCTCTCTCCTCAGGGGTCCCCCCTCAGTATCTCTCTCTCTCTCTCTCCTCAGAGGTCCCACCTCAGTATCTCTCTCTCTCTCCTCAGGGGTCCCCCTCAGTATCTCGCTCTCTCTCCTCAGGGGTCCCCCTCAGTATCTCGCTCTCTCTCCTCAGGGGTCCCCCCTCAGTATCTCGCTCTCTCCTCAGGGGTCCCCCTCAGTATCTCGCTCTCTCCTCAGGGGTCCCCCCTCAGTATCTCGCTCTCTCCTCAGGGGTCCCCCCTCAGTATCTCTCTCTCCTCAGGGGTCCCCCCTCAGTATCTCTCTCTCCTCAGGGGTCCCACCTCAGTATCTCTCTCTCCTCAGGGGTCCCACCTCAGTATCTCTCTCTCCTCAGGGGTCCCACCTCAGTGTCTCTCTCCTCAGGGGTCCCCCCTCAGTATCTCTCTCCTCAGGGGTCCCCCCTCAGTATCTCTCTCTCCTCGGGGGTCCCCCCTCAGTATCTCTCTCTCCTCGGGGGTCCCCCTCAGTATCTCTCTCTCCTCGGGGGTCCCCCTCAGTATCTCTCTCTCCTCGGGGGTCCCCCTCAGTATCTCTCTCTCCTCAGGGGTCCCCCCTCAGTATCTCTCTCTCCTCAGGGTTCCCCCCTCAGTATCTCTCTCCTCAGGGGTCCCCCCTCAGTATCTCTCTCTCCTCAGGGGTCCCCCCTCAGTATCTCTTTCTCCTCAGGGGTCCCCCTCAGTATCTCTCTCTCTCCTCAGGGATCCCCCTTAGTATCTCTCTCCTCAGGGGTCCCCCCTCAGTATCTCACTCCCTCTCTCTCCTCAGGGGTCCCCCTCAGTATCTCGCTCTCTTTTCTCAGGGTCCCCCCTCAATATCTCGCTCTCTCTCTCCTCAGGGTCCCCCCTCAGTATCTCTCTCTCTCCTCAGGGGTCCGCCTCAGTATCTCTCTCCTCAGGGGTCCCCCTCAGTATCTCTCTCCTCAGGGGTCCCCCTTAGAATCTCTCTCTCTCTCTCCTCAGGGGTCCCCCTCAGTATCTCTCTCTCTCTCCTCAGGGGTCCCCCCTTAGTATCTCTCTCTCTCTCCTCAGGGGTCCCCCTTAGTATCTCTCTTCTCAGGGGTCCCCCCTCAGTCTCTCTCTCTCCTCAGGGATCCCCCTCAGTATCTCTCTCTCCTTCCTCAGGGGTCCCCCCTCAGTATCTCTCTCTCCTCAGAGATCCCCCCTCAGTGTGTGTCTCTCTCTCTCAGGGGTCCCCCCTCAGTGTCTCTCTAAGGGGTCCCCCCTCAGTATCTCTCTCAGGGGTCCCCCCTCAGTATATCTCTCAGGGGTCCCCCCTCAGTATATCTCTCAGGGGTCCCCCCTCAGTATATCTCTCTCTCTCCTCAGGGGTCCCCCCTCAGTATCTCTCTCTCTATTCAGGGTCCCCTTTCAGTATCTCCCTCTCTTTTCTCAGGGTCCCCCCTCAGTATCTCGCTCTCTCTCTCCTCAGGGGGCCCCCTCAGTATCTCTCTCCTCAGGGTCCCCCCTCGGTGTCTCTCTCTCTCTCCTCAGGGGCCCCCCTCAGTATCTCTCTCAATCACTCACAGCGCGGCCCGGGGCTCCTCCTCCCTGACACACATTTGTTGTCGTTACCATGGCGGCCGCCCGCCCGACGTCGTGACGTAACGCGGCGCTCCCCTTCGCTCTCCCTCTCTCCAGGTAGAGGGGGGCGGGGAATACCTGCGCGCTCCGGAGGTCAGGTGCACGCGCGGGCTGGCGGGAGGAGCGGGCAGGGGGGCGGGGCGGTGACGCAGGCGGCCCGGGCTCCGTGTCAGTGAGGAGAAGCGCAGAGAGGAGGAGAGCGGAGAAAGAGAAGAGGAGAGCAACATGAACCGGGCTCACCGGGCCACCGGAACCAGCGCCAGGTCCCTCAGCACGGTGGAGGTGAAAAGCAAGGTACGACTCGGGGGGAGGATTTATGAGGGACACCTGAGGAGGAGGAGGCGGGTACATGGGGCACCTGAGGGGGTGAAGGGCACCTGCTGTAATAAAGGGAGTACAGGGACCTGAGGGAGGGGGGCAGTATGATAGATGTGGGGGTCATCTGAGGGAAGGGGAAGGTATGGGAGGGGGGTATGGAGGGCACCTGAGGAGGAGAGTATAGGGGGCACCTGATGGGGGAGGGGGGTATGGAGAGCACCTGAGGAGGAAAGTATAGGGGGCACCTGATGGGTTGAGGGGGCACCTGAGGAGGAGAGTATAGGGGGCACCTGATGGGGAGGGGGGTATGGAGGGCACCTGAGGAAAGTATAGGGGGCACCTGATGGGGTGAGGGGGCACCTGAGGAGAGTATAGGGGCCACCTGATGGGGGGGGGGTATGGAGGGCAGCTTAGGAGGAGAATAGTATAGGGGGAACCTGAGGAGGAGGAGGAGAGTATAGGGGGCACCTGATGGGGTAAGGGGGCATAGGGGGAACCTGAGGACAGTATAGGGGGCACCTGAGGAGAATATAGGGGCACCTGAAGGGGGAGGGGTACGGAGGGCACCTGCTGTAATGGAGGGGGTGATAGAAGGTGGGTGTACAGGGGAACCTGTGTGGAAGAGGGCAGTATGAGGATCACCTAAGGGGAGGGGTATGGGGGACACCTGGGTGATGTGCAGTTGGGTACAGGAGGCACCGGGAGGGGGGGGGGTGAAAGTCACCTGCTGTAATGGAGGGGAGAATGGTACAAGGGGCACCTGAGGGGGATGTGGGTGAGGAGTATACAGGGGTCACCAGAGGAAGGAGGAGGATATGGGGTTTTCAGGGGACATCTATAGAGAAGGGGAGGATGAAAGGGGTATAGGAGGGGACCTGGGAGAGGGTATGAGTGATACAGGGACATCTAGGGGAGGGGACTTGGGGGAGGGTATGAGCCTTTCAGGGGATATGGAACACTTGACGGAGGAGGAATTTAGGGATACAAGGGCCCCCTGACAGAGGGAGGGGGAGGGTATGGGGAGTACAGGAGGCATCTAGGGGAAGGGTATGGGGGATACCCCTGACTGGAGGGTATGAGGGGTGCATGGGGCCCCTGAGGAAGGCAGGAAGGTATGAGGCATACAGGAGGCACCTGAAGACGGGAGGGTATGATGGGTGCATAAGAGTCAGGTTAAGAGGCACCTGCAAAAATTGTGGAGGGTAATGGTAGCCTCACCAGAAAGGGGGCACCTGGGGGGGGGTACGGAGTACCCTAGAGGAAGTATATAGTTGGCAGCCATTACAGAAAAACAGGGTGTTAGAAGTACCTGAGGGCACCTAAGGTGAGGGGGGCACCTGCTGAATTGCATTAGGGTATTAGAGTCATATGCTGTAGGAGAGGCCACAGAGGTACCAGTGAGTAAGTAGAGTAAGCCTGGCTCCTGTGGGTGTAAAGGGCATCTGGTGTAATAGAGGGTTTAGATGGTAGATGAAGGGTAACCACAGGCACCTGTTAGAGCAAGTAGTATAGGCGTGGCACCTGCTCAGTATAGGGGTATCTGAGAGGGAGGTGAAGGGCACCTGGTGTAATGGAGGGGGCTACTGGTTATATCTGAAGAGTAAAAGTAGAATGTTACATGGGGCACCTGTTGGGTAAAGCAGGAAGGGTATGGAGCAAGTAGTGGGGGGTGTAGGGAGCACCTGGGGCAATGTGACACCTTCTGTAAAGCTGTTGGGCAGAAGGGGCAGTTGCTTCATAGAGGATGGTGGGGGCATATCTAAGTGGGTAACTGAGGTGATGCAGGGTACGGGGTGCCCCAGGTGGCGATGGCAGATACTGGGGCACCTGCTCAGGGTGGGGGCCGGAGAGGTGGCTGAGCTCTCTATATGGTCCTATTCATCACATTGCTCCAGTATGATCAGTATCTTGTTTGCTATTTACTAATGTATGTTATGGAACGAGGAGGCATAGGGGGTGCCCGTCCCTAACACAACCCCTGTGGGGACTTCCTGGGCCTCCCCCCCCCCCCCGCGTAAACAGGACTATCCCATGGTGTATTTGTATGGATATTCAGTCCAGTATTGGTATTCGTGTGTTTACATTGTTACATCATTTAGGTGTGTGTGTGTGTGTGTGTGTGTGTATTTCAGTCTAATTTTCAAAGCTAAATTTAGACTTGGGAACATGCTGCCAACCTGGGAGCCGGGCACATTGTCCTTCCCGCCTATTTATATAATAATTTGGGCTCCCTTCTCCGCTGATCAGGAGAACATATTTCATAATCTTTGTGCTGGACGGGTTAATTAGCTGGGTGATGGCGTTCCCATGTACTGTGCGTGTCATGTTCTATGTACCACAGGCACTCGGATTTAACCCCGTAGGTGCACAGCGCTGTACCAAAGTGCAAAGGGCAACTAAGATCAACTTTCTAAGCTCGTCTGTCTACAAGGGCGACCCACAGGCTTGCCTGGCCTCTCCTTTGTGCAAACAGTCATGAGAATAATTTGCAGAATACACTTGCGTTGGTGCCAAAAATGATCGCGTGTTGCAATCATTTTATGGTAGAAATATGTTCGATTTGACGCCAATACCTGGACATGGCTGTTTTTTAATGTAGGGACTAGAAACCTTTTTATCCTGATCCAAACAGGCATGACTTTTAAAGTGTTAACTTGGGGTTAGAGCTAAGAGTTCGACTTTAGGTTAAGTTTGAGGGGGTTGGGTGTAAGCTTACACTGTAGGGGGTTATGGGAAGGGTGACTTTGTAGGGGGGTTATGGGTAGGGTGTTATGGGTAGGCTGAGGTTGTAGGGGGGTTATGGGTAGGGTTAGGTTGTAGGGTGGGGTTGTAGGGGGGGAATGGGTAGGGTGAGGTTGTAGGGGGGGAATGGGTAGGGTGGGGTTGTAGGGGGGGAATGGGTAGGGTGGGGTTGTAGGGGGGTAATGGGTAGGGTGAGGTTGTAGGGGGGGAATGGGTAGGGTGAGGTTGTAGGGGGGGAATGGGTAGGGTGAGGTTGTAGGGGGGGGGAATGGGTAGGGTGAGGTTGTAGGGGGGGAATGGGTAGGGTGAGGTTGTAGGGGGGGTAATGGGTAGAGTGAGGTTGTAGGGGGGGGGGGTAATGGGTAGGGTGGGGGGTAATGGGTAGGGTGAGGTTGTAGGGGGGGTAATGGGTAGGGTGAGGTTGTAGGGGGGGGGGGGTAATGGGCAGGGTGAGGTTGTAGGGGGGGTAATGGGCAGGGTGAGGTTGTAGGGGGGGGTAATGGGCAGGCTGAGGTTGTAGGGGGGGGGGTAATGGGCAGGGTGAGGTTGTAGGGGGGGGTAATGGGTAGGGTGAGGTTGTAGGGGGGGGTAATGGGTAGGGTGAGGTTGTAGGGGGGGGTAATGGGTAGGGTGAGGTTGTAGGGGGGTAATGGGTAGGGTGAGGTTGTAGGGGGGTAATGGGTAGGGTGAGGTTGTAGGGGGGGTAATGGGGAGGGTGGGGTTATGGGGAGGGTGAGGTTGTAGGGGGGGTTATGGGGAGGGTGAGGTTGTAGGGGGGGGTTATGGGTAGGGCGAGGTTGTAGGGGGGTTATGGGTAGGATGCGGTTGCAGGGGGTTATGGGTAGGATGCAGTTGTAGGGGGGGTTATGGGTAGGGCGAGGTTGTAAGGGGGGGGGTTATGGGTAGGATGCGGTTGTAGGGGGGTTATGGGTAGGATGAGGTTGTAAGGGGGGGGGTTATGGGTAGGGTGAGGTTGTATGGGGGGGTTATGGGTAGGGTGAGGTTGTATGGGGGGGTTATGGGTAGGGTGAGGTTGTATGGGGGGGTTATGGGTAGGGTGAGGTTGTATGGGGGGGGTTATGGGTAGGATGCGGTTGTATGGGGGGGGTTATGGGTAGGGTGAGGTTGTAGGGGGGGGTTATGGGTAGGGTGAGGTTGTAGGGGGGGTTATGGGTAGGGTGACGTTGTAGGGGGGTTATGGGTAGGGTGAGGTTGTAGGGGGGTTATGGGTAGGGTGAGGTTGTAGGGGGGGGTTATGGGTAGGGTGACGTTGTAGGGGGGTTATGGGTAGGGGGGTTATGGGTAGGGTGAGGTTGTAGGGGGGGGTTATGGGTAGGGTGAGGTTGTAGGGGGGGGTTATGGGTAGGGTGAGGTTGTAGGGGGGGGTTATGGGTAGGGTGAGGTTGTAGGGGGGGTTATGGGTAGGGTGACGTTGTAGGGGGGTTATGGGTAGGGTGACATTGTAGGGGGGTTATGGGTAGGGTGAGGTTGTAGGGGGGGGGGTAATGGGTAGGGTGAGGTTGTAGGGGGGGGTAATGGGTAGGGTGAGGTTGTAGGGGGGGGGGTAATGGGTAGGGTGAGGTTGTAGGGGGGGGTAATGGGCAGGGTGAGGCTGTAGGGGGGGGTAATGGGCAGGGTGAGGTTGTAGGGGGGGGGGGGTAATGGGCAGGGTGAGGTTGTAGGGGGGTAATGGGTAGGGTGAGGTTGTAGGGGGGGGAATGGGTAGGGTGAGCTTGTAGGGGGGGGGTAATGGGCAGGGTGAGGTTGTAGGGGGGTAATGGGCAGGGTGAGGTTGTAGGGGGGTAATGGGTAGGGTGAGGTTGTAGGGGGGGTAATGGGGAGGGTGGGGTTATGGGTAGGGTGAGGTTGTAGGGGGGGTAATGGGGAGGGTGGGGTTATGGGGAGGGTGAGGTTGTAGGGGGGGTTATGGGGAGGGTGAGGTTGTAGGGGGGGTTATGGGTAGGGCGAGGTTGTAGAGGGGGTTATGGGTAGGATGCGGTTGTAGGGGGGGTTATGGGTAGGATGCGGTTGTAGGGGGGGTTATGGGTAGGATGCGGTTGTAGGGGGGTTATGGGTAGGATGAGGGGGGGGGGTTATGGGTAGGGTGAGGTTGTATGGGGGGGTTATGGGTAGGGTGAGGTTGTATGGGGGGGGTTATGGGTAGGGTGAGGTTGTATGGGGGGGGTTATGGGTAGGATGCGGTTGTATGGGGGGGTTATGGGTAGGATGCGGTTGTATGGGGGGGTTATGGGTAGGATGCGGTTGTATGGGGGGGGGTTATGGGTAGGATGCGGTTGTATGGGGGGGGTTATGGGTAGGATGCGGTTGTATGGGGGGGTTATGGGTAGGATGCGGTTGTATGGGGGGGGGTTATGGGTAGGATGCGGTTGTATGGGGGGGGTTATGGGTAGGATGCGGTTGTATGGGGGGGGTTATGGGTAGGATGCGGTTGTATGGGGGGGGGTTATGGGTAGGATGCGGTTGGAGGGGGGGGTTATGGGTAGGGTGAGGTTGGGGGGGTTATGGGTAGGGTGAGGTTGTATGGGGGGGGTTATGGGTAGGGTGAGGTTGTATGGGGGGGTTATGGGTAGGGTGAGGTTGTATGGGGGGGTTATGGGTAGGGTGAGGTTGTATGGGGGGGTTATGGGTAGGGTGAGGTTGTATGGGGGGGGTTATGGGTAGGGTGAGGTTGTATGGGGGGGGGGTTATGGGTAGGGTGAGGTTGTATGGGGGGGGGTTATGGGTAGGGTGAGGTTGTATAGGGGGGGGTTATGGGTAGGGTGAGGTTGTATAGGGGGGGGTTATGGGTAGGGTGAGGTTGTATGGGGGGGGGTTATGGGTAGGGTGAGGTTGTATGGGGGGGGGGGTTATGGGTAGGGTGAGGTTGTATGGGGGGGGGGGTTATGGGTAGGGTGAGGTTGTATGGGGGGGGGGGTTATGGGTAGGGTGAGGTTGTATGGGGGGGGGGGTTATGGGTAGGGTGAGGTTGTATGGGGGGGGGGGTTATGGGTAGGGTGAGGTTGTATGGGGGGGGGGGTTATGGGTAGGGTGAGGTTGTATGGGGGGGGGGGTTATGGGTACGGTGAGGTTGTATGGGGGGGGGGGTTATGGGTAGGGTGAGGTTGTATGGGGGGGGGTTATGGGTAGGGTGAGGTTGTATGGGGGGGTTATGGGTAGGGTGAGGTTGTATGGGGGGGGGTTATGGGTAGGGTGAGGTTGTATGGGGGGGGGTTATGGGTAGGGTGAGGTTGTATGGGGGGGGGGGGTTATGGGTAGGGTGAGGTTGTATGGGGGGGGGGGGTTATGGGTAGGGTGAGGTTGTATGGGGGGGGGGGTTATGGGTAGGGTGAGGTTGTATGGGGGGGGTTATGGGTAGGGTGAGGTTGTAGGGGGGGTTATGGGTAGGATGCGGTTGTATGGGGGGGGTTATGGGTAGGATGCGGTTGTATGGGGGGGTTATGGGTATGGGGGGGGGGGTTATGGGTAGGGTGAGGTTTTGGGGGGGGGGGTTATGGGTAGGGTGAGGTTTTGGGGGGGGGGGGGGTTATGGGTAGGGTGAGGTTGTAGGGGGGGTTATGGGTAGGGTGAGGTTGTAGGGGGGGTTATGGGTAGGGTGAGGTTGTAGGGGGGTTTATGGGTAGGGTGAGGTTGTAGGGGGGGTTATGGGTAGGGTGACGTTGTAGGGGGGTTATGGGTAGGGTGAGGTTGTAGGGGGGTTATGGGTAGGGTGAGGTTGTAGGGTGGGGGTTATAAATAGGGTGAGGTTGTAGGGGGGTTATGGGTAGGGTGAGGTTGTAGGGGGGGGTTATGGGTAGGGTGAGGTTGTATGGGGGGGGGGGGGGGGTTATGGGTAGGGTGAGGTTGTATGGGGGGGGGGTTATGGGTAGGGTGAGGTTGTATGGGGGGGGGGGTTATGGGTAGGGTGAGGTTGTATGGGGGGGGGGGTTATGGGTAGGGTGAGGTTGTATGGGGGGGGGGTTATGGGTAGGGTGAGGTTGTATGGGGGGGGTTATGGGTAGGGTGAGGTTGTATGGGGGGGGGTTATGGGTAGGGTGAGGTTGTATGGGGGGGGGGTTATGGGTAGGGTGAGGTTGTATGGGGGGGGGTTATGGGTAGGGTGAGGTTGTATGGGGGGGGGTTATGGGTAGGGTGAGGTTGTATGGGGGGGGGGTTATGGGTAGGGTGAGGTTGTATGGGGGGGGGTTATGGGTAGGGTGAGGTTGTATGGGGGGGGTTATGGGTAGGGTGAGGTTGTAGGGGGGGTTATGGGTAGGATGCGGTTGTATGGGGGGGGGGTTATGGGTAGGATGCGGTTGTATGGGGGGGTTATGGGTATGGGGGGGGGTTATGGGTAGGGTGAGGTTTTGGGGGGGGGGTTATGGGTAGGGTGAGGTTTTGGGGGGGGGGGGTTATGGGTAGGGTGAGGTTGTAGGGGGGGTTATGGGTAGGGTGAGGTTGTAGGGGGGGGTTATGGGTAGGGTGAGGTTGTAGGGGGGGTTATGGGTAGGGTGAGGTTGTAGGGGGGGTTATGGGTAGGGTGAGGTTGTAGGGTGGGGGTTATGGGTAGGGTGAGGTTGTAGGGTGGGGGTTATAAATAGGGTGAGGTTGTAGGGGGGTTATGGGTAGGGTGAGGTTGTAGGGGGGGGTTATGGGTAGGGTGAGGTTGTAGGGGGGGGTTATGGGTAGGGTGAGGTTGTAGGGGGGGGTTATGGGTAGGGTGAGGTTGTAGGGGGGGGTTATGGGTAGGGTGAGGTTGTAGGGGGGGTTATGGGTAGGGTGAGGTTGTAGGGGGGGTTATGGGTAGGATGCGGTTGTATGGGGGGGGGGTTATGGGTAGGGTGAGGTTGTAGGGGGGTTATGGCTAGGGTGAGGTTGGGGGGGGGGGGTTATTGGTAGGGGGGAGGGTTTTGGGTAGGGTGAGGTTGGTGGGGGGGTTATGGGTAGGGTGAGGTTGTAGGGGGGGTTATGGGTAGGGTGAGGTTGGTGGGGGGGGGGGTTATGGGTAGGGTGAGGTTGTAGGGGGGTGATGTGTAGGGTGAGGTTGTAGGGGGTTGTGCATGGTTACTGTTTGTGGGTTGAATGTAGGGTTGCATTCTAGGGGGTTATGTTTTAGGGGTTTGGGTGTAGGGTTACGATGTTAAGCGATTTTGTTTAGGGCTAAGATTTAGGGGGCTATGTGTTAATATCTTAGCGGGTTATACGTAGGGTCAAGTTATAGGGGGTTCAGGTGGTTAGGTTTTTAGGGTATTGGGGGTGTGGATAGGATTTAGTGGTTTGGGGGTGTGGTTGGGATTTAGGGGGTGGGAAATTGGATGTAAGGTTACATTTTAGGGTAAGATTTTTCTGTCTGGTTTGTGGTAGCCCTGAGGGTTGGGTTAGGGGTCAGTGTGTGTAAATTGTTTTCCAGCTACGATGGTGCATGCTTCCATCAGATAGTCATATGACCTGAAAAATTCCACTGATCGGTTTTTCTGGTGACCCTCATTTCTCACCTTCACTCCATTTTCTCCTATGTACAAACACTCTTCCTAACGACCTATGTAGACAGATGATGATTTCCTGCGATTGGCGTGTGTGTACTTCAAAGGCAAGCCTGCAGATTCCTGCTTCCTTCCATAGTGTGGGTGACTGTGGTCGGGTTGCATTAGACCTCCAATGCTTTGCACTGTGTTGCTTTGGATACAGCTGGGCCTTGGGGCTCATTCATACCAGCATTGGCCAAAACATAGAAAAGGCAATTTGCTTTAACATCCTTTTGCTTCAGTTTGCTACACTGAGAAAGACATGTTGCCCTTTTGCACAAAGCTTTCCAATGGCAACAATGTATCGCAACACCCGGCCATACAGAGAGTAAATCAGTAAAGTTATAGTTTAAGTTGAGGGATATTCATGATTACTGTTGACTAGTTTAATGCATATTGAGCTTGTATTTATCCTTCTTTTTTTTTTTTTTTTTTTGGAAGGAATCTTGGGGCAAGAAGGCTTCCCCAGGTAAAAAATAAATAAATATCAGCCTTTTGGTGGTTTATATTTAGCCCTGGCTATCTTGATAAGTGCCAGACAGATCTTCCCGGTGACGTCACGGCTTGAACCGGTTCTAATCCATAGCAGCAATGGCTGTGAGCTAAACAGCTTTGACACGGCTCCTTGGCTGGCTGGCAGAATGTGCCGCTTCTGCAGGTGAGCGCTGGCAGCCTCTGCATCTGCTATAAAACCTGGGACTTGACTGCTGCAGATTTTTACTGTCACTATTTATAGGCCGGTCCTAGAAAAACATAGCGGCAAAATCAGCGTTTCCTGGCATATATGCATGCTGTAGTTTTTTTTTTTTTTTTTTTTATGAGGACTTTTGTCCCTGTACCGCAAAATGCCTATGTAGGCACGTTCCTCGATAATATACGATGGAAGTGAAATTGCTTTGTGTGGTTATCTAGTGCAATACATTAGATAACTCGCAGGTGTATGGAATTGCATACAACAGAGGAGGAAGGCTGCGCTTCCCTGAAGAGCCTACCGTTGTGATAAAACATTTAAAAGGAGATGTGTGAGAAGCCTCTGATGGAGCCTGCTGTTTGATGCCCAGTTTTGTCTAAGATGGTTCTAGTCCAGGGGTCTCCATACTTTTCAAGCAAAGGGCCGGTTTACTGTCTTTTAGACTTCAGGGGGCCGGATTCTGACCAGTGGGGGTAGAAAATGCTTCTGGGCTGAGCATCAGTGAGAATAAACATGGCCCCAGTGCTGGTGGGCAGTAGGGAGGAGGAATAGTGCTTCATCATTGCCATTAGTGGAAGAAATAGTGCCCCATTGTTGGTGTCATTGGGAGGAATAGGGCCTCATATCGTTGGGAACAATACTGCCCCGAGGGCCGGATGGAGGCTAGCAAAGGGCCACAACCGGCCCTCGGGCCGCAGTTTGGAGACCCCTGTTCTAGCCAGTGAAGCCGAGTGGGTTTCAACTTGCTAGCTTTTCCAGGAGTCACAAAATGGTGGCCTTTGTCTTAGGCTGGCCATACATTATACAGTTTTCTTGTACAATTTTCCTTTTAAATTTACCAAAACCATATAATAGGAGGTCAAACCTAAACACTTTATATTTGTATGCAATGAGGCCGGCCCTTTCACTGCATAGTTAAAGGTAAATCTAAAGAAAATTGAATAAGAAAATTGTATCATGTATGGCCACTGGCCAGCCTTAAAGTATATTGAAAAGCAAAACCTGGATGAAGGGGAGGGGGATTAGAACACCTGTGCCCCCATTAAGAAGTTACTCCCTCCCCCTCTAGTTGTCCTGTTTACCATTATCATTGAAAGTAAAGGAAAATCCCAAGTTTTGGGTTGTCCCCAGAAAAGTAATAGAGGGGAAATCTTCCAGTGGGGGTCCCCACGAAATTTCCTTTTTTATTTTTAGTATTTTCCACTCACTTCCTGTTTGGCTATGAGACGGGTTAAAGAGGAACTGCAGTCTGGTCACATTTGTAATGCAAACATCTTTGCCATTCTGAAGCTTCCCTCCAACCACTTTTGCATGTTATTTTATATATACTGTGATTCTGTACTTGCCAAATATGCTGCAGAAATCTTCCCCCACTAAGGCCCCTTTCACACGGGACGGATCCGTGATGATCCACCCCGTGAACCTCCCCTTGCTCAGCGGGGATTGCTCCGCTGATTCCCCCCCCCTGCTGAGCCGGCGGATGACAGGGCGGTCCCCGCACACTATGCAGGGACCACCCTGTCAGATCTCCACTCTCCCCTATGGGGGATCGGATGAACACGGACCGTCTGTCCGTGTTCATCCGATCTGCTCTGCAGACGGGTTGAAAAATAGGATTTTCCTCCGTCTGCAGAATCAGAGGTTTGCGGGCCCGGATGAGATCGGGTGTCAGCGGATGTTCATCTGCTGACACCCACTATCTCAAAGGGACCAATGTATGTCCCTTTTTCATTCGTAAACGGATGGATGAAAAAGCGGACATACGGTCCGCATGTGTGAAAGGGGCCTTGGTCTGTCTGCCGCCATTTTAACTGTGGGCAGCTGAAGCTGCTGCCTGTTCACTGCCTAGAATTACACAGAGGTACACCACCAGCTCTGCAGCTTTTATTGGCCCTCTTATGACTCACCCCCTCCCCTCCATTCTGGTCAAACTCTCACAAAAGTGAGAGAGAGAGAGAGAGAGAGCTGTGCACAATGTCATAAGCCTAGGCTAATGACCAGACAAGAAACAGGAAGTGGGCTGTATGAGGGATTTACTGGCAGAAAAAAAAAATGTTTTACTATCCAAAGTTACAACAACAACAAGGGCAGAAGATTTAATAGATGGGAAAATGACTGAAGGTCCGCTTTAAGGGAAATCTCTGCAAATGGGACAAAGGCGGCAAAAAACGAAATAATTCCATTTTAAAGGGATCCTTTAAAGTAGAACTTAGTGGAGGATATTTTTGTTTATATTAGTGGAGGTCCACCCTAAAAAAAACAAAAAAAAAATACATAAACACGCTCTTTTAAAATACATTAAACATTTTTTACTTACCAGAATTGGCTGTTGCTAGGCAGATCGTCCTAATCTGCCACTTCCTATTCTGCGGTAGTCTTCATTCTTCAGTATTTGTAGCTGCTGACTTTAAAAAATATTTTATACGGCTGGAACACCGCTTTAACTCGGAATCGGCAACCTTAATAACACATTTCCTAGCTGAGCCAGGTCAAGATTAGGAAAAATGTAGTGCAGCTTCGCCTTCTGTCTTGTGCAGTTTATTTTTAAAGGATTTCTGTACTGATAAAGATGCAGACTGCCCATGTGGCATCTCCTGAAAATGCTTGTTGCCTGGTTGTCTTTGGCTTCACCACTTACCCCCAAAACAAAATGTGTATGTAAGTCGGAGAGCCTGTCACCTTTTTTAAATACCGC
The DNA here is from genome assembly GCA_029206835.1 of Rana muscosa. Taxonomy (NCBI): domain Eukaryota; kingdom Metazoa; phylum Chordata; class Amphibia; order Anura; family Ranidae; genus Rana; species Rana muscosa. The sequence continues at coordinate 309,275,766 of CM055128.1, forward strand.
AATGCTGGAAGTGGAGGACTCCCATTGACTCCTGGGATTGAGGACGCTGATATCCCATGAGTCAACGGGAGACCACAGATGACGTACCTCGCCATGGCGACAAGGGGCTAGAAGTGGCGTCATTTAAAAAAAAAGGTACTTGCATAAAATTTTTTAAAATAATAATAATTTTCTGAAGCAAATGCAGCGCTTTGTGGGATTTGAGCCCGTTCAAAATGAATTGTCTCAGTCGTAGGTGTGAGCAGCCTATTGCATTAGGGCGTGCACCCCAAAGCTCAAACACACATGACTTTCTCTGCAGTGTGTGAGCCAACCCAAAGAGCAGGAATTTCTAGTTCCCGGACCACTGGAGCAGCTGTGGTGGGTGCTGGCAGCTTGGCAACCCCAGAGGTAACTATAGTGGGAGGAAGACGGCCTTCTAACAGGCAGCCGAATCACAGCAGCAGAAAAGGAATTTGGAGGAGACTGTTTGTTTGTTTTATTTGAAAAAAAAAAATTGACATGTCAATTCACCGCCTATTGCCGGCAACGGCACTGTTCCAATCGGTGCGATACCGACTTTGTGGTGCCCCACTGATTCCCAAAAGTAGTTCCTGCACTATTTTTGGCGACTTTGGAGGCAAATTCAATGGACTTTTTCAAATCGCCTCCCCCCCACACGAATGCGCACTGAAATGCTGGTTTGAAATCGTGCGTGTTCAGCTGAAAATTTCAAACCTCCGTTCATTGTGAACGTAGAGCTTGGCGATTTTTGGCCCAAAAAAAAAATCAAGATAATTTTTTATTTATTTTTTTCCTGATGGACACTGCGCCGGTCATAAGGAGCTGCGGGCAGGAGTTTTTAGGCTAGGCTTCGGCCTAGTCCGCCGCGATCCTGGAAAAAGGCCGCGGACTAGGCCGAAGCCGCGGCCTCGCCTAAAAACTCCTGCCCGCAGCTTCTTAGGATCGGTGCCCACAGCTCACCGCGATCCTGGGAAAAGGCCGCGGCCTCGCCTAAAAACTCCTGCCCGCAGCTTCTTAGGACCTGTGCCCACAGCTCACCGTGATCCTGGGAAAAGGTCGTAGCTTCGGCCTAGTCCGCGGCGTCCGGCCTCGCGGACTTTCCCCAGGATCGTGGCGAGCTGCGGGCAGGATTTTTTAGGCGAGGCCGCGGCTTTGGCCTAGTCCGCGGAGCGCCGTTCCTATGGAAAAAAATAATCGATTTGGTCAAAATCTGAATCGATTTGCCCTTGCAACTCAATTCAAGATTCAAATAGATTTTTTTTTTTTTTTCCCAGCCCTATGTGAACGTACCTTCCACCAGAGTTTAGTGTTTGGAGTGCCATGGGAGCTGAAAGGTGAGTATTGTGCCTTGAGGGGCGCTGGGCTTTAAAGCAAACCTGTTCCTTTGCTCTGCCCAGGCAATGCACCGGTTTGCTTCAAATGTAATCCTGGCTTGTTATCTCTAGAAATATGTTGGTGAGCTTGCTGTGCTCGAGTCCCAAGGCCTGAAAACCTGATAGAATGTTGGATGGTGTTCTCACTTCACCTTTCTCCTGAATTTATTCATTTTATGTTCTGGAATATGCAGCTGAAGAAGTGAGAACACACCAAGCTGGTACAGGGTACAGAGCTAGGTCAGGTACATCTTTCCCAGAGAATCCCAAAAAGGTAAACCATTTATAATGTAGCGTGTGAACATGCAGTTAGTTCTCTGGGTGATCTGGGCACATTATTGCTCCCTTGTATCTGCAGACGATGTCCTAGCAGGCTCCTCTCCCACCTAGATCATAGAGTCCCTTATCAGGAGGATACAGAAGGACCCTTTTCTACTTCGTTTTTCTTTTGCTTTCTTTTTCTCCTTTTCTGACATCACTTTGTTGATATCCGTGATGATCGGTTTTGCCCTGTGGATCATTGGCACAGATTCTCAGTTGTTGTAGAAAATGTCTTTTTTGACACTTTCGTGTTTTCATGCTGTTTTTTCTCCCTCCTTTTTTTTTTTTTTTTCCTCCCTCCCTTTTTTATTTTCTTTCTCTTCCTTGACAAGCTCTGGTTTGTGTTAAAGCGATTGTAAAGGCTAGTTGTTATTTAAAAAACAAAAACAAAAAAAAAATACATGTTATACTTGCCTCCTCTTAGCAGTTTTTGCACAGAGCAGCCCAGATCCTCCTCTTCTCGGGTCCCTCTTTGCTGCTCCTGGCCCCTCCCTCTTTGAGTGCCCCTCAGCCCGCAGCTTAATACAGGGGGCACCCAAGCCGAGTCAGAGCTCCTTGTATCCATTTAGACACAGAGCCCGACCTGGCCCTGCCCCCCTCTCTCCCCTGATTTACTGACTGACTGACCTTGGTTGACAGCCGTGAGAGCCAATGGCGCCGCTGCTCTGTCTCAGCCAATCGGGAGGAGTGTCCTGGATGGCTGAGGGAATTGTGGACATTGCTGGAGAGAGACGGGGCTCATGTAGGTAATTAAGGAGGGCTGGGGAGGCTGCTATACACAAGGTTTTTTATCTTAATGCATAAAGATAAAAAACCTTCTGCCTTTACAACTCCTTTAAACTTATTAATAAACACATATTCAACCTTAAAGTTTTACTAAACCCAGGAGCCTGCAGTCACTTTATCTGGTCTCCCACAGAACATGGACATGCAATTATTTTAGTAAATATAAATGCTAAATACCTTTTTCTCATCAGCAGTATATAACAGTCTTGTGACTTCTATCAGTGTCTGGTTAAAGTGATACTAAAGTCTCATATTTTTTATTTTATTTTTTTAATTAAAAAAAACAAAAACATGTCATACTTACCTGCTCTGTGTAATGGTTTTGCACAGAGCAGCCTCGATCCTCCTCTTCTTCTCGGGTCCCTCGCCAGCACTCCTGGCCCTTCCCTCCTGCCGAATTCCTCCACAGCAAGCAGCTTGCTATGGGGGCACCTAAGCCGAGCCCCTGCTCTGTGTGTCCATTCAGACACAGAGCCGCTGCTTGGCCCCACCCCCTCTCTCTCCTCATTGGCTCACTGATTTTGATTGGCGGGAGCCAATGACGCCCCACTGCTGTCTTAGCCAATGAGGCGTGAGAGTCCCAGACAGCCAAGACTCTCGTGCAATATTGCTGGATCAAGATGGGACTCATGTAAGTATTAGAAGGGGGGGGTGGGGCTTCTGCACACAAATATATTTTTATCTTCACGCATAGAATGCATTGAGATTAAAAACCTTCTGCCTTTACAACCACTTTAAAGCTTGTAGGAAGAGTTTTCATACAATTCTGACTGTCCTATGAGGCTGAATGACCCCTGAACATTTGTCTGGACAGTGCTGATTGGCCCTGTGCTGATCACATGCACCCTCCCACATAAAAAAGAAAACAACTCTCTAGCAATACACACCAAATTGAGCATGTGCAAAGTGCCCCCAAGGCTCTGTACTATTGGAAGATGTATTGGGGACTGTGGAAGAAGGGAAGGATGAGAGAAGACAGGATCAAACAGCCTTTTTGCACAATGCGGAGGATTAACCCCTTAGGTTCCACAGTTAGCATAACACTGATGTACACACTGATTTTACTGTTGTGGGTTTAGTAACGCTTTAAGATGTAGTGGCTTGTTTCTAACTATGCAGCATTTTGCCAACTGGCCCTTTTATAGTTCAGCCCCCATTCACACCGGTGCTACTTCAGGTGCGACATGCGATTTACAAATACACCTGAAGTCCCATCTAATGTCTTTCTGACAATGTCTTAATAGGCGCAGTTTTAAGTAGCGCACTTTGAAAAAGAGTTCCTGTTCTATTTTTTGCGATTTCATGTGCGACTTCCATTGACATCTGTGCATGAAATTGCACAGATGTTGGCAAGCTGCAGATATTATCGCACTCGCCTGCGGCTTTCAAATCGCAATGAAGTAGCGTGATTTCAAAGCCGCATTCAGTGTGAACGGGTCTAATCTCAGCCACATTCTAAGACTAAATCTATCTAACCCTGTAAAGCAAAAAATCACAATTCATACCTTTTTCTGCAGCCGCTCTGGTCTGGTCCCCAGCAGCGGATGCAGTGTGCAGGAGAGAACAGGTAACGGCTGGGATGTGACTTCACCCATAGAGTTACTATGGGGCTTTCGTTGTCGGCTGCCTCTCCTGCTCACTCCCACACACTGACGCCGCCGCTGACAGCTCAGCGTGGTAGCGGAGCGGCTGCAGAACAGGTAAGTACAGTGATTCCTTCTTTACAGGGGTAGATTAGTCTTAGAATGTGTCAGAGAGGTGGTTTAGCGTTGGATAATTTTTGTCTTCTACTTAAATTTTTTCTAGTTTGCCATTTGGAGGGTTTTCTCTATTCTTTTCTTTTTCCAGTGATGATTTAAAAAAAAAAAAAACGCATATTTTTCCCTCACTTTCAGCCCTTGTTCACACTCATGTGGGAAACGCAGCAAATCTTGTGCATTCCCTGCATTACATTGCATGGACTCTGACACCTGCAGGAGATTGCAATTGCACAATGTTGGATTAATGACTAGGGTTGCACTGATGCCACTTTTTAAAGACCGAGTACAAGTACCGATACTTTTTTCAAGGACTTGCCGATACTGATTACCGATACTTTTTTTTTTTTTATGTCATGTGACAGTGGCACTAATATGCAGCACTGATGATGCATGGACTGTGTCAGTAGTTCCCTGACATCTCCCCTTTGAGACAGGGAAAGGGACTGAAGATAGAGATTCCCCAGTCCCTTTCTCTGCAGCCTCAGCTGCACTGAAGATGAATGGACAGGAGACAGCGGCTCCTCTCCATTCATAAACTGAAGCATCATAAACAGTGTTTACGATGCTCGGTTATGAATGGACAGAGGCAGTGATCACTGCCTCTGTGCATTCAGAAAAGGAAGGAGCCAGTAAATGACAGATTTACCGGCTCCTTCCTCCGCTCTCCATCCTGAAAGATTGAGGACAATGGGACCGGAGCGGAGCACGGAGGCGGACTGGAGGAGCACGGAGGACACAGAGGTGGACTGGAAGAGAATACGGGGACAGTCGGGGATAATCAGTGCGGTGGTGGGGGGAGTTATAAGCACCGATCTTCCGGTATAGATTTCAATAAAGCAGCAGAAAGCTGCGGGATGGAGAGCAGGAGAAGCGGCTGTCAGCTGCTTTATTTAAATCTATACAGGGAGATCAGTGCATGTTGCTCCCCCCCAACCGCCACACCGATCATCCCCTGACTGCCCAGGTATCAGATTAAACATCAAAGCATTTGCCCAAGCACAAGAACTCGGGCAAATGCTCAGTATCCGCACCAATACCGATACTAATATCCGTATCGGTGCAACCGTAATTAACGCCATCCCCAAACAGCTCGCAAAATGCGATTGCCAGGCAAAAAGGCTTCACATATCTGTTCTGTGGTCCCTCACTGACCATTAATATCCAGGGACTTGCATTACTCATAACCCTTCCTGCGGAGGAGGTGATTTGGTGCAGCCAAGGACCGCTGGACAAAGCTGCAGGTAGCAATAACTGTCGGGTGTCTGAGTTGTAACTCGGCTGCTAAGGCTGCTTTTTAATTACCATACAATGTGGTACTTCTGGGTTTGTTTTGAACACAATATAGTCTTTGCTGTAATTGGCATGAATAGAAGGACATAGCCCGAGCATTCATGAAACAGTCGATAGTCTTTCATCTGCAGTACAGCGAGGCAGCACTCTGGCTGTCATCCAGCATTGACTTACATTTACAGTGACTATTGGAATCACTTAAGTCTCTCCCTAATATACAGCCCTGGAGCGTTACAGTTACTTAAAAAAAAAAAAAAAAAGAGAGCCAGAGCAATTATTGGGTGCCGACTCGTCTAATAACAGATTGTGAAAAAAAATTGCATCTATAGACAGCCTGTATAGCCCTGTCTTGGGAGAGGCATTCTTCATTGCTTATCAGAGATAAGTAAAGGGGGGGTCCTAAAGTGGTTGTAAAGCCTAAGCACTTTTACCTAATACATTTACTCCATTAACCACTTGCTGACCAGCCGCCGCCATTATATTGCGGCAGGTTGGCTCTATTGCGCTAATCGCCGTAGGTGTACGTCGCTTCGTGCAATAAATACAGTGGGTGCGCGCATGGTGCCGGAGGCCATTGCTCCACAGAGAGCCAGAATGGGGATCTGTCAATGTAAACAAACAGATCCCCGTTCTGACAGGGGAGTAGAGAGAGATCATATGTTTCTAGTGATCAAGAACAGCGATCTCTCTGTACTCCCAGTCAGTCCCATCCCCCCCCCCCCACAGTTAGAATCACCTCCCAGGGAACACCTTTAACCCCTTGATCGCCCCCTAGTGTTAACTCCTTCCCTGCCAGTGTAATTTAATACAGTAATCGGTGCCTTTTTATTGCTCTGATCGTTGTATAAATGTCAATGGTCCCAAAAAAGTGTCAAGTGTCCGATCTGTCCGCCGCAATGTTGCAGTCCCGCTAAAAATCACTGACACAAATGCCGCGTACACACGGCTGTTTTTCTCGTCGAAAAAAACGTCATTTTTCCCATTCGACGAGAAAAACGATAGTCTGTGGGCTTTCTGTCGTTTTTTTCGACGAGAAAAACGGCATTAAAACGACGAGAAAAATTAGAACATGTTCTAATTTTTCTCGTCGTTTTTTTCTACATGTTTTCCGAAGCAGTGTTTCCCATAGGGAAACACTGCCGCGGTGCCCACAGACGGTCGTTTTTCTCGTCAAGAGAAAAAATGACGTGAAAAACGACCGTGTGTGGGGAACAAGCTGTTCCCCCGTTTTTAAATGACATTATTCACGGCGGTTTTTTAACCGCTGTGAATAATGATCGTATGTACGCGGCATTATAGTAAAAAAAAAAATAATAAAAATGCCATAAATCTTTCCTCTTGTCTGTAGACGCTATAACTTTTGCGCAAACCAATCAATATACGCTTATTGCGTTTTTTTGTTTTGTTTTTTTTGGTTGTCTTTTTATACTAAGAATATGTAGTAGAATACGTATTGGCCTAAATTGATGAAGAAATTTGTTTATTTTTTTTTATATTATTGTTTTGGGGGATATTTATTATAGCAAAAAGTAAATTAAATTATATATAATTTTTTTTTTTTTTTTTTTTTAGAATGGTCATTCTCTCTCTTTGTTTATAGCGCAAAAAATAAAAACTGCAGAGGTGACTAAATACCACCAAAAAAAGCTCTATTTGTGGAAAAAAAATGATATAAATTTTGTTTGGGTACAGCATTGAACAACGGCGCAATTGTAAGTTAAAGCGACGCAGTGCCGTATCGCAAAAAATGGCCTGGTCTTTAGGGGGCAAATCCTTCCGGTCCTTAAATGGAGAAGTTCACCTTTTGGGGACATGTTGTATGTTCCACCTGTTTTTAGGGTGGAAAATGTAACCTGTTCCCAATTCTGCAGCCGCTGCCTGATTTCCCTCGACCCCCCCCCCATACTAGCTGTCGCTTTTTGAAATCAGCGTGGCCGTGCGTAGCTCCGCCCACACAGCCACGTCATTCATTCATTCATTCATTCATTCACACAGCTCTGTGTGAATGCACTACAAGCCCCGACATTGATGAATCTTTGGCCTGGGACTTGATGACAGGCTCCCGCGTGCCCTAAACCCGGAATTAGGCAGCGAGTCGCCAGTACGTCGCTTTACCTACATTGGCCGCTCATTGTACTCTGGGCGGTTGTAAACTCCAGGTGTTGGGGAAAAAAACAAACCTGCAAGGCAATGGCATAATGGGCTAGTTTGCATCGCACCTTGGAACTAAGCCCTCCAGCACTGTAATGTCACCGCTGAGCGGGCTGATATGTTCCCCCTGTCTGTCTTCCGGGCTTGCGCGCTCTGGTCGGAGCCACGATGATGTCATACTTGCACATGCGCCCTGGATCCCTCGGTTGCTGCACAAAGCTCTGAAGTTTTGACAATGTATGCTGGACCTTCAGAACGCATGCGCCAGTGATGTCATTGGCTGCATGCACGGTGTTCATTTTACTTGCAGGTAAAACTTATTATAGGCTTACCTGTAGGTAAAAATGATCAAGTAGGCTTTACTACCGCTTTAAGTGGTTTATCATACACCCGTGTGAGGACTGTTTTGCCTGCGTGGGATGCACAGGTGTTTCAGTCATGTCCATTGGGATGCAGCAGCTGCACAGACACATCCGCTGCTCCCAGTCTGACCGCCATGTGGGTGTGGGGCCCTAAATGTACAGGGACCCATGGCTGTCAAATTGGGAGAATCGACTGTCCATGCAGCCCCTGCGTGTCAATTATCGTGAATAGGACTGCTGCCCGGGTTTGCACAGAACACCTGTTTATCTCTGTGCCGGCAGACATGGTCCTTGCATTGGCATATGCTTAAAGGGGTTGTAAACCCTCACGGTTTTTCACCTTAATGCAGGGGTGTCAAACTCAATTTCATCGTGCGCTGCATTAGCATTATGATTTCCCTCAAAAGGGCCGGTTGTATCTGTAAGATTAGATGTCCAGCGCATCCCCCTCCCCCTTACATCTGATGGTGGGGTGGCTCTTGACATCTTAAAGGGGTGTTCCAGGCAACCCCGGGCAAAAAAAAAAAAAAATTAAAAGCCAGCAGCTACACATACTGCAGCTGCTGGCTTTTAATAAATGGAGACTTACCTGTCCTGGTGTCCCTCGATGTCGGCACCGCAGCTGATGTTTCACATCAGCTGTCGGTGCTTCCGTCGCCTTTGCGGGTAAGGGAACCCGGCAGTGAAGACTTTCGGCTTCACGCCGGGAACCCTACTGCGCATGCGCGAGGCCCCGCTCCTCTCTCCTATTAGCCCAGCGGCCAGGGGAGGAGGAGGAGGGAGCCTCGCGCGACTTCACCGCCACGGCCGGAATCCAGTACGTGGGTAAGGATACCTGTCTTTGACAGGTATCCTGTCCCCCCCCCCCCCGAAAGGTGCCAATTGTGGCACCGGAGGGGGGGAGGAATCCGATGAGCGGAAGTTCCACTTTGAGGGACTCCACTTAAAGCGGAGCTCCACCCTACTCTCCCTTACATCACAGTGCACCCCCCTTTCCTTAAGCTGCTGCTGGAAAGAAGCTGGATGCATTGCTTAAAAGCAGAAAGTAAGGGTCTGGAGGAGGACCCGAGGAGGGCTGGAGGTGCGAGGGCCACATAAAATGGTCTGGAGGGCCTGATTAGGCCCACGGGCCTTGTGTTTGACACCTATGCATTAAGGTAAAAAAACTTTTCTGCTGTAGCACCCCACCAGACCCCCCCCCCCCTTTTCTTACCTGAGCCCAATCGTTCCAGCGAAGGAGAGAAGTACAGCAGCTCCATCCGCTGTCTCGGGTCCTCATTGGACAGATTGATAGCAGGAGGAGCCAATGGCTCCCGCTGCTGTCAATCAAATCCAGTGACACATGGGGCGGGGATGAGTCCTGCTGTCTGTGTCAATAGACGCAGCAGTAGGACTCAGGAGTTGCCCCCATGGATTGTGGCTCTCCGTGGGTGCACCCGAGAAGAGGAGGAGCCAGGAACGCCACTGGGGGACCCCAGAAAAGGAGGATCAGGGGTGCTTTGTGCAAAACCCTTGTACAGAGGAGTTAAGTATGAAATGATTCTTGTTTTTGTTGTTTTTTTAAAATAACAAACAAAGCTTTACAATCGCTTTAAGTATATCAGTGTGAACGAGGCCTAATTGGGCTTGTTGACCTTCAGCAGGTACCGTAGGTGAAAATGGAATGGGGCTGCCGCCAACGTTGCATAAGCATGGTAGAACTTGAAGTAAACACCTTCTAAAAGCTATTTGGCACAGAAACGTTTTGTGCGGTACCCACTTGGTACCGAGCTCTAGGGCTCACTTACACCAGGCACATTTCCAAGCATTTCATATTTGCCAATAGAGTCCGAAAGCATGTTACATCCATTTTTTCTGCAGGCCATGTTCTGATACCACCCTGCAGCCAGGAAAGGTCCTGCAAGGTGTTTTCCTGTGCAGTCCCATTCATGTCTGTTAGCTTGAATGATTTAATACCAGCTTCCTAATGCATGACAAAGCACCTTATTGTATGAATGAGCCCTAATGCATTGCATGGTATGCTGCAGTCTGCAGGACATTGTCAGGTTCCGTGATATCGTGCATCTTTTCCTGCTAGCTTTAGTGCAAAGTTCTTCTTCGGCCCCGATCCACTTCTTCTCGGGTCCCCCCACCGACGCTTCTGTCCCCTCCTACCCACCGCCCTCCGGTGCTTCTACCGACTCACCTGTGCGATCGGTGAGTCGGTAACAGGATCCGCCGGCCCCGGATACTGATCATAGAGATTTCCGGAACAGCCGTCATGATCGTTCCTGTGGTGTAGGCCGGGAATCGCCGGCTGAAAATGCCGATCTCTGAATGATGCCTGTAGCTGCACCCATCATTCAGATATAGCCCCACAAAGCCCAGGATGTCATATGACGTCCTCTGGGGGTTAAAAAAAATGTGAAGGTTTAGTATCACTTTAAAGCGGTTGTATAGCCCAGTGGTCATCAACCCTGTCCTCAGGGCCCACTAACAGGCCAGGTTTTAAGTATTACCTTGGGGGAGATGCAGACTAGAATACTGCAATCACTGAGCAGCAAATAATATCACCTGTGATGCATTTAAGTTATCTTGCAAACCTGGCCTGTTAGTGGGCCCTGAGGACAGGGTTGATGACCACTGGTATAGCCGCTGACTTTTTTTTTTTTTTTTTTTACACCTGTAAAGGAAAAGGCATAATAAGCTTTTATGCACAGCATACAAGCTTATTATGAAATACTTACCTTAGAACGAGGCGTCGTTAACTCACCTGGTCCACACCGAGGGAGATGACATGTTGCCTCGGCGTGTCTTCCGGGTATCACGGCTCCAGCGCTGTGAGTGGCTGGAGCCACGATGTCTCACTCCCGCGCATGCGCGCGGGAGACTTCGTTCCGGCGAGGCTCGGCGTCTGCCGAGCCTTCAGCCCGAGAATCCCCTGTGCGCATGCGCCGCTGCTGTCAGCGGCGCATTGCGAGGGGAATATCTCCTAAACCGTAAAGGTTTAGGAGATATTTCTTTTACCTACAGGTAAGCCTTAGTATAGACTTACCTGTAGGTAAAAGTAAAAAAAAAGACACTTTACAACCGCTTTAAATTGGCTCCTTTTTTATATGTGTGTTTTATCTCTGGAGTTCAGCTGTTACTTCTGGATATGAGAAATGGCAGTTGTGCCTGAACAGGACTGGCCGTGTTCCCGAAGGTTTAACATCTCATTTTGGTTGCTGTGTTGGGTTCCGGTAGCTGTAAAAGTTTCTGTACCTTAATAAGCCTCTTTTCGCTCCGGCTGTGAGCGTTGTATAATGCAGGAATGTGCTGCCCGTGCCCTCTTTCTTGGTAACGGTGCAGAGCATACCAAGAACCTTTATTGAAGCACAAGCACCCTCTTCAGACTGGCAGATTTTTCTTCTTTGTGTAGGTCGGCTTCTCAGGGAGAGGGACAGGTTTGTGTAAATCTTATGGTATTGAACATTCTGAGAAACTTCATTTGATTTTCAATGGTCTGTGAACAATACAAGAGAACCTGTCATTTAGTTCTTCATACCAAACTAGGGTAGCACTGGGCAATCTGGAAGTCTAAAGCCTCGTACACACAATCGGATTTCCGTCAGACAAAGCCGTGGAATTTTGTCCGAAGGGCGTTGGCCGCAGAACTTTTTCAGCCAACATGCACGAAACTACGTGTTTTTTTTTTCTGCTCTTTAGCGCCACCCTTTGGACAACTTCTGCTAATGTTGTCTTTTATGGTTAGCATTGGTTCGGAGCATGCGTGTTTGTACTTTTGCATTTTTTCCCGACTTGTGTACACACGATCGGATAATCTGACAAGACACATTTGTTGTCGGACAGTTTTAAAGCATGCTATAAAACATTTGTTGTCAAATTCCGACAACAATTGTCCGATGGCGCATACAAACGGTCAGATTATCCAATAAAACTCTGCCATCACACAATTGTTGTTGTAAAATCCGATCGTGTGTACGGGCCTTTAGGCTGACCATACATTAAAGAGGAACTGCAGTCTGCTCACATCATTTGTAATAAAAACATCTTTGCCATTCTGAAGCTTCCCTCCAAACACTTTGCATATTATTTTATATATACTGTGATTCTGCTGTACTTGCCAAATATGCTGCAGAAATCTCCCTCCACTGAGTCTGGCTGCAGCCATTTTAACTGTGGGCAGCTGAAGCTGCTGCCTGGTCACTTCCTGGATTTACACAGAGGCACACCTGCAGCTCTCTTTGGCCCTCTAATGACTCATCCCCCCCTCCCTTCCTGGCAAACTCACAAGAGAGAGATCTGTGCATGATTTCATAAGCCTAGGCTAATGACCAGACAAGAAACAGGAAGTGGGATGTGTAAGGTATTTACTGGCAGAAAAGATATGTTTTGCTATCCAAAACTAAAACAACAAGAGCAGAAGATTTAATAGATGGAAAGATGAAAAAATTACTGAAGTTCCACTTTAACTACTTAAGCCCCGGTCCAATACGCAGCATAAAGACCAGGCCCCTTTTTGCGATTCGGCACTGCGTCGTTTTAACTAACAATTGCGCGGTCGTGCGATGTGGCTCGCAAACAAAATTGACGTCCTTTTTTTTCCCCCCACAAATAGAGCTTTTTTTTGGTGGTATTTGATCACCTCTGCGGTTTTTATTTTTTGCGCTATAAACAAAAATAGAGCTAGAGTTTTTTTCAAAATTGTCAATTTTTTGCTATAATAAATATCCCCAAAAAATATATACATTTTTATTTTTTTTCCTCAGTTTAGTCCGGTACGTATTCTTCTACATATTTTTGGTAAAAAAAATTCGGAATCGGCGTTTATTGATTGGTTTGTGCAAAAATTATAGCGTTTACAAAATAGGGGATAGTTTTATGGCATTTTTATAATTTTTTTTTTTTTTGTTTGTTTTTTTACTAGTAATGGCGGCGATCAGCTTTTTTTTTTTTTTTTTTTTCCCGTGACTGCGGACACAAGGGACACTTGACACATTTTTGGGACCATTGTCATTTTTCCAGCCATCAGTGCAATAAAAAAGCACTGGTTACTGTAAAAATGACACTGGCAGTGAAGGGGTTAACCACTAGGGGCACTGAAGGGGTTAAGTGTGCCTAGGGCGTGATTCTCACTGTTGGGGGGGCGTGGCTACGAGTGACACGTCACTGATCTACGCTCTGATTACACAGAGCGGAGATCGGTGACATTGTCAGTAGGGGAGCGGGGAGATGTTGTGTTTACACTAACATCTCCCCCCTCCATCCCTCCGTGAGACGATCGCAGGGATCCCCGCGGCGATCGAGTCCACGGGACCCGTGGTCCGACTCACGGGGATGACTGCAGGGTCACGAGCGGGCGACCACACGCCAGGCAGTTAAAGGGCCACGTACAGGTACGTGATTGTGCCTGTACGAGCCATTCTGCCGACATATATATATGCCGTGAGCGGTCGTTAAGCAATTTTCTTTTTTTCAACCATGAATTGAGGGGTTAACTGTGTGCCTAACAAGTGTAATGTGTGCTGCCTTTACTTATTAATCTGGCTGTTTTTTTCCCCTGCTTTTCAGGGAGAAGAAATGACAAAATCCCTGTTCTGTATGTTTTGTAAACACAGACCTCTGTGTGTGATTTAACACAGCCTATCAGCAGGTTTCAGCTGAAATCATTGGCTGAAATCTGCTACCAAACTTGCGCTGTGTCCAATCGCAGCACGGTTCGGCAGGGTCCCAACCCCGGAGGCAAGCGTTGCCGAGCTTGCACCTGCCGCCCGCTCGCAGTGTTTTTGCTGTGAGTGGTTGGTAAGTGGTTAATAAAGGAAGTCGTTTGTTTAAACCAGCGGAGCCCAAACAAACTATTTACATTAAACCAGGCTTTAATCTACTGACATGCAGGTTTTGGGTGGAGTGAAGATAAAATGCGCTATCGGTACAATAAAAGGGAAAAAAAGGTCCTTCATTGTATGTTCCATTTCTGGAATTGACTTGCATATTTCTGGAACTGAACATGCAGTAACCTTCTAGATGAGGTACACCATGAGGTATGCGACTTGAGCCTTTTAGTGTATGCGTGTTTAATGTTTATCTGCCTGACTCAGGCTGGAGGTATTGTGCTTCCTATTATTTGCAGTTTGAGTTTCTCACTCCTGTGTGTTTGACCTCTTAGTCATTGCTAGGTGTGTCTGATATGTGTGGAGCCGGCACCCGGGGGAGGAGTCGGCGCTGAAGGTTCTGACTGTCTACGTAGGATGTTCGTAAAACAGTAAGTTTCCTTGCGGTGACTCACTAAAAACAAACTTAAACGGGTTGATCCCTTCTAATGGAACTAAAAGGATGAAAGGTCGAGTGTACCTAAACTTCAAATTGAATCCTATGAAAGAGCGGGTGATAACTTGTAAAAAGCCAAACGTCGGTGAAGTCGGACCAATAATTTTCATGTGTGGATTTTTTTTTGGGAACCGAGCATTTTTTAAATGCAACTCTTTACGCCAAAATTGGACACTGTAATTCAAATATGTCCAAACACAAGGCCTGCGGGCCGAATCCAGCCTGCCAGGCCTTGTCGTGTGGCCCTCACTCCCAGTTTTGCAGCAGGAACGTGGTGGAACTCCATTCCGCCACCTACTGCTCTTGCCCTCTGCTCCCTGCTGTCACTTGTAAACACAGAAGCCTTCTGTATTTATAAGCTTCAGCGGCTTCTGGAACTAATAGATTCTTGCATGCATTCACCGCGGGGACAGAATCTGAGAGCGCAAACGATCTCCGAGGCAATGCTGCCTACTCAGGGAGGTACTAGAGCCAGGCCAGACAGGAGAGAGAGAGAGAGAGAGAGAGAGATGCAAGGAAGCTTTGGTGGGTTGGGGTTATGCTCTGTCCCCGGCGCGCCCCCGAGCTCTCTGCTCTGTCCCCGGCGCGCCCCCGAGCTCTCTGCTCTGTCCCCGGCGCGCCCCCGAGCTCTCTGCTCTGTCCCCGGCGCGCCCCCGAGCTCTCTGCTCTGTCCCCGGCGCGCCCCCGAGCTCTCTGCTCTGTCCCCGGCGCCCCCCCCCGAGCTCTCTGCTCTGTCCCCGGCGCCCCCCCCCGAGCTCTCTGCTCTGTCCCCGGCGCCCCCCCGAGCTCTCTGCTCTGTCCCCGGCGCCCCCCCGAGCTCTCTGCTCGGTCCCCGGCGCCCCCCCGAGCTCTCTGCTCTGTCCCCGGCGCCCCCCCGAGCTCTCTGCTCTGTCCCCGGCGCCCCCCCGAGCTCTCTGCTCTGTCCCCGGCGCCCCCCCGAGCTCTCTGCTCTGTCCCCGGCGCCCCCCCGAGCTCTCTGCTCTGTCCCCGGCGCCCCCCGAGCTCTCTGCTCTGTCCCCGGCGCCCCCCCGAGCTCTCTGCTCTGTCCCCGGCGCCCCCCCGAGCTCTCTGCTCTGTCCCCGGCGCCCCCCCCGAGCTCTCTGCTCTGTCCCCGGCGCCCCCCCGAGCTCTCTGCTCTGTCCCCGGCGCCCCCCGAGCTCTCTGCTCTGTCCCCGGCGCCCCCCCGAGCTCTCTGCTCTGTCCCCGGCGCCCCCCCGAGCTCTCTGCTCTGTCCCCGGCGCCCCCCCGAGCTCTCTGCTCTGTCCCCGGCGCCCCCCCGAGCTCTCTGCTCTGTCCCCGGCGCCCCCCCGAGCTCTCTGCTCTGTCCCCGGCGCCCCCCCGAGCTCTCTGCTCTGTCCCCGGCGCCCCCCCGAGCTCTCTGCTCTGTCCCCGGCGCCCCCCCGAGCTCTCTGCTCTGTCCCCGACGCGCCCCCGAGCTCTCTGCTCTGTCCGCGGCGCTCTGCGCTCTGTCCACGGCGCGGCCCCGAGCTCTACGCTCTGTCCACGGCGCGGCCCCGAGCTCTACGCTCTGTCCATAGCTCTCCAGATACAACCGGCCCTTTGAGGGAAACCATACTGCTGAGGTGACCCGCATTTAAGTTGAGTTTGACACCCCTACTTTTGTCCATGAGATTGTTTTGCCTTTTGTGGGAACAAAACTGCTAAAGAAACCTCTTACAAGTTCCATGCATATTGCTTTTTCACCAGAGGATGCATTTTGATGTTAGTCTAGTGGAATTGGCCCAGGTGTGTGCCTCATGCATGCCCTAGGGGCTGCGCAGCGGCATGATCTGTCACCCAGCGGACACAGCTGAAAACAGATCAGTGTACTGAGCCTTCCCTGATGATACCATGTGATCACTGTGACTAATCAGTGATCACGCATCAATAGTACACAATTGCTTTCATTCATAGTCATTCATTGTGTACTATTGTGATCTCTTTGATTGGCCTCTGTACCATTGGATCACTGTGACCAATCACAGCGGACTGTACTGCTCTGGTGACAGTATGTGTAAAAGAGAAAACAAATGAAATTTCTTCATTTTTTCAAAAAAAAAATGCCAAAAATTACAACTTCAAAATACTCGCTAGGCCTTTTACTAAATACTATGGAGTCTCTCTCTTACAGAAAAGGAGTCATTTGGGGGATATTTGTACTGTTCTGGTATTTTAGGGCCTCAAGAAATGAGATGGGCCATCAGTACATCAGGATTAATCAATTTTCAGATCTAGACTCTATAACTTTCACACAGACTAAATAATAATATACACTGATGTGGGTTGGCAGGAAGGAGGTAAGAGTGAGGTGGTTAAAGAGTAACTCCACTTTTGTTTAGAAAAAAAACCCTCCCCTCTGGGTGATCTCTGTAAATCTCTGCAGGGATTTTAGCAAACTTTGTTCCAGATTACTACCTTTTGTTATTCTGAAGAAATAGCTGTTTGTCTGTGTCCATGTGCCAAGTGAATCTGTATTGGAAATTGGAATTATATTATAATTCTCAATCAGATTCTGCACCTGTAGGCTTCTAATGAGGAAAGTGGCAGGGTCTGCGTCCCTTTAGATATAATTTTAGATTGGGAGTAGCTCACCAAAAATAAAAAAAATTGTTGCAGGAGATGCCCAAATCTGACTTGTATCTTTAGTTCCGGCCTAAGGGAAAATCAGTGAGCCAATCGCACAAGCAGGAAATTACATATTTAGGGGGGGGGGGTTCTCGATACCATCTGTGTACATTACACCTCCAGGTCACCATATTGCATTTTACAGAGAATTACAGCGCTGCAGATTGAAAAGGAAAGGTCTTCTTTTTTTTTTTTTAATAACATTTATGCCCAAGTTTGAATTTGTTTATTTTATTTGCGCACAAAATGAATATGTTGCCTAGAGCAGTAGGATATAATTAACTCCCACATCACTACTGTTCCAACATTTGATCAAGAGGCAACAATTTGTTAATAACTTTCAATTAAAATAAGGCTTATGTCGCAATTATATATGCTAGATTTTTATTTGCCTTTTTTTTTTTCCCCCATGAAAGTGAAGTTACCCTTTTTAAGGGAGGTGTGAAATGTGGTAGAACTTCGGCATCGCTTGTCCCCATAAGGAAGTGTCTCCTCACTTCTTGTCCTGGTAGCCGGCAGTGAGGTCCAATCAAATGGCAACGTTTCATTTTCATTCTGACTTTCAGACCTTGGACGCCATAGTTATTTTTATTTCTCTTTAGAAAGAATGTTATTTATAATGCTTTATGGAGTTTCATTATGTGGAGGTTGTAGCTGTAAATATAGTTCAGAGTTCTTTAAAGGAAAGTCCTGTTATCGCCTCATTTGTTTAAACATCTCGGTGTTGTGTACGTGTCTCTCTCTCTCTCTATTATTTAATGGGGCACGGCTCTCCGCTGGCACCTTCATTCGTCACCCTGGCTCCTGCGTTTGTCTGCCTGGCTCCTGGTGTCTAATTATCTCTACCTGTAAAGGAAAGCTTTCACGTCTTCTCATCTCTTCACTGTCTACTTCCTACATATTCTGTGTAAATAAGGTTTGGGGATTCCACTACACTGGTGCAACTTACCTAGCTCATTTAATGGTCAATAACTCAGAACCGTCAGAAGAATAAAGCAAAAATTTACATCTTTGTGTCGTCAGTTCTTCCTTAGAGAAAAATAATCCTTTTTAGGTTCTTATTGAAGTGTTGGAAAAGAATTGGAGAAATACAAGGTAACCCTTGCAATGCAGGGGGGGCACTTGTTTCCTCTATAGCAATGGTGTCCAAACTGCAGCCCTTTGCTTGCTTTTATCCGGCCCTTGGACTTGGGCCATTATTCCTCCCCGCTGGCAACTGGGGGGGCGGCGGCGTTTCCTCCCGCTGGCACCGGCTACTGGGGGGTTGCTGTTTCCTGGCGCCGGGTCGCTGTTTCCTGCCGCCGGGTCGCTGTTTCCTGCCGCTGGCGCCGGGTCGCTGTTTCCTGCCGCTGGCCACAGTCTAGCCCTTCTAAGGTTTGTAGGACTGTAAACTGGCCTTTTTGTTTAGAAAAGTTTGAAGACCCCTGCTCTATAGTCCTGAATGTGACGGGATCAGCTTTTCTATTGGAGAACTTTAGGCCCAGGGTTTTCTATTTCAACAATCCCAATGTTTTTCATTCTTTCTTTCTTTTTTTTTTTTTTAATACTAGTCTCATATCGAAAATGAAGAGGTATTTTTCGTACAACTGAATACGACTTCGGAAGTGATGTATTGTTTATGTATTCTTTCATTTCCCAGCATGCATGATTTTGATCTTCCAATTTTTTTCCGGACAAATACTGTACTGATTATACTAAAATAGTTTGTTCTGGTGTCGTATGAGAATTTTTTTGGTGCTTTTTCCCGGATAATTTTTCTTTGAACTGTGGTGATTGGCTCTCAAAAGCTGTGAACAAGCCGATGATCAGATTATCATACGATCGCTTCGAAAGCGGTATTTTTTTGTTCGATTTTCTGATTATGTGTGGGCTTAAAGTGATTACAAACGATATATATATATATATATATATATATATATATATATATATATATATATATATTGTACAGGACGCCGTGGCTGGGTCCTGGAAGGACGCTATATTTCCCCTCTGTTTGGGCTTTTGTTCCTTTAAGGGAACAGCAATGGTTAACACACCTGTCCAAGGAAGTGGTTTAAGAGAGACAGGAAGTTGTAGGTTAGAGAAGGAGTGTAGTGAAGTCTGCATGGTGAATGGTGGACACTGCAAAAGCTGTGGAGGCTGTGAAAAGCTCTGGGAAGCTGTGAATGTACATGGCAGTGGCCTGCATGGAAGCCTGCTATCTGGGAAACTTACCTGCAACACCAAGGAAGGACTGTTTAACTGCGACAGCAGTTATAAACTCTACAAGTCGGTGAGACTGTCATTTCTTTTGTTTTGCTGCTGTGAAGCCATTTAAGTTTAAATAAACGTCCTTTTGTTTGAAAAGCCTGTGTCCTGCGATCTAGCTGGTTCCCCGAACATTACACTGGTGCTCGAATGCGGGCAGGACAGAATAACAGGCATAAGAAGAAAAAAACAAAACGTTTTTTTTTTTTGCATTGAACTGACAGTTAAAGGGACAGTACATTGGATTTATGTCCTGGGTTAAAGCTGCACAAACGTTGAAAGCTGAAGCAATGGAGGAGCTAACTAAACAGCTGTCCCTGGCTAATATGCAAGCGCAAACTCGCCATGAGGAAGCAAATCAGCTGCAGCAAGAAAATACCCGCCTGTTGGTGACCCAGTTGGCAGCCCAGCAAGCAGCCCAGCAAGAGGTTATGCAGGCTCAGGTGGCTGTCTTAAAGGAAGCAGTGCAGCAGCTATCTCAGGTTCGGGAGCAAGCGGCTGTTGCCCCTGGCAACCAGGTGACTGTGAGGGCAAGCCATTTTTTGCAGAAATTGTCCCTGAGCGATGATGTAGAGGCATTTCTTGCTACATTTGAGAGGACGGCAGAGAGAGAAGGGTGGCCTCAGGACCAGTGGGCCAGCCTCATTGCCCCTTTTCTCACCGGAGATCCTCAAAAAGCCTACTTTGACCTGCCACCCGATGATGCTAAAGACTATCAAAAGTTAAAGGCAGAAATTCTGGCTCGTCTGGGGGTGACTACGGCCGTTCGGGCCCAACGAGTGCACCAATGGAAGTATCGTCCAGATCGGCCACCTCGGTCTCAAATGCATGACCTGGTGCAACTGGTAAAAAAATGGCTGCAGCCTGAGGTGTTGTCGGGCCCCCAAATCGTGGAACGGGTTGTGCTGGACCGATACCTGCGATCCCTGCCAGACGACCTTCAACGGTGGGTCAGCCATGGAGACCCCAAAACAGCAAACCTCCTTGTCGAGATGGTGGAACGATATACAGTGGTGGAGGACCTGCTCGGACCTACCAAGCGCATAGGCCCTAGCCTACCACGGCCTGTTCGACCAACTGCTGCCCTTCGAAAGGATGTTCCAAGGAGTCCTGGAGCAAACACCCCGGAAGGTCAAGAGTCATTCCCGGTACCTCCTCAGCGTTCTGTTCCTGTTCGGAGAGGAGGGGATGTACAATGTTGGCGATGTCATTCCTGGGGTCATACCCGGGCCCACTGCAAGAGGAGCCCATGGAATGCGGGGTTCTTCGGAGGGGGTCTTTTTATGCCCATAAAGTATGCACCACACAGCTCGACCTGGGTGAGGAAAAATTTGAGTGTGAAGTCCAAGTGAACCACCTCCCTGCCCGGGCTTTGTTGGACTCCGGAAGCATGGTAACCCTGGTTCATCCTAGAGTAATTGGGAAGATCGGTCCGGTAAGAAAAACCTTACGGGTGGTGTGCATTCACGGGGACACTAGAGAGTACCCTCTCATCTCGGTGACCATCTCCTCAGCATGTGGCACTGGTACTCAAGAGGTGGGGGTGGTAAAGAACTTGGTACATGATGTTATAATAGGACGAGACTGTCCGTTGTTTACAAAACTGTGGGAACAAGGAGAACAGTTCAGAGATTGGGGAGAAACTAGCCTCCCTGTTCCTGCTGCTGAGAGGAATAACCCTGAACTGCCAAATGTTCTTAATGTGGATCCAAATGATGAAATTGCTAATGGTTGGGTTAATGGTGATGAAAGTAGAGCTGATACTGTTGATAATGTCAAGACATGTGGTCCACAGATCTACCAAAACACTGAGGGGGGAGGATCTTCCCCACTTCAGGTAATGCTGGGGGAAGAGGACGAGGAAGTGGCCTCTACCCCTGCCCTGCCAGATTTGGGTGTTCCCCAGGGGGCGTTTGGTACTGCTCAGATGCAGGACCTCACTTTGGCCCGTGCACGGGAACAAGTTGTAGTAGTAAATGGGGTTCCCCAAGAGCCAGGTGCAAATGAGCGGTGGCCACACTTCGCAATGTATAATGAGTTGTTGTATCGGGTTACCAAGGTGAGGGAAAATGTGGTAGAACAATTGTTGGTACCCCAACAATATAGACGAAAGGTTCTGGACCTGGCCCATGATGATGTGTTAGGGGGACACCTGGGAGTTGAGAAGACGGAAGCACGGATCACCGACCGGTTTTACTGGCCAGGTCTGAAAGCAGAGGTAAAGACATACTGTGCCTCTTGTCCCACCTGTCAGTTGACCGCTCCGGTGACCCACTTCCGGAGCCCTTTGGTCCCTCTGCCCATAATTGAGGTCCCATTCGAGAGGATAGCCATGGATATAGTGGGTCCCTTGGTAAAGTTGGCTCGAGGTTACTCCTACATATTAGTGATTCTTGACTATGCCACCCGATATCCTGAGGCGCTTCCACTGCGGAATACCTCCTCTAAGGCTATTGCCCGGGAATTATTCCAGTTGTTTACACGGACTGGTTTTCCCAAGGAAATACTCACAGACCAGGGCACCCCATTTATGTCGAGAGTTATGGCCGATGTGTGCAAGCTGTTCCGGATTAAACAGCTGCGCACATCGGTCTACCATCCCCAAACGGACGGGTTAGTGGAACGCTTTAACAAGACCCTTAAGTCTATGCTAAAGAGAGTGGTACAAAGGGATGGGAAAGACTGGGACTGCCTGTTACCAGCTCTCCTGTTTGCTATCAGGGAAGTGCCCCAGGCCTCCACTGGGTTTTCGCCCTTTGAGTTGGTATATGGGCGGAGACCTCGCGGACTACTTGACTTTATTAAAGAGGAATGGGAAAGTGGACCTGTTCAGCATAAGAGTGTTCTTGAATATGTCTCACAAATGCAGGAAAGGATCCAAACTGTGATGCCACTAGTCAAAGAGCATTTGCAAAAAGCCCAGGAGGCTCAACGACGGGTCTATAACAGGGCTGCTAAAATAAGGCACTTCCAAGTGGGGGATCGAGTAGCGGTGCTAATTCCCACTGTGGAAAGTAAATTCTTGGCCAGATGGCAAGGTCCCTTTGAAGTTGTGGAAAAAGTGGGAGAGGTAAATTATAGAGTCCACCAGCCAGGCAAGAGGAAACCGTATCAGATATATCATGTCAACTTGTTAAAGCTCTGGACAGACAGGGAACCGGTGACCTCCCTGGCTAGTGCAAGACTTGAGCCTCAGGTTGGGGTGGAGAGTGTCCAAGTAGCAAGTACCCTGTCTAAAATCCAAAGTCAGCAGGCAAAGGAGTTCTTGCAGAGAAATAAAGAAAAGTTTTCAGACTTGCCAGGGCTAACTGGTGTCATAGAACATGATATTATCACGGAACCTGGAGTCAAAGTTTTTGTCCGGCCCTACCGCATCCCAGAGGCTCAAAGGAAGGCCGTTTCAGAGGAAGTGAAGAAGATGCTGGACCTGGAGATCATTGAAGAGTCGCAGAGTGAGTGGTCGAGCCTGATTGTGTTGGTACCAAAGCCCAACGGGACTCTGCGATTCTGCAATGATTTCCGGAAACTTAATGAGGTTTCACGGTTTGATGCCTACCCCATGCCCCGGGTAGATGAGCTTATTGAGAGACTAGGTCCAGCCAGGTATATTACAACATTAGACCTTACCAAGGGGTATTTGCAAATCCCGTTGACTAAGGCTGCTAGAGAGAAAACTGCTTTTTCTACCCCAGAGGGGAGTTTTCAGTACAAAAGAATGCCTTTTGGACTACAAACTGCTCCAGCCACTTTCCAGCGAGCAATGGATAGGATTTTACGACCTCACCGGGAGTATGCCTCAGTGTACTTGGACGACATAGTCATTTTTAGCAGAGACTGGGAATCACACTTGCCCAAAGTCCAGGCAGTACTGGATTCTCTTTGGAAGGAGGGGTTTACAATAAACCCTGAAAAATGTGCTTTGGGAATGGAGGAGGTGAAATACCTGGGCTATATTGTAGGTAGAGGGGTGGTGAAACCTCAGGTTAACAAGGTAGAGGCTATACAGAATTGGCCCCGCCCCCTCACAAAAAAGCAGGTACGTGCATTCCTGGGCATGGTGGGATACTACAGGAGATTCGTACCCAACTTTGCCACATTGGCGGCTCCATTGACCGATCTGACTAAGGGACGGAAATCGGTCATGGTGGAATGGAATGCAGATGCTGAAAAGGCTTTTTTGGAGCTCAAGTCAGCACTGTGCCAACACCCTGTCCTGATAGCACCCAATTTTTCAAGCGAGTTTGTTGTCCAGACTGATGCTTCCGATGTAGGATTGGGAGCTGTGTTGTCACAGGTTGTTCATGGTGAGGAGCACCCAGTAGTCTTCCTCAGTAGGAAGTTGACACCAGCGGAGAAAAACTACGCTATAGTTGAACGAGAATGTCTGGCCATTAAGTGGGCTCTGGAATCCCTCAGATATTACCTCTTGGGAAGGAAGTTTAGGTTAATTTCTGACCATGCCCCTTTAACATGGATGAGGCAAGGTAAAGGGACTAATGCCAGAATTACACGTTGGTTCCTGGCGCTCCAGGAATTTAAATTTGTAGTGGAGCATAGGCCCGGGAGACTGCATCAAAATGCTGATGCCCTCTCCCGAGTCCATTGTTTTAGCTCCACTTTTGCCTCCACCTCCTTGGCGTTGGGGCACAGGGGGGGGATATGTACAGGACGCCGTGGCTGGGTCCTGGAAGGACGCTATATTTCCCCTCTGTTTGGGCTGTGGTTCCTTTAAGGGAACAGAAAGGGTTAACACACCTGTCCAAGGAAGTGGTTTAAGAGAGACAGGAAGTTGTAGGTTAGAGAAGGAGTGTAGTGAAGTCTGCATGGTGAATGGTGGACACTGCAAAAGCTGTGGAGGCTGTGAAAAGCTCTGGAAAGCTGTGAATGTACATGGCAGTGGCCTGCATGGAAGCCTGCTATCTGGGAAACTTACCTGCAACACCAAGGAAGGACTGTTTAACTGCGACAGCAGTTATAAACTCTACAAGTCGGTGAGACTGTCATTTCTTTTGTTTTGCTGCTGTGAAGCCATTTAAGTTTAAATAAACGTCCTTTTGTTTGAAAAGCCTGTGTCCTGCGATCTAGCTGGTTCCCCGAACATTACAATATATATATATATATATATGTGTGTGTGTGTGTGTGTGTGTGTGTGTTTTTTTTAAATATATATATATATATATATATATATATATATATATATATATATATATATATTATATTAAATACATTTCTCTATAGTTACCTGCTCTGTGCAATGGAATGGTAGCGAGCGGTCCCGACTCTCCTCTCCTCTGGTCCCCTGCCGGCGTCCTGGCCCCTCCTCCCTGTGGCGTGCCCCCATGGGAAGCGTGCTCACTCCTGAGCCCCACTGCTGTGCCCATTGACCCAGACAGCGGGACTCAGCCCCGCCCCGCTCGGTTGTCACTGGCTTTGATTGACAGCACTAGGAGCCAAGGGCTCTCGGTGCCCCAGCAATGCCAGTGAGACCTAGAAGTGAGGGAGAAAAGAGCTGCAGACATGCATGGCGCTGGATTGAATGAGGGTTCAGGTAAGTAAAAGGAGGGGCGGGGTTGCCTAAACATCCACACCTGTACCCGCAGCTGCAACCACCCGCACAGAAAAACCACGCTGGATGCACTGGGAATCGCACTTGCACTGGGAACTGTGCTGCACTTGCAGTTCCCATGGCGGCTGCGATTCCAGAACTGGTGTAGGGACCTGTTCTCTGCGTTTCCAGAGGGACAGCAGCCCAAACACATTTTTTTTTTTTTTTTTTAGGAATAATAATATAGAAAAGACAAACTGTGATTAGGGTTATCCAATGAACACAAAGTGGTTTCTGGTACATTCAGTAGAATAGAACACAATAGAACCCGTGTGGACGTAAAGGGAAATTATGAAGAACAAGAGTTAGTTATTCTTTATATTTGGCAGAAACCTATAAATGAGTTATATATTATATTTCTGTTCTGCTTCTCTGTATTAATAGCAGCGTTTTCCTTCCTTCAGTTTGGGGCGGAGTTTCGGCGATTTGCTCTGGAACGATCTAAGCCCGGGAAGTTCGATGAATTCTATGGATTACTCCAGCATGTGCATAAAATCCCCAACGTGGATGTACTTGTTGGTTACGCCGATATTCACGGGGACTTGCTGCCCATCAACAATGATGACAACTACCATAAAGCGATAACGACCGCCAACCCGCTATTGAGGATATTCCTACAGAGAAAAGGTAATTGCTTAATTGAAAAAAGTTGCTTGAATTCTAACTATAAATTCAAAGCCCCAGCTGTTCCACTGGCAAAACAATTTAAATTAATGTTCTGGTATGGCTTAAGATGGTTCCTGTGTGGGAGACTTGCTTTAACTGTTTGCCATTGATTTATGTCACAAAGACAGGAAATAAGGCTAAATACCTATACAGTACCTGGCTTTAATCCCACCAGTCACCTTTCTTCCCTTTACTAAACTGACCACACAAAGCACAGAAGCTGATCTGTGATAGTGTGGTCAGTTTTCATCCTTTTGCTTACAATTCAGAGGTACAGGACACTTTGCAGACACACAGCATGCCTGTATTGGTTAGTTCATTCACCATGCCCCCCAACCAATCACAGCCCGGCTCTGGCCCACGCCCCCCAACCAATCACAGCTCCCCTCTGGCGCACGCCCGCCCGCCTCCCAATCACACCCTCCTCCCAATCACAGCCCGCCTCGGGCGCGCGTCTCCCAATCACAGCCCACGTGTGCCACCCCCCGCCCAGGCAAAGCCCGCCTGTGGCGGTGGCGCACGCCCACCCCTTTCCCGAGCAAAGCCCTCCTCTTGCCCAAGCACAGTCTGCCTCTGGAGTGAAGCCTGCCTCTGGCACAGGCCCCCCCCCCGGGCTCGAGCGAAGCCCGCCTTTTGGTGCGGGCCCCCCCCTTCTGCGCTCCAGCATAGCCCTACTCTGGCGCATGGCCCCCTGTGTTCAAGAACAGCCTGCATCTTGCCTCAGGCTGAATAGCCTATGGAATACAAGTACAGTGTGTGTCTGCACAGTGTCCTGTAACCCCGTCCCCAACTTTCAGGAAGAAGTAGAAATGCATGGTCACATGACAGATCATTCTAGCCTTGTAAAAAAAGTAAGAAAAATCATTCTGAAACAGCAAAAAAAAAAATCTGGTGCCAGTATAGGTATAACTTAGAACCTGTCTTAACATTATATGTTCACTTTAAGCTGGTCATACGCTATTCGAAGTTTATGTGATTCCTCTAATTTGGCTGAAATTCTTAGTGTATGAAGCTTCCGGCTTGGCAAGTTGATTTGTGTAGATGGAGGTTTTTTTTTTCCGATTTCTTTGGTTCAGCCCGCAAACTGAATGAATAACATCCCTTTTATGTATGGCCAGCTTGAATCTTACAGAGAATTCTCAGGTTGTCTGTACCAATGCAGTGTGCAGAAAATACTCCATGCAAGGAGTGGAGCTTAGTCAGTCTGTGTCCGTAGGGTAGCGTGGTATATAAATAGAATGTGTGTTTTGCGAGTAGTGTCCTTTAAAATTCTAATAATACTAGACATGTGTTCAAGCCTCAGAATACAATAGGTTTATTAATGCATCACTGCTCCTGCTTGTACTTTTATTATATAATCCACACACCTGCTAAGTAGAAGAAAAGGCCAAACAATAGGCCAGCAATTTACCGGTTCCCTCCCCCTTTTCCTCCTACAGCCCTGCCTACATATTAAAAAATGCGCAATGCTTTGTCTCTATGTAAAGTGGAGGTGCAACGAGGTGCTCTCCATTCCATAGAGCAGTGATGGCAACTGCTGGCTTCCCTTCCTCTAGCTGTTGTCAAATGTGGAGTTCCCTCCCAACACCCGCACCAGAAGTGAGCGATGGAAGGGAACCTTTAAATATTTAATCCTTCCTTCTACTTAAAGCGGTATTAAACCCAAAAGCAAACATTCATTCTAAGGCCTGGTAAGCTTCAATACATTACATTAGAGTGTCCCCAATATCGTATCGGTGCCGATACTAGACATTTGCACGGGTATCAGTACTCGTGCAAATGCACCGTTCCTCAAAACCGATACTTTCTGGCTCGGTTCTTTCAGCTGTCAGCGGGATTTCACCACTAACAGCTGAAATGTAAAAAAAAGAATGCTGGCAATTATTGGTTAAGGAGAGGGGCCGCCGCGTCCTTAGCAACCCATGACATTTCATCTGTCCACGGGATTCTCCTCCCCTCTCGCCAGCTGTCACCCTCCTGTCCTGAAGGACAATGAGAGCAGCGCTATCTAAGTACAGTATGACGGCAGTTTTTATTGTATGAGGCCTCATGCCCACGGACGTTTTTACAGCCGCGTTTTTGAGCGTTTTTTACAGCTTAAAAACGCCTGTCCATGTTAGTCTATAGCTTCATGCCCACCTAGACGTTTTTGAGCTGCAAATAGCATAGACGTTTTTAAGCTGTAAAAAAAACCCCAGGACCAGTGCGTTCCTCAGCGTCGGAATTAGGCAGAAAAAAACGCGAGCGTCAAAAACGCGCACTAATGCGCGGTCGCGTTTTTTTTAGCTCCGACGTTTTAAAAAAAAAATTTTACAATAACAAGGACAGGCGTTTTTAAGCTGTAAAAAACGCAGCTGTTAAAAACGTCTGTGGGCATGAGGCCTAAAAGGTAAGAAATAAACTCGCAAGGTTAAAAACAATTCCAGGATAAATGTCGTGTTCATCCGCTCTACTCTCCAGTGGTAGCCACTGGTGGTGTCGGTGGCCAGAGGTCCGGAGGCACTGGTGGCTCCCAGCACTTCCTGGCAAACATGGAAAAACTCAGGGGCACTGATCATTTGGGGACCCTCCTCATTCGGATGTGGTGAGAACTGGCCCTAAGATGACTAAACCTGCACCTTGTGTCTGTGCTTTTCTATGGAGTACAAGTCTAGGTTCACATCTATGCGGGCTATGCTTGATGCACTTTTCCGGCGCGTTCTTTTACCCGCGTTTTTGCATGCAGTTTTCATGCACTTTGGGTTTTATTTATTTTTAAATACATTATATATAGCTGGTTACTAAAGAGCAGGCCAAGGAAGGCGGCCGCTACGTCCTTAACAACCTATGAGTCATCAGCTGAATGTAAAAACATAAAAATAAATATGGCGGCAAAAACAAATCAGGGGAAAAAAATGGCAAGGGGACCCAAAGGGCTAGTATGGTTTGGGGCAGGGCGTGTTTTTTTTTTTTTTTTTTTTTTAATTTTTAAGGACGCAGTGGCCGACATCCCAGCCCGCTCATTAGCAACCAGCTATACACAGTTTCTCTCCTCTCCTCTTCTCTCTCTCTCTCTCTCTCTCTCTCTCTCTCTCTCTCTCTCTCTCTCTCTCTCTCTCTCTCTCCCCCTCTCTCTCTCTCCCTCCCCCCTCTCTCTCTCTCTCCCCCTCTCTCTCTCTCCCTCCCCCCTCTCTCTCTCTCTCCCTCCCCCCTCTCTCTCTCTCTCTCTCTCTCTCTCTCTCCCTCTCCCTCTCCCTCTCTCTCTCCCTCTCCCTCTCTCTCTCTCTCTCTCTCTCTCCCTCCCCCCTCTCTCTCTCTCTCCCTCTCTCTCTCTCTCCCTCCCCCCTCTCTCTCTCTCTCCCTCCCCCCTCTCTCTCTCTCTCCCTCCCCCCTCTCTCTCTCTCTCCCTCCCCCCTCTCTCTCTCTCTCCCTCCCCCCTCTCTCTCTCTCTCCCTCCCCCCTCTCTCTCTCTCTCCCTCCCCCCTCTCTCTCTCTCTCCCTCCCCCCTCTCTCTCTCTCTCCCTCCCCCCTCTCTCTCCCTCTCTCTCTCTCCCCCCTCTCTCTCGCCCCTGATAAAAGTGATCTTGCAGCTGTGACCACTTTTGTCTGAAATTGGACTGTCGGCTGAAGAAGAGGATACCGGGGTTGTGGTGGCTAGCTGCTGCCATAACGACGATATTTCTCTTCAAACTGCCAACGTTTAACGATGGTGGGCGTAAGTGGTTAAAGTGAGGGTAAAAACGCATCAAAAAACGCAACACTTGTGTTTCTGGTGAGGCTGCATTGAAGTCTATTACACGCAAAACATAATCTGCTGTGGGGGGAAAAAAAAGTCCCTGACCCTTTCCAAAAAGGCACCGGCTGAAAAACAAATAGATGTGGACTTGTACCATAAGGCACCATGTTACGTGGACTTGTACCATAAGGCACCATGTTACGTGGACTTGTACCATAAGGCACCATGTTACGTGGACGTGTACCATAAGGCACCATGTTACGTGGACGTGTACCATAAGGCACCATGTTACGTGGACTTGTACCATAAGGCACCATGTTACGTGGACGTGTACCATAAGGCACCATGTTACGTGGACGTGTACCAGAAGACACCATGTTACGTGGACTTGTACCATAAGGCACCATGTTACGTGGACGTGTACCATAAGGCACCATGTTACGTGGACTTGTACCATAAGGCACCATGTTACGTGGACTTGTACCATAAGGCACCATGTTACGTGGACGTGTACCATAAGGCACCATGTTACGTGGACTTGTACCATAAGGCACCATGTTACGTGGACTTGTACCATAAGGCACCATGTTACGTGGACTTGTACCATAAGGCACCATGTTACGTGGACGTGTACCATAAGGCACCATGTTACGTGGACGTGTACCATAAGGCACCATGTTACGTGGACGTGTACCATAAGGCACCATGTTACGTGGACGTGTACCATAAGGCACCATGTTACGTGGACGTGTACCATAAGGCACCATGTTACGTGGACTGTGATGCATTTCTGGAAACTGCAAAGCGCACTAAAAACCGCATAGGTATAAACGTAGGGTAAGCGTAATGTCTGCTTTCAATGGAAGGTCCTATCTCCATGCTGTCATCACAATTGATGTGCAGTACATTTTTTTGTTTGCAGTTTTATGATGTGTTGTTGGGTAATTTGTAGCTGTGGAAGGCAAAGATCAAACCCTCGTTCCCGGGTTTAGCGGCACTAATCTCACCAAAGTCATTTTTATCTGTTGTGGCTCATTAGATGGATGTGCTGTGATACTGATGTATAATGTGTAAGAAGCTTAGGCTGCGTTCCCTCGGGGTTTCACTCCTCATGGAGCCTTCCCCACATGTTTGTATTAAGCAGGGCAAATATTTGAAGGTTTTTTTTGTAACTTTATTAATTGTGTTCCTTCTGCTACAATAATACCACCCCCCACACTTCTGCTTTGCTGCCTAGGCAGATTCATTGTATCAGGCGCTGCTTGACGTGTGTACACTGATGGATGGTTCTTACAATTACTTTGTGTCTCTTTCCAGAACTTCTTTTTTTTTTTTTTTTTGCTTTGGTTTGTTTTTCTTTTGAAGGTCTACACTATTTTATCATTTGGAGTCTCTAGCCTTTGTATATTTTTAGAAGGATGACATCTATTTTTTATGAAAAAGGCAACAGAATGTGTCGTTTTGGCCTTTTTTTTTGAACAATTAAATGATACTTTTGTCTTTTTTTTTTACGTCGCCTGTGCGATTTCGTGCACAGATGTCAGTGCAAGTCGCACATGAAATTTCAAAAAATAGATGGGGGAGTTTGCTTTGAATACTAAAAATTAATTAGTGTTTTTTCTTTTGTGGTGCTCAGATACAGTGTAGTTCTGCTTTTAACCACCACCTGCCGTATAGTAAAATAACAGGTGCAAGGTGGATCTCTCACGCCTGCGGGCGCTCAAGGGAAGATTGGCACTGTCCCTGGGACACAGCGCATCACCCATCTCGGTAAAGAGCCAATGATGAGGCTCTTTACTTTACCCATGTGATCAGCTGTGTCCAATCACAGCTGATCGTATATAAACAAGGAAATGCCGGTTATCGACATTCCTCTCTCCACACGGACAGCGTGTGAGGAGAGCCAATCGGCAGCATTTTCTCACAGGGGAGATCGGCACTGATCATCAGGGCTGCCCCAGCAGTGATGCCTGTCATGGCTGCCCCAGCAGTGATGCCTGTCATGGCTGCCCCAGCAGTGATGCCTGTCATGGCTGCCCCAGCAGTGATGCCTGTCATGGCTGCCCCAGCAGTGATGCCTGTCATGGCTGCCCCAGCAGTGATGCCTGTCATGGCTGCCCCAGCAGTGATGCCTGTCATGGCTGCCCCAGCAGTGATGCCTGTCATGGCTGCCCCAGCAGTGATGCCTGTCATGGCTGCCCCAGCAGTGATGCCTGTCATGGCTGCCCCAGCAGTGATGCCTGTCATGGCTGCCCCAGCAGTGATGCCTGTCATGGCTGCCCCAGCAGTGATGCCTGTCATGGCTGCCCCAGCAGTGATGCCTGTCATGGCTGCCCCAGCAGTGATGCCTGTCATGGCTGCCCCAGCAGTGATGCCTGTCATGGCTGCCCCAGCAGTGATGCCTGTCATGGCTGCCCCAGCAGTGATGCCTGTCATGGCTGCCCCAGCAGTGATGCCTGTCATGGCTGCCCCAGCAGTGATGCCTGTCATGGCTGCCCCAGCAGTGATGCCTGTCATGGCTGCCCCAGCAGTGATGCCTGTCATGGCTGCCCCAGCAGTGATGCCTGTCATGGCTGCCCCAGCAGTGATGCCTGTCATGGCTGCCCCAGCAGTGATGCCTGTCATGGCTGCCCCAGCAGTGATGCCTGTCATGGCTGCCCCAGCAGTGATGCCTGTCATGGCTGCCCCAGCAGTGATGCCTGTCATGGCTGCCCCAGCAGTGATGCCTGTCATGGCTGCCCCAGCAGTGATGCCTGTCATGGCTGCCCCAGCAGTGATGCCTGTCATGGCTGCCCCAGCAGTGATGCCTGTCATGGCTGCCCCAGCAGTGATGCCTGTCATGGCTGCCCCAGCAGTGATGCCTGTCATGGCTGCCCCAGCAGTGATGCCTGTCATGGCTGCCCCAGCAGTGATGCCTGTCATGGCTGCCCCAGCAGTGATGCCTGTCAGGGAAGGAGAAAAATTACTTTTTTTACAAAATTTTATAACCAACTAAGAAACTTCTTCTCTTTTTTTTCTTCTTTTTTCTTTTTATTTTTTTTGTAAAAAAAAAAAAAAACTCAGTGGTTATTAAAGCGGAGCTCCACCCGTGATTTTTATATATTTTTTTTTTTTTTAAATGTCAGCAGCTACTAAAACTGTAGCGGCTGACTTTTTTAAAAGGGACACTTACCTGTCCTAGGCACCCACGATATCGGGGTCCCCGACGGCGATCGCTCCGTCCTGGCAGGTCCCGGCGTCTCCATCCTGACTAAGGGAAACGTTTCCTACTGCGCATGCGCCACTCGCACGGCGCTTTGTGAATGGGCGGCTGCCTCCTGGGATACACACAGTTCCCAGAAGGCAGCGCGCCCCATTCACCGTGACAGAGGATGAGGAAGAAGACAAGAAGACCACGGCGGTGGATGAAGAGGCAGAAGATCTAGTTCCGCATAGCAACTGCCCTTTCTGGTGAGTATAAACATATTTTTTTTTTTTTTCAATTTATTTATACATTTTTTTAGATTTTAGGTGGAAAAAAAAAATCAGGGTGGAACTCCACTTTAAATACCACCAAAAGAAAGCTCTATCTGTCTAAAAAAAAAATGATAATGTTGTTTGGGTACAGTGTTGCATGACTGCGCAATTGTCATTCAAAGTGTAACAGCGCTGAAAGCTGAAAAATGGCCTGGACAGGAAGTGCCCGGTATTGAAGCGGTTAAAAAGCACCTTTAAAAAATGGTGGTAGACAGACTAACTTTATGAATCCTGTCCCTTCCCTATGAAATGCGTTCTTGTCTATAGCATTGCGTTCACCTTCCTCAAGCGGGAACAGCCAAAAGTAACCGCTGGATAATGGTTCAATTATTGAGGTGTCGCAATCTCGCAGAAATCATTGCGCACTCGAGTTACGTTAAGACAATCGAGTAGCAGAAGCCAAAACCTATACCGCCGAGGGGTGTTTCCTATAGCGTAACAAACAGGCTTTTCTTCATTCTTCCTCCTTATTTCATGTGGTTTTGTTTGTTTCTGCGCTTTATTTGGTGAAATCATTTTGATTTCCGCGTCATCTGACCCACGCCGGGAGTCGCAGGCTCAGCTTCGTCCTATGGAGATCGTCTCCTCCTGTGTCTTTTCCATGCCAGATTATCCTTATTGTGATGTGACCTCCATTCATACAAACTTTCCTTTTGACCGGGAAGTTTTACTGCTGTTGTTTTTCACTTTTTATTGGCGAGTCAGACTGTTACGCGTGAGACTTGGCACGTGGCTCGAGGTTAAATGGAAAATAATTTTAACTCCTTTCTCCCCAATAATTCAAGCTGGAACGTGTTGGCCGACTATCCTCGTGACCTTGCAGTGCCAGGGTTCCCAGTTCAGTTCCCACCAGAATTGCCCTATCGTTCAGTAAAGCGGTTGTAAGCCCTCACAGATGCCCAGTGAGGTGTCCAGTCTCAGGTGATACACAGACATGAAACAAATTCTCCTACCTAAGTTGTACCAGTCTATCTGCAGCCATCTTTCCCCATACATCATGGGTGCTCGACCAGTGGCCCTCCAGCTGTTGCAGAACTACAAGTCCCATGAGTCATTACAAGGCTGACGGTTACAAGCATCACCCATGACGGCAGAGGTATGATAGGATTTGTAGCTTCCGCAACAGCTGGAGGGCCACAGGTTGAGCACCCATGCCCTAAAGGGCAGAATTTACACAGGATCTCTCAGCTCTGCAAAGCAGGGGGCAGAGAGATGAAGTTACATCAGTGAGTAGAGCTCTGAGAGCTGATTGGAAGGAAGGGACACACCATCTTCACACAGGAACAGAGCTGAGGCTGTCAATCACAGGCTGTGCCCTCCCCATCACTATTTTTCTCTCTGTGTCAGGAAAACTTGTCAGAAGTGATTCATGCAGATAGCAGAGGAAGGAGGCAGCAGACAGAGATGACACTTAGTGCTCTGGATTGAGACAAGTACACACTATAGAGGGATATGCTTTGTTAATCGTTCATATCTGAGGTTTACAGCCACTACAGCGGGGACCTTTAATTTTAAGTTGTCTGTTTAACCCCTTCACGCCTAAGAGTAAAACAAATGTTAATGCCCAAGCACGATTTTGACGTGTTAATATAACTGTACATAACATCACAACTACTTTGTGCATCAAATTGGATTCTATCACGTATTTTTTTTTCAGGACCAATTGGCCCTTCATTTTGTTGTAAATGGTTATGGATAGCTCCTGGATAATTTATATATTATTTTATTTTTACTTAGCTGTATTTCTTTACTACAACAAGAACCTACCACCAAAGAACAACCCAAAATAAATTATCCTACTCCTGACGATTGCAGAGATACAACATATGTGTATGTTGTTGTTTGTACCCGTAGTACAGCCCAGAAACATTAGTGCACATTTATTTATTTATTTTATTCTACCTAAAACTGATGCTAATACGAATTTAAAAAATTAAATAAAAATCTTGCCCAAAATATACTGACCTTGGATCCTTACTTGACCCAAACACTGACCTAGATAAAACCTTGATCTAAATTATATATTTTTTTTTCTGTTTTTTTTTTTCTCTGCAAGGAGAGAGAAACAATACAATGTATCTTCACCCTCCAATTTACAGAGTGAGGAAAACACGGGGGCGGGCTTCAGTGACTGATCGCTGTGATAGCCGATCAGAGGCTATCACAGCGATCAGGAGACCCAGAACCGGGATATTCGGGTATCAATCGTTGGCACGGTACCCGGGGCTCCTGCTTAAAACCCTGTTTCTTTGCTGTGAGTGCGCTGTGCGGTACTCTCCCGGCACAAAGACAGATACGCATATATGCGGCCCAATGGGGGGAAAAAACAGTGCGGTGAAGCCGCGTATATGCATACAGTCGGCGTGCAGGGGTTAAAATAGAATTCCAGTCTAAAAATAACTAGTCTTATAAATGTTACCTCACCTCTCCTATGCTGGCTTACTTGTGTAAAAAAAAAAAAAAAAAAAAAATGTATATACTAACACATTTTTATTCTGGCCATGTGATCCGGCTCCCTTGTGTCAGCCAGCAGTGGCTGCAGGGGAGAAGAGGAAGCGCCAACTGCAGCTGGGACATGGGAGCCTATAGGTGACGCCAGACATGGGAGTAAGTCACACATGTGCAAGTCACAAGCAAGTCTTAACCTTCAAGTCTCAAGCAAGTCCCAAGTTACTGTGGCGAAAAGCAAGCCGAGTCCCTGCTAGAAGTCAAGCAAGTCAAGTCATTTATTTTGGTCAAGTCACAAATCTACCCCATTTCCACCTTTAAATGAGTTAAAAGTCGGTGTTCAGGAAAGGTTTTTGTTTTATTTTCAACATTAATAAAACTGCTTAGTGCTTTTTTTTGCCTCAATGTGCCCGTGCCTCACTGTTCCCATGCTTCACTGTGCCCGTCAGCCGTGTACCTGATCGGTGGCGTCCCGGCGGCCATTCCAGTATTCAAAAGCCACACCTCCTCCTCGTCTGTGATAGGCGGAACACTCAATTTCCCAGCATTCAGTGTTCCGCCTATCACGGACATCCGCTCATCCTCATAGCACAGACGAGGATGTCCGTGATAGGCTGAACACTGCCTGCTGTGAAATTGAGTTCCGCCTATCACAGACGAGGAGGCACGGCTTTTGAACACTGCAATGGCCGCCGTCTGTCTGCATGACACGCTGATCAGGTAGGCAGACGGCGGCTTGCGGTTAGTGTTAGTGGTGCCAAGTCATTGCAAGTCATATAGTCAGTCAAGTCGCAAGTCATTAGTGACAAGTCAAAGTCAAGTCAAGTCATTTATTGAATTCTGTCAAGCAAGTCCTCAAACGGGTGTCTTGAGTCAAGTCATGTGACTCGAGTCCCCCACCTCTGGGTGACGCCATCACCCCTGGAATTCCCAGCTGTTGTCGGGCACACTCTCCTCTTCCCTGCAGCTGCCCCTAAATGACAGACTGGAAAAAGGTAAGTATATACATTTTTTTTTTTTTTTTTTTTACACAGGTAGGTGTTAAGACTAGTTGGGTTTCAGCTGGAGTTCTACTTTAAGACTATTGTACCTTTTTTTTTTTTTTATTGTCTTTTAATAAATACTGCAGCCCACCCGGACCTCTACTCGCCTTTTGTCCTTGATTTGGCCATCTTTATGGGGTGGTCCTGTCAGCAGCTCCCATATCCTTGCTTCACATAATGTCCTCCCTGGGTCCCCCTTCAGCCTGAGCATGTGTGCCGCGGCCCCATTCATTCCTATAGGGTGCTGTATTCATGGCAAACTCCGGCAGTACTGCAGAGTAGATCTTCTCCCCATAGGAAGATATAGGGACGCAACCTGCATGCTGAAGAGGTCCCGGCAAGGACGTTTTCTGAAGCAAGGCTGTGCGGCGCCCAACGGGGCTGCACCAAGGACAATGCCGAGGGTATATAAGACCAGACGGTGAGGGGCGGGGGGGAGGGGTGTTATTGGCTGCAAGGACAACTTGTACTAAAAGTACTATTACCTTTTTAAAAAAGACTGTCCTGTTTAAGATTCTCATTACTTATTCTGCCGTGATTTACACATCACAAGGGAAATGCTGTGTGTTGGATAACCTGTCTCTTTGAAGACTGAAGATAAAATCCCAACTGACGACAAGCATTTTTTGTTACCAATAGAAGAAAGTGGGTAACTTCTAATGGGGACAAATCTAATATGTAAACCATACATAGTCTGTAGACCGAGAATTGTGCTGGAACTACCTACCTTCATAGCCATGCACAGTAGGTGTGCCTGTGCACACCCTAATCTCTGCATGCAGTGTTGATTTATCCTACTGCCCGGCAGTGCTGCTGGCCTCCCTACTATCTCCCCAGCTGCTGAAGAATAGTAAGCAGTGTTTACTATGCTTCAGTTTGTGAATGATCAGGAATGCGCTTGGCACATTCATTCATTGGACTGTGCAGCTGAGGCTGCAGAAAAAAGGCATGTGTGTTTGAGCTTTGGGGTTCACACCCTAATGCAATGGGCTGCCCACACCTATGTCTACCCGATTTGTGCACAGCGTGTTCTTAGATGCAGATTGATCATCTTTGCCACAACCGCCCCCTGCCAGGGAGGAAGGATATTGTCATCTCTGTCCTCCTCTTCAGTCATGACGTCCTCAGTTTCACCTCTCCCTTTCCCCATGTTCCCAGGAAAAGGTACTGTTGCTGGGTGGGGGGATTGGTGGTAAGGTATTAAAAGAATGTTACATAGTAACATAGTTTTAAGGCTGAGAAACTCTGGTCCATCCAGTTTAACCTGTGCGTTTTTTTTTTTGTTTGTTTTCTTTATTCTCTAACAATTCCCATGAGGTTGTAGACATTCTCAGCTGGTTCCACTTCCTAGGGGAGGAAGTTCCACATTTTTGCTGCTCTTACTGTAAAGAACCCTTTCTGCAAGGGCTTAAAGGGACACTAAAGGTTCCCGTTTATTTTTTTGCAAAAGAATAACAAGCATGTTATACTTACCTCCACTGTGCAGCTCGTTTTGCACACAGTGGCCCCAATCCTGGTCTTCTGGGGTCCCTCAGCGGCTGTCTCGGCTCCTCCCCGCAAGGACTCCACACCTTCATACGAGCTCGCATGGTGTGGAGTTATTGCTGGCGCGCTCCCGTGATACAGCGGCGGCCATAGCCGCCGACTGTATCACTTGGCCCCACCCCCGACACGCTGCATCATTGGATGTGATTGACAGCAGCGCCAGCCAATGGCTGCGCTGCTTTCAATCCATCCACTGTAGCCAATCAACGGGCAGGCTCAGGAACGAGGAGGATGACGGGAGCGAGCGCGGGACTTTCGAGGGGTCAGGTAAGTAAAACGGGGGCTGGGGGGGGGGGGCGGCGGCGGTTTTGTCTGATGTTTTTTCACCTTTAATGCATTGGATGCATAAAGGTGAAAAAACGTTTACCTTTACAACCCCTTTAAGGTTAACCCTCTCTTCTACTTTTGAAATCGTGACTAGCTGTGTTCCGTCAGATTTCGTAACGGAAGTGACGTTCCGTCACGGCCATCTTGGTACACCCCGCACTCGCCTACAGTCTGAAGTCGCCAAGCGGACATCTTTTTACACCCAGCGAAATCTTGAATTTCACACTTATTTTTACCACTAAACTGAGCTTATATCCTCAAATACCGTATTTAGAAGTCAGTGACAGTGTTTTGATGTTGAATTTTAAAATCAGCGGCAAGCCTGACGATCTCACACGTTTGCTAATCTGACAGAAAGCCGCTGCTTTTAAAATTCAACATCAAAACAGTGTCACAGGCTTCTAAATACTGTATTTGAGGATATAAGCTCAGTTTAGTGGTAAAAATAAGTGTGAAATGCAAGACTCCGGTGGGTGTAAAAAGATGTCCGCTTGGTGACTTCAGACTGTAGGCTTACTGCGGCTGAGTGCGGGGTGTACCAAGATGTCCGTGACGGAACATCACCTCTGTTACAAGTTTTGACAGGTCGCATATCGGATCCCTGCAGATCCCAGTATGCTTCCTTGTTGCCCGCAATCTGAGTGTTCGTCCGATTTAATCTAAGGCTCGGTTCACACTAATGTGTTGAGATTTTCAAGCGATTTCCAGTGTGCCTTTAATGCAAAGTTGCATCAGCATTATTTAGGAAGCAATTCTTATGAGACTTTGGTGAGATCAGTGTGTGTTGTTTTTTTTTTTTTTTCATAAAGATAAAATATAATTCTCCCGCTCTTAAAGACTCCAGTCCGGCTGCACCTGGAGTATGCCGTCCAGCTCTGGACACCATCCTCAGGAAGGATGTGCTAGAACTGGAGAGGGTACAGAGAAGGGCAACTAAATTAATAAAGGGACTGGAGGATCTCTGCTATGGGGAAAGACCACAAGCACTGAAGTTCTCCCTGGAGAAGAGACACTTGAGAGGGGATATGATTTCAATGTACAAATACCGTACTGGTGACCCCACAATAGGTATAAAACTCTTCCGCGCAAGGGATTTAAAAAAGACATGCGGCCATTCACTAAAATTAGAATGGAAGCGGTCTAAGCTTAAACTGCATAGAGCAGGGGTGCCCAACCAGTGGCTCAGGGGCCACATGTGGCCCGTGGAGCCCTCTGATGTGGCCCGCGACCTCCTGCTCTGGGATAGAATAGAATACTGTTATTGAAGGTCAGTTTATTACTAAGATCACAGGGTATATATGGACATATCTCTTCTGCAGTGGCTACTGGGCTGCTTTCAAACTGATCCGCAGAGGCAGAGCAATTTACCTGAGGGTTACCTGCTCTGAGCCATAGACTTCTGTTATTACCTGCGAGTTTGGTGAGCTTTCTGAAAGTGCACCAAACCTGCAGAATATAATAGAAGTCTATTGCAAAGTGCAGGAAAGCCAAAGGTACACTGTGTTGCACCCACGGTGTGGGTAAACCGCAGCGCATCAGTGTGAAAGCAGCCATGGGCCCCTTTCACCCGGTCACTCCGACCCAATTGGACCCTCCATTCACCTCCTAAGGAGTGGCAGATATAAACCGACTTGTGTCCTACCGCCAATCCGTTTATATAGTATAGTGGGCCGTGTCTGTTCTGCATATGCAGAGAGGACACGGACCTGCCATCCACCTTCTCCGTTCTAGGTGGCCCGAGACCGGTTACTAAGTCACTTAAGTGGCCCTCGCGCTTCAAAAGGTTGGGCACCCCTGGCGTAGAGGGTTCTTTACTGTGAGAGCGGTAAGGATGTGGAATTCTCTTCCACAAGCCGTGGTTATAGCCGGGAGCATTGATTTAAAAAAACTATTAGATAGGTACCTTAACGACCACAACATACTGGGATATACCATGTAATAACCTACACGGTTTAGGAGACATTTACAATAGAGACTTGCGCCAATGTCTACGGCGCAGGCGCACTTTAGAAACGGCGATCGTGCCGTTTCTAAAGGAGGTCATGCCGTGACACACATATGCGTGGGAGTGACGTCATCGTGATAGTTGGAAGTAACTCCGGGACGACATGTCGCCGGCCGGTGCTGTGTTTGGCACCGCAGCGGGGGCTTCGATCCCAGCTAAGTATTACATAATGAGCTAGTGTGCTATGCATACTAGCTCATTATGCCTTTTGTCTTGCAGGTGTTAGTTTTTTTATTTAACTTTTTTTTTAAAGTGGGTTTACAACCACTTTAACCTCGTATGTTTCCCAGAAAACACATTTTTCTAAAGAAGTGCTTAGGGCAAGGGTCACAAACTGGCGGCCCACCAGCTGTTGCCAAACTACAAGTCCCATCATGCCTCTGCCTGTGGGAGTCATGCTTGTAACCGTCAGCCTTGCAATGCCGCATGGGACTTATAGTTTTGCAAAAGCTGGAGGGCCACCAGTTTGAGACCCCTGGCTTAGGACATGCTAATGCCAACTTTAAGCACTGTGCACAGATGTATTTTGCGTTCTAGTTTTGACGTTCAGAGCGGAGACGTGTTATCAGGATATGAACGCAGCCTGAGGTGAGGGAATATTTTGAGGTCCCATTGTCTGCAGGTCCATGGAGCTAGTAATTAGGACTGACAAACTATCTAATGTTGCTTGGTGATGCTGCTGTGTATACCCAGGAGCGACACAAGCTGCTCATTAGCAGTAACGAGGATGCCACAGCACTGCCTTGGTGATGTCTTGGGGCTGCCAACAATAATGGGGTGGTGGAGATCAGAGATGTTGGTGACAACGATACGGGTGCAAGGAATGGCCTCTGGTTACTTGTGCAGTTATTTTCTGTGCTGTCAGGCTATCCGTATTTGGAGTCTTCCATTTAGAGAGCCTACGTTTTCTTCTTGGGAGGCTCGATGCCACCACCTAAAATGTTCTGACCTCTGCCTGAATTTTCAGTTTACCTAAGGCAGTGTTTCTCAACTCCAGTCCTCAAGGCGCCCCAACAGGTCATGTTTTCAGGTTTTCCATTATTTTGCACATGTGATTTAATCAGTTTCACGGCCTTGGTAATTACCACAGCCATTTCATCTATAGGGAATCCTGAAAACATGACCTGTTGGGGTGCCTTGAGGACTGGAGTTGAGAAACACTGACCTAAGGCACCATTTAGATCTAAGCATTCTACTGTTAATGGCACCCCAAGCGCAGCCAGCAGATGCGTGTTTTTACATGTGACAAACGCACGGTTAATTTGTTTTTGCTAAGTTCAACACCCAAAAAGGTACATGATCTTTGGAGCGCATAGAGCAGACTATTAAAATGAACGCGTGTAGCACGAAAACAACGCTCAGATGTGAATTCTGCCTTCACACTAGGGTCATCTGTTCAAATCCCAAATGGCACTTCCTGCATGGAGTTTGCATGTTCTATGTGTGTTTCCTCCCACACTCCAAAGACATGCTGGTAGGTTAATTGGCTCCTATCTAAATTGGCCCTAGTATGTACAGTGCCTTGAAAAAAGTATTCATACCCCTTGAAATTTTCTACATTTTGTCATGTTACAACCAGAAACATAAATTTATTTTATTGGGATTTTATGTGATAGACCAACACAAAGTGGCACATAATTGTGAAGTGGAAGGAAAATGATGAAATGGTTTTCCAAAGTTTTTACAAATAAATATGTGAAAAGTGTGGCATGCATTTGTATTCAGCCTCCTTTTTAGAGCCGGTTCACACAGGGGCGACTCGCCAGGCGACTCAGCCACCTGACAAGTCGCGCTCCGCTCTTTTAAATAGAACCGTTCTAAACTTCTAATAGGAGCGACGCAAGTCGCTCCGACTTAGAAAAAGGTTCTTGTACGACTTTGGGGGCGACTCGGGGCGACTTGCATTGACTTCAATACAGAAGTCATTTTGCAAGTCACCTCTTAAGT
The DNA here is from genome assembly GCA_029206835.1 of Rana muscosa. Lineage (NCBI taxonomy): Eukaryota > Metazoa > Chordata > Amphibia > Anura > Ranidae > Rana > Rana muscosa. Next base: position 309,317,810 of record CM055128.1, read on the forward strand.
CGTCTTGAGATCGCCTTGCCGAGTCGTCCCCAAAGTCGTGCCACCCCTGTGTGAACCGGCTTACTCTGATACCCCTAACTAAAATCTTGTGGAACCAATTGCCTTCAGAAGTCACCTAATTAGTAAATTGAGTCCACCTGGTTGTAATTTAATTTCAGTATAGTACAGCTGTTCTGTGAAGCCCTCCGAGGTTTGTTAGAGAACCTTGGTGAACAAACTGCATTATGAAGGCCAAGGAACACACCAGACAGGTCAGGGATAAAGTTGTGGAGAAGTATAAAGCTGGGTTAGGTTATAAATAAATATCCCAAGCTTTGAACATCTTACAGAGCACTGTTCAATCCATCATTTGAAAATGGAAAGAGTATGGCACAAATGCAAACCTACCAAGACATGGCCGTCCACCTAAACTGACCGGCCGGGCAAGGAGAGCATTCATCAGAGAAGCAGCCATGAGGCCCATGGTAACTCTGGAGGAGCTGCAGAGATCCACAGCTCAGGTGGGAGAATCTGTCCACAGGACAACTATAAGGCCCCGTTCACACCTATGCAAATTGGTTGCGGCTTAAACCGCATCCAATTCGCATAACTTTATTAAATACATTGATTTTAATGAGGCTGGTTCACATATGTGCGATGCATTCGCACTGCGCATTGCCCAAAAAACGTGTGCGTTTTCTAGGCATTGCGGTGCAGCTTGGGTGCAAATTCAGGCCCATTATCTTCTATGGGCACGCATCTGATTCACAGATGTGTTCAGTTCTCATCAGGATTTCTCGCCTTCTCCTCACTACACTTCCCCCCCCTCCCCCTCCTCTCCCCCAGGTCACCAAATTTGCAGCTAAAACGGAGATGATCTGCTGAACAGTTCTCTTATCTTTTTGCAGAGATAAGAGATCTGGAATTTGCACCACACAAGTGTGAACCCAGCCTTGGTCGTGCACGCCACAAATCTGCCCTTTATGGAAGAGTGACAAGAAGAAAGCCATTGTTGAGAGAAAGCCATAAGAAGTCCTATTTGCAGTTTGTGAGAAGTCATGTGGGGGACACAGGAAACATGTGGAAGAAGGTGCTCTGGTCAGATGAGACCAAAATTTCACTTTTTGGCCTAAAAGCAAAACGCTATGTATGGCAGAAAACTAACACTACACATCACCGTGAAACATGGTGGTGGCAGCACCAAGTGGTGGAGATGCTTTTCTTCAGCAAGGGCAGGGAAGCTGGTCAGAGTTGATGGGAAGATGGATGGAGCCAAATACAGGGCAATCTTAGTAGAAAACCTGTTGGTCTGCAAAAGACTTGAGACTAGGGTGGAGGTTCACCTTCCAGCAGGACAACGACCCTAAACATACAGCCAGAGCTACAATGGAATAGTTTAGATCAAAGCATATTCATGTGTTAGAATGGCCCAGTCAAAGTCCAGACCTAAATCACATTGAGAATCTGTGGCAAGACTTGAAAATTGCTGTTCACAGACGCTCTCCATCCAATCTGACAGAGCTTGAGATATTTTGCAAAGAAGAATGGGCAAAAATGTCCCTCTCTAGATGTGCAAAACTGGTAGAGACATCCCCAAAAAGACTTGCAGCTGTAATTGCAGAGAAAGGAGGTTCTACAAAGTATTGACTCCGGGGGGCACCATACAAATGTACCCCCCACACTTTTCACATACAGTGGAACCTCAGATTGCGAGTAACGTGATTAACAAGCGTTTCGCAATACGAGCACTGTATTTGAAAAAATCCTAACTTGGTTTGCGAGTGCTGTCTTTCAAAATGAGCAGGATTGAGGCCAAAGCGATGTGCAGTACTGCGTTTGGCCTGAGGTGGGGGGGAGCCGGAGCCAAAACGGCGCCGATCGCAGCAGTTCGGAAATGCTCGGAAAGACACGGAAATACTCAGTTTCCGAGCCTTTCCCAGGTCAGCCGAGGCTCTCCGACACCACCCCCCCCCCCCCCACCTCTGGCCGCATGCGGTATTGCATGCCATTGAAGTCAATGCGGAACAAATTATTTAATTATTTTAGTTTCCATTGACTTGAATTGCAACTTGAATTGCGAGTACTTTGGATTACGAGCATTATCCTGGAACGGATTATGCTTGTTATCCGAGGTTCCACTGTATTTATTTGTAAAACATTTTGAAAACCATTTATCATTTTCCTTCCACTTCACAATTTTGTGCCACTTTGTGTTGGTTGATCACAAAAAATCCCAATAAAATAGATTTATGTTTTTGGTTGTAACATTACAAAATGTGGAAAATTTCAAGGGGTATAAATACTTTTTCAAGACACTCGTGGGGCCCTCTAGAAATCGTACGACAAACTTCCCAATAAGCGCCTGGCATCAACAAGCTTCTGAATCCCCCAACTCCATTCTGTTCTGGACTTGCTTGAATCCAAACAGGTCATATGTCTGGCCTTATTTTTATGATGCTATAAGGACTTTATCATTACATGAGGCCACGTACACACGACCGTTTTTCATGACGATAAAAATGGCATTTTTTATTTGGTCATTAAAAACGATCGTGTGTGGGCTCCAGAGCATTTTTCACGACGTGAAAAATGGGCATGAAAAATTTGGAGCACGCTCTAATTTTTCTCGTCGTTTTTCACGTCGTCGTTTTTCTCGTCATGAAAAACGCCCGTGTGTAGGCTTTAACGACGTGAAAAAACCGCGCATGTCCAGAAGCAAGTGATGAGACGGGAGCGCTAGTTCTGGTAAAACTAGCGTTCGTAATGGAGATATATTACATTCGTCACGCTGTAACGGACTGAAGAGCACGAGGCTGAAAAGTGCGAATCGTCTCTCACCAAACTTTACTAACACGAGGATCAGCAACAGCAGCCCAAAGGGTGGCGCCATCCGAATGGAACTTCCCCTTTATAGTGCCGTCGTACATTTCTAGGGCTGCAACGAACTATTATTTTCATAATCGATTAGTTGGCCGATTATTGTTTCGATTAATCGGTTAATAACCGTAAAAATAAAAGGTAATTTTGCTGCGATTTGCATTTTTTCTTTTTTTTTTTTTTTTTTGGACAATTTGTTGTCGGGCAGACTAAAAAACACAAATTGCTACAAAAACGCATTATTACATGCTTTTCTGCAGCTCCTCTATTGAAGTATATTGAACCAAAAAAACTAAATGGCACCGTTTTGTGTTTAAAAAAAGTCCTTGCCCTTTCAAAATACGCAGCAGCTGAAAAAAAATCATGGATGTAAACGTGTCCCATAGAAACCATGTAAATGAACTGTAGTGTGTTTCTGCAAAAAGCACCAAAAAAACAGAGGAGTGACCCAGGCCTGAGATGTTTAGTAACAAAAACTAAAATTAGTACAAAAAGAGCAAATAATCGCTGTAAGGGGTTCATTTTTTACAGTGAAAGTAATATTTACAGTAGCGATTTGCTCTTTTTGTACTGTAAAGGGCTCATTTTCGTTTTTTTTTTAACCCCATTATGTTACTGGGCGATTAATTGATTATGAAAATAGTAATCGGTTAATTTCATAATCGATTAGTTGTCGATTAATCGATTAGTTGTTTCGGCCCTATACATTTCGTACGTCACCGCGCTTTGCTCGAGCATTTTTTTTTCATGATCGTGTGTAGGCAAGGCAGGCTTGAGAAGAATCACGTCGAGAAAAGCATTGTTTTTTTCAATGACATTAAAAATGGTCGTGTGTACGCGGCATTACGGTTTTTGTAGATAATGCAATGTTAAGACTGCCAACAGTTTTGATACAGTGTTTTTTTTTTTCTTTTCTGATTTGCCCATTTCCCACCGCCTTCCTTGTATTCTTTGTTTTTCTCTGGTCGTTATACTGAAAAATGCAGAAATAAAGAATGCAAAAAAAAAAAGGCCTTGTTCCCTATAAGGCCATTTCTCACCACTGCGGTGTATCACAATCCACCACAACGCACCGCCCTACAAAAAAATAGAACTTCATTAAATGGCAGTCGTGACATATTTTAACAAAGTTCTAAGAAAAAAAATGAACCGTGTGACGCATGGGGATGAGTATACTGGTTCTGTATCCTTCCACCAGTGGCTGTGCATTCATCAGAGATGGAGAGACGGGTCACCCTGCACAAAGAGAGAGACCAGTGACCGGTCTTCATTACAGGAACACAAAGCACGTGAAGGTTCAAGGACAAATACACCTGCCTCTTGTATTTGCTCACCTTGGAGTTCAGCTTTAACAACGGGATCAGTTCATTTATTGTCTGACACTATTATCTCAAATGTCATTGAAAACATTTAGACCTGTGAGAGTCCTCCTGAAGGTGGTGTGAAACCTCATTTTCCCCAAACAGCTTGAAGCCATCTCTCCACCGCTAACCCACCCTACAGATCTGTAACAGATTTTACCTGTCGGACCTCTTCAAGAGGTCACATTTTAAGGAAACGGCTGACGGGGAAATACTTTAACCTGGAAATTCAGGTTTTTGCTCTTTTTACTAATGCCTCTAATGGAAGGACGCATGGAAAGTTGTGACGCTACTACTATACTGTAGGGCAATCTAGCCCTTCCCTATTGTGTAGTTAACCTGCTAGGTTGGCTTGTGGAATTTCCATATCTTGGACGAATGACGACAAGCAAGCTAGATACAGCCATATACAGTTTAGATAAATGGTTTTAGCTCTGTTGTAATCTAATGGTTCTGATTACATTCCATTATCGGTGCATAAAAGAAAGCAGAAGACATCTCTTTAATAACTGTAGTTTAACCTCTTGCTGCCCATGTAACCTATATGTGCAGCGACAACGCCCAGACGCCACACACATAAGTCTATGGACAGCAGAGGTTTCTACGCTAAGATTGCACTTCCCAGCACGCTGACTGAGCTGTCGAAGACGACTCTGTCAATAGTAGTGATCTGGAGTCGGTGCGGGCGAGCGTCTGATCATGTGACCACTGTCATAGCCAATCAGAAGTTGTGTTCTTCTGCCTCCCCAGGCATAATAGCCCAGTTAAAGGGGTGACTGGGCTGAGCAAGGAGGGGTTAAAGCAGAGGAGGCTAACTAGCCCTCCAGCTGTTGTGGAACTACATGTCTTATGAGGCATGGCTAAACGGACAGTTACAAGCATGATTCTTAGAGGTATGATGGGAAGATTGACAGTTACTTCAAGAGGCAGAGGCATGATGAGACCTGGTAGTTCAACTACTGGAGGGCTGCAGTTGTCCATTTCTGGGTTAAACTATGACCTTGTAAACCCTGAATTTGTATACTGAACCCTAAACTTGTATACTCCTCTTAGGGGCCTGTTTATTCTGCACACTTGTGGAATGGCGACAAACCACAGTACTTCAAAATTCCTATAGGCTACGCTTTAATAATTTTTATTTTTTTTTCTGTTACAAGTTACCAGTGTCATTTTCACAGTAATCAGTGCATATTTATAGCACTGATCGCTGTAAAAATGACAATGGTCCCAAAAATGTGTCAAAAGTGTCCGATGTGTCCGCCATAATGTTGCAGTCACGATCCAAATCGCTCATCGCCGCCATTACTAGTAAAAAATTTTTTTTATAAAAATGCCATAAAACTACCCCCTATTTTATAGACACTATAACTTTTGCGCAAACCAATCAATAAACGCTTATTGCGATTTTTATTTTTTATTTTTATTACATTTTTTTTTTTAACAAAAATATGTAGAATACGTATCGGCCTAAACTGAGGAAAAAAAGTTTTTTATATATTTTTTTATGGGGATATTTATTATAGCAAAAAGTAAAAAATTTAATTTTTTTCAAAATTGTCGCTCTATTTTTGTTTATAGCGCAAAAAATAAAAACCACGGAGGTGATCAAATACCACCAAAAGAAAGCTCTATTTGTGGGGGAAAAAAAAGGACATCAATTTTGTTTGTTTGGGAGCCACGTCGCACGACCGCGCAATTGTCAGTTAAAGCAATGCAGTGCCGAATCGCAAAAAGGCCCGGTCCTTTTTAGCAACAAAATGGTCCGGGGCTGAAGTGGTTAAACTTGTAAACAAAAATTGCCAGAAAAGGCCTGGTCTTCAAGTGGTTAATGCACAGCAGCGTCTGGCCACCATTGGTCATCCAACCAGGGTTTAGATCTACAGTACTGGAGCTCATTTCTTGTTTTGTGGCTCTTTGTTTGCACAATAAAAAGCACAAAAACAAACACAATATGATGCATGAAAAGTGATCAAAGATGCAATTGGTTGTGTTTTACCTCCCAACAATGTGAAGGGGCCTAGAAGGATGTAGACTTGTAGAGATGAGGTTTCAGAGTTCCCATCGCACTCTGTACAGTTGTCCATGTGATGTGTTTTGCAACGAACGTCTTCTCCAGGAGATGGGAGGATGGGTTGGAATGTTTGTTTCAGATCTGCGTGTCCAGAGATGAATAAAGCATGAGAGTCGGGCTCCACAGGTGCTCCTATTCTTCTCCTCCATCACAGAAACCTTATCCTCATGTCTCATCACTTTTACTCACAGAAGACCAGCAGGCTTCTAATTCAGAATCTCTCCTAACAATACATTGGTATGTCTGTGAAGGTTCTCATCTATCCAGGTGGTGGTTCTCATCTATCTAGGGCCCATTTACACTAGGAAGTGCATGTGAATCGCACAGCAACGAAGGTTCTAGTTAGGCCTCTGACCATAATTGAAGATTTCTAAACCAACTTTGAAAATTGTTGAATATCCCTCATAACTTCATCCTTTAACTACTGGTATCTGAACCCGGTCACTGGTACTGGTATCTGAACCTAGTCACTGGTACTGGTATCTGAACCTAGTCACTGGTACTGGTATCTGAACCCAGTCACTGGTACTGGTATCTGAACCCAGTCACTGGTACTGGTATCTGAACCCAGTCACTGGTACTGGTATCTGAACCCAGTCACTGGTACTGGTATCTGAACCCAGTCACTGGTACTGGTATCTGAACCCAGTCACTGGTACTGGTATCTGAACCCAGTCACTGGTACTGGTATCTGAACCCAGTCACTGGTACTGGTATCTGAACCCAGTCACTGGTACTGGTATCTGAACCCAGTCACTGGTACTGGTATCTGAACCCAGTCACTGGTACTGGTATCTGAACCCAGTCACTGGTACTGGTATCTGAACCCAGTCACTGGTACTGGTATCTGAACCCAGTCACTGGTACTGGTATCTGAACCCGGTCACTGGTACTGGTATCTGAACCCGGTCACTGGTACTGGTATCTGAACCCGGTCACTGGTACTGGTATCTGAACCCAGTCACTGGTACTGGTAACTACTGGTATCTGAACCTAGTCACTGGTACTGGTATCTGAACCCAGTCACTGGTACTGGTAACTACTGGTATCTGAACCCGGTCACTGGTACTGGTATGTGAACCCAGTCACTGGTATTGGTATCTGAACCCAGTTACTGGTATCTGAACCCAGTTACTGGTAACTACTGGTATCTGAACCCAGTTACTGGCATCTGAACCCAGTCACTGGTACTGGTAACTCCTGGTATCTGAACCCGGTCACTGGTACTGGTAACTACGGGTATCTGAACCTAGTTACTGGTATCTGAACCCAGTCACTGGTACTGGTAACTACTGGTATCTGAACCCAGTTACTGGCATCTGAACCCAGTCACTGGTACTGGTAACTACTGGTATGTGAACCCAGTCACTGGTACTGGAATCTGAACCCAGTTACTGGCATCTGAACCCAGTCACTGGTACTGGTATCTGAACCCAGTCACTGGTACTGGTATCTGAACCCAGTTACTGGCATCTGAACCCAGTCACTGGTAACTACTGGTATGTGAACCCAGTCACTGGTACTGGTAACTACTGGTATGTGAACCCAGTCACTGGTACTGGTATCTTAACCCAGTTACTGGCATCTGAACCCAGTCACTGGTACTGGTAACTGCTGGTATCTGAACCCAGTCACTGGTATCTGAACCCAGTCACTGGTATCTGAACCCAGTCACTGGTACTGGTATCTGAACCCTGGTACTGGTATCTGAACCCAGTCACTGGTATCTGAACCCAGTCACTGGCACTGGTAACTACTGGTATCTGAACCCAGTCACTGGCACTGGTAACTACTGGTATCTGAACCCAGTCACTGGTACTGGTATCTGAACCTAGTCACTGGTACTGGTATCTGAACCCAGTCACTGGTACTGGTAACTACTGGTATCTGAACCTAGTCACTGGTACTGGTATCTGAACCCGGTCACTGGTACTGGTATCTGAACCTAGTCACTGGTACTGGTATCTGAACCTAGTCACTGGTACTGGTATCTGAACCCGGTCACTGGTACTGGTATGTGAACCCAGTCACTGGTACTGGTATCTGAACCCAGTTACTGGTAACTACTGGTATCTGAACCCAGTTACTGGCATCTGAACCCAGTCACTGGTACTGGTAACTCCTGGTATCTGAACCTAGTCACTGGTACTGGTATCTGAACCCAGTCACTGGTACTGGTAACTACTGGTATCTGAACCTAGTCACTGGTACTGGTATCTGAACCTAGTCACTGGTACTGGTATCTGAACCCGGTCACTGGTACTGGTATGTGAACCCAGTCACTGGTACTGGTATCTGAACCCAGTTACTGGTAACTACTGGTATCTGAACCCAGTTACTGGCATCTGAACCCAGTCACTGGTACTGGTAACTACGGGTATCTGAACCTAGTCACTGGTACTGGTATCTGAACCCAGTCACTGGTACTGGTAACTACTGGTATCTGAACCCAGTTACTGGCATCTGAACCCAGTCACTGGTACTGGTAACTACTGGTATGTGAACCTAGTCACTGGTACTGGAATCTGAACCCAGTTACTGGCATCTGAACCCAGTCACTGGTACTGGTATCTGAACCCAGTCACTGGTATCTGAACCCAGTCACTGGTATCTGAACCCAGTCACTGGTATCTGAACCCAGTCACTGGTATCTGAACCCAGTCACTGGTATCTGAACCCAGTCACTGGCGCTGGTAACTACTGGTATCTGAACCCAGTCACTGGCACTGGTAACTACTGGTATCTGAACCCAGTCACTGGCACTGGTAACTACTGGTATCTGAACCCAGTCACTGGCACTGGTAACTACTGGTATCTGAACCCAGTCACTGGCACTGGTAACTACTGGTATCTGAACCCAGTTACTGGCATCTGAACCCAGTCACTGGTACTGGTAACTACTGGTATGTGAACCCAGTCACTGGTACTGGAATCTGAACCCAGTTACTGGCATCTGAACCCAGTCACTGGTACTGGTATCTGAACCCAGTCACTGGTATCTGAACCCAGTCACTGGCATCTGAACCCAGTCACTGGCACTGGTAACTACTGGTATCTGAACCCAGTCACTGGCACTGGTAACTACTGGTATCTGAACCCAGTCACTGGCACTGGTAACTACTGGTATCTGAACCCAGTCACTGGCACTGGTAACTACTGGTATCTGAACCCAGTTACTGGCACTGGTAACTACTGGTATCTGAACCCAGTCACTGGCACTGGTAACTACTGGTATCTGAACCCAGTCACTGGCACTGGTATCTGAACCCAGTCACTGGCACTGGTATCTGAACCCAGTCACTGGCACTGGTATCTGAACCCAGTCACTGGCACTGGTATCTGAACCCAGTCACTGGCACTGGTATCTGAACCCAGTCACTGGCACTGGTAACTACTGGTATCTGAACCCAGTCACTGGTACTGGTATCTGAACCCAGGCACTGGTATCTGAACCCAGTCACTGGCACTGGTATCTGAACCCAGTCACTGGCACTGGTATCTGAACCCAGTCACTGGCACTGGTATCTGAACCCAGTCACTGGCACTGGTATCTGAACCCAGTCACTGGCACTGGTATCTGAACCCAGTCACTGGCACTGGTATCTGAACCCAGTCACTGGCACTGGTATCTGAACCCAGTCACTGGCACTGGTATCTGAACCCAGTCACTGGCACTGGTATCTGAACCCAGTCACTGGCACTGGTATCTGAACCCAGTCACTGGCACTGGTATCTGAACCCAGTCACTGGCACTGGTATCTGAACCCAGTCACTGGTATCTGAACCCAGTCACTGGTACTGGTAACTACTGGTATCTGAACCCAGTCACTGGCACTGGTATCTGAACCCAGTCACTGGCACTGGTATCTGAACCCAGTCACTGGCACTGGTATCTGAACCCAGTCACTGGCACTGGTATCTGAACCCAGTCACTGGCACTGGTATCTGAACCCAGTCACTGGCACTGGTAACTACTGGTATCTGAACCCAGTCACTGGTACTGGTAACTACTGGTATCTGAACCCAGTCACTGGCACTGGTAACTACTGGTATCTGAACCCAGTCACTGGCACTGGTATCTGAACCCAGTCACTGGTACTGGTAACTACTGGTATCTGAACCCAGTTACTGGCATCTGAACCCAGTCACTGGTACTGGTAACTACTGGTATGTGAACCCAGTCACTGGTACTGGAATCTGAACCCAGTTACTGGCATCTGAACCCAGTCACTGGTACTGGTATCTGAACCCAGTCACTGGCACTGGTAACTACTGGTATCTGAACCCAGTCACTGGCACTGGTAACTACTGGTATCTGAACCCAGTCACTGGCACTGGTAACTACTGGTATCTGAACCCAGTCACTGGCACTGGTAACTACTGGTATCTGAACCCAGTTACTGGCATCTGAACCCAGTCACTGGTACTGGTAACTACTGGTATGTGAACCCAGTCACTGGTACTGGAATCTGAACCCAGTTACTGGCATCTGAACCCAGTCACTGGTACTGGTATCTGAACCCAGTCACTGGTATCTGAACCCAGTCACTGGCATCTGAACCCAGTCACTGGCACTGGTAACTACTGGTATCTGAACCCAGTCACTGGCACTGGTAACTACTGGTATCTGAACCCAGTCACTGGCACTGGTAACTACTGGTATCTGAACCCAGTTACTGGCACTGGTAACTACTGGTATCTGAACCCAGTCACTGGCACTGGTAACTACTGGTATCTGAACCCAGTCACTGGCACTGGTATCTGAACCCAGTCACTGGCACTGGTATCTGAACCCAGTCACTGGCACTGGTATCTGAACCCAGTCACTGGCACTGGTATCTGAACCCAGTCACTGGCACTGGTATCTGAACCCAGTCACTGGCACTGGTATCTGAACCCAGTCACTGGTATCTGAACCCAGTCACTGGTATCTGAACCCAGTCACTGGTATCTGAACCCAGTCACTGGTATCTGAACCCAGTCACTGGCACTGGTATCTGAACCCAGTCACTGGCACTGGTATCTGAACCCAGTCACTGGCACTGGTATCTGAACCCAGTCACTGGCACTGGTATCTGAACCCAGTCACTGGCACTGGTATCTGAACCCAGTCACTGGCACTGGTATCTGAACCCAGTCACTGGTATCTGAACCCAGTCACTGGCACTGGTAACTACTGGTATCTGAACCCAGTCACTGGCACTGGTAACTACTGGTATCTGAACCCAGTCACTGGCACTGGTAACTACTGGTATCTGAACCCAGTCACTGGCACTGGTATCTGAACCCAGTCACTGGCACTGGTATCTGAACCCAGTCACTGGCACTGGTATCTGAACCCAGTCACTGGCACTGGTATCTGAACCCAGTCACTGGCACTGGTATCTGAACCCAGTCACTGGCACTGGTATCTGAACCCAGTCACTGGCACTGGTAACTACTGGTATCTGAACCCAGTCACTGGCACTGGTAACTACTGGTATCTGAACCCAGTCACTGGCACTGGTAACTACTGGTATCTGAACCCAGTCACTGGCACTGGTAACTACTGGTATCTGAACCCAGTCACTGGTACTGGTAACTACTGGTATCTGAACCCAGTCACTGGCACTGGTAACTACTGGTATCTGAACCCAGTCACTGGCACTGGTATCTGAACCCAGTCACTGGTACTGGTAACTACTGGTATCTGAACCCAGTTACTGGCATCTGAACCCAGTCACTGGTACTGGTAACTACTGGTATGTGAACCCAGTCACTGGTACTGGAATCTGAACCCAGTTACTGGCATCTGAACCCAGTCACTGGTACTGGTATCTGAACCCAGTCACTGGCACTGGTAACTACTGGTATCTGAACCCAGTCACTGGCACTGGTAACTACTGGTATCTGAACCCAGTCACTGGCACTGGTATCTGAACCCAGTCACTGGTACTGGTAACTACTGGTATCTGAACCCAGTTACTGGCATCTGAACCCAGTCACTGGTACTGGTAACTACTGGTATGTGAACCCAGTCACTGGTACTGGAATCTGAACCCAGTCACTGGTATCTGAACCCAGTCACTGGTATCTGAACCCAGTCACTGGCACTGGTATCTGAACCCAGTCACTGGCACTGGTATCTGAACCCAGTCACTGGCACTGGTATCTGAACCCAGTCACTGGCACTGGTATCTGAACCCAGTCACTGGCACTGGTATCTGAACCCAGTCACTGGCACTGGTATCTGAACCCAGTCACTGGCACTGGTATCTGAACCCAGTCACTGGCACTGGTATCTGAACCCAGTCACTGGCACTGGTATCTGAACCCAGTCACTGGCACTGGTATCTGAACCCAGTCACTGGCACTGGTATCTGAACCCAGTCACTGGCACTGGTATCTGAACCCAGTCACTGGTATCTGAACCCAGTCACTGGCACTGGTAACTACTGGTATCTGAACCCAGTCACTGGCACTGGTAACTACTGGTATCTGAACCCAGTCACTGGCACTGGTAACTACTGGTATCTGAACCCAGTCACTGGCACTGGTAACTACTGGTATCTGAACCCAGTCACTGGCACTGGTAACTACTGGTATCTGAACCCAGTCACTGGCACTGGTATCTGAACCCAGTCACTGGCACTGGTATCTGAACCCAGTCACTGGCACTGGTAACTACTGGTATCTGAACCCAGTCACTGGCACTGGTAACTACTGGTATCTGAACCCAGTCACTGGCACTGGTAACTACTGGTATCTGAACCCAGTCACTGGCACTGGTATCTGAACCCAGTCACTGGTACTGGTAACTACTGGTATCTGAACCCAGTTACTGGCATCTGAACCCAGTCACTGGTACTGGTAACTACTGGTATGTGAACCCAGTTACTGGTACTGGAATCTGAACCCAGTTACTGGCATCTGAACCCAGTCACTGGTACTGGTAACTACTGGTATCTGAACCCAGTCACTGGCACTGGTAACTACTGGTATCTGAACCCAGGCACTGGTAACTACTGGTATCTGAACCCAGGCACTGGCACTGGTAACTACTGGTATCTGAACCCAGTCACATCCCCAGCAGGAACATTTTGGTGAACCATTTACATATATTTCCTGGAATGTGATATTAATGCTGAGACTGAAGAGAACAAGGCACTTCCACCATCTTTCCCACTTTGTTCTCTTCACCTTTTCGGCTTTCCCTCCAAGTTGTACTTGCTTTCCTTGCTGACTCTGAAGTTTAAAACCTATTAAGCAGCCGTGCAGAGTTGGGAGGTGCCGACTCTCTGATTATCTTTCTGTCATTCATAGGCTGTGTTTTGGGATCTGTGCCAGAGGCCCTTGTGCTCTGTTCTTGTAATCATTAGTCATGGAAGGGGGACACAAGTGGCTTTTGTTCCCGGTGTGTGTTAACCCCCAGAATTCACCACCGGCTACTTTTATTCCTGCAGCACCAGGTTCTTGTTTCCCTCCTGCAAGAAACTGTCTGCAGGGCTTTTGGATCAATGTCGCTGGTAAAACCCAACTGTGGGCTGCTAAATTTACTCATTCAGTGGGGCCCAAATTCATACCTTTATTCTTTACACCAGCCCCCCCCCCCCCATCAGCTGGCGCTCTCCTCTGCTGTTTAAGGCTCAAGAATGTGGGCAGGCCCTCGCCCACATTACCCACAACCCCCCCCCCCCCCATCATAGAGTGCAGGGCTGCTGGCCTCAGAGCTGGGATCAGCCAGGTAGTGAAGTTAAACCATTTTGGCGCACCGGTGCGTATCGAAACCCAACAGCAAAGATGGATAGTATTGTAGCTTACCGTTCCTTATGCCCCATACACACGATCCGAAAATCGGACGACGGATCGCCTGACTTTTTTCGCTTAATAGTCGCAAGTAGAAATTTAATAGGTTACTAAAGTCACGAAAATTCTCGTACGACAGAAATGTCATGTGTTGTAATGTATTTGTATTGTATTTTTGGATGACAACTGTACTGACTAAACGAAAATCGTACGATCTGGTATCGTACGAGGAAACTTTTCGTGCATGTCAGATAAAATAATATCGGATGAACTGTCATGATCGGCTCTTGGAAGCTCTACTAACGATCTGATTATCGTACGATTCTTCCTCAGACGACATTTTTCGTACGATATTCGGATCGTGTGTACAGGCCATTAGGCAAGCCGTAGACCAGGGATAGGCAATTAGCGGACCTCCAGCTGTTGCAGAACTACAAGTCCCATGAGGCATAGCGAGACTCTGACAGCCACAAGCATGACGGCCAGAGGCATGATGGGACTTGTCGTTTTGCAACAGCTGGAGGTCCGCTAATTGCATATCCCTGCCATAGACTGTGCAAGCTTCTTTCCTGCAACCACAGGTTGCAAGTAAGCGATTCGCACAATTCCCACATCAACAGTCAAGGGAATCCCTCCTGCTGAGCCATTGTCTGCTCCGGAACGGTTTCCCCCTCACCCCCACTAAAGACAGTGCTTATTGCTAGCGGCTATAGCAGCTGCTAGCGATAATCGAAACCGATTTTGGCAGGTTGGTTGTACCCAAGTGGATCCAGCCTGCCCATGCACGGTCTGAGTCTCGGCCGGTTCCTGCTGAACCAGCCGAGATTCGAACCGTCTATGGCCGGCCTTAAATGTGGTGGCTGAATTTTTCTTTGTTGGACACATTTATCTCCTTTTTATTTTAACTCAATTCCTGTCCTAGGGTGACAACTGTACTGGGCAGCGTTGTCTCACTAAAACAGGGACTATTAAGACTACAGAGAATCTCCTCTCCATAAAATGGGGAGGTGTTTTGTAGTCTATAGAGATCGCAGGAAACAATGCTAACTGATCACAGTCCAGCATCCAGACTGGGAGTTGGAGAATCGGCACAAGCTGGGCTTTAGTTGTGCTTCAGTGATGGTGTGTTAAGGATAATGCTGATGGGAAGAGAGAGCAGAGTAAGCTAATCAGCGTGCTCCTTCTGCATTTAATGTTCAGTAAGAGGCTGGGGGGGGGGGGGGGACAACCTGGGCTCAGAGGATATGGGCTGAGTGGTGCTGACCATCAGACTGAGGACATCTAGTGGCAGAAAAAAGTACTGCAGGAGTCTGCTACTTCCCCTGATTTCCAGACACAGACTTGGAGTGAGGACATGACCCAATTGTATTACTTGAAGATCTCCATCCCCCCCGGTGCTGTGTAGATCTCAGGACTGGATGGGCACATTTAGAAATCCTTTGGCAGATAAAACCTCTCCGATATACGTACTTCGTCCTTGTATTTAGCTATTTGCTGGGAGTTGCGCTTGAAGAGTGAATATTCAGATTCCTGTGTAAGTCCACTCATAGCGGGGTGTGTAAAGTCATGTTCTGGGTCCCCCAGGCTTGGGTTTGATGGATGGCGATGCTGACAGTCATCCTGGTTACAAGCAAAGGGGGACTCGGCGTCTCCGGCATTTCTATGGAATTGTAAGCAATACTCAGATTTTTCAGTCCGTTGCTGAAACAAAGAAATGGTCACATGACAAAGCGCCCCCCCCCCCCAACTCTACTGTATCTTTTATTCCTACCCCCCCCCCCAAATGTGCTGAACGCTGCTGGGATAGACATGCACAGCAATACATGAAGGGATCTGTATCCCAATCACAGCAGAAAATAAAATCACAGCTTTCATTTTTAAATCTTACAGATGTCAGGCAACCTTCACTTTATCGTCTACCTCCACACAAGGCTGTCGCTGGTGGGGGGTATATATATTTAATAAGGTGGCCGTTTTTTTGGCTCTGTATAACAGGAGGCATTGTTACTGCGGCAGATAATGGAGTCTCTGGAACTCCCAGCTTGGGATGTACACTTCAATTGTGTATTTGGCAGATGCCCAGCAGGTGCTGACTCTTCCTGCCATGGTAAAGGGCACATAAGGACAAAACCTTAGGCAGCGTGCTTTAATTTTGTGTATAGTAATGTTTACAAGATGAACAGATCACTTGGGGGTGGTGGGGGTTGTACATGTCCTGGTTTGACAGTCCCAATTTTGGGCTCCCCCCCCCACCTTGTGTGTTTTTTTCCCTCCCCCCCCCTTGTGTGTTTTTGCTCCTTTTCCCCCCTTTGTGTGTTTTGCTCCTTTTCCCCCCTTTGTGTGTTTTGCTCCTTTTTCCCCCCTTTGTGTGTTTTGCTCCTTTCCCCCCCCCTTTGTGTGTTTTTGCTCCTTTTCCCCCCTTTGTGTGTTTTGCTCCTTTCCCCCCCTTTGTGTGTTTTGCTCCTTTCCCCCCCTTTGTGTGTTTTGCTCCTTTTCCCCCCTTTGTGTGTTTTGCTCCTTTTCCCCCCTTTGTGTGTTTTTTGCTCCTTTTCCCCCCTTTGTGTGTTTTTTGCTCCTTTTCCCCCCTTTGTGTGTTTTTTGCTCCTTTCCCCCCCCCCCTCTGTGTGTTTTGCTCCTTTCCCCCCCCCCCTCTGTGTGTTTTGCTCCTTCCCCCCCCCCCCCCCTCTGTGTGTTTTGCTCCTTTTCCCCCCCCTCTGTGTGTTTTGCTCCTTTTCCCCCCCCTCTGTGTGTTTTGCTCCTTTCCCCCCCCCCCCTCTGTGTGTTTTGCTCCTTTCCCCCCCCCCTCTGTGTGTTTTGCTCCTTCCCCCCCCCCTCTGTGTGTTTTGCTCCTTCCCCCCCCCCCTCTGTGTGTTTTGCTCCTTCCCCCCCCCTCTGTGTGTTTTGCTCCTTTCCCCCCCCCCCCCTCTGTGTGTTTTGCTCCTTCCCCCCCCCTCTGTGTGTTTTGCTCCTTTCCCCCCCCCCCCTCTGTGTGTTTTGCTCCTTTCCCCCCCCCCCTCTGTGTGTTTTGCTCCTTTCCCCCCCCCCCTCTGTGTGTTTTGCTCCTTTCCCCCCCCCCTGTGTGTTTTGCTCCTTTCCCCCCCCCCCCCTCTGTGTGTTTTGCTCCTTTTCCCCCCCCCCCCTCTGTGTGTTTTGCTCCTCCCCCCCCCCTCTGTGTGTTTTTGCTCCTCCCCCCCCCCCTCTGTGTGTTTTTGCTCCTCCCCCCCCCTCTGTGTGTTTTTGCTCCTCCCCCCCTGTGTGTTTTTGCTCCTCCCCCCCCCTGTGTGTTTTTGCTCCTCCCCCCCTGTGTGTTTTTGCTCCTCCCCCCCCTGTGTGTTTTTGCTCCTCCCCCCCCCCTGTGTGTTTTGCTCCTTTTCCCCCCCTTTGTGTGTTTTGCTCCTTTTCCCCCCCTTTGTGTGTTTTGCTCCTTTTCCCCCCCCTTTGTGTGTTTTGCTCCTTTTCCCCCCCTTTGTGTGTTTTGCTCCTTTTCCCCCCCTTTGTGTGTTTTGCTCCTTTTCCCCCCCTTTGTGTGTTTTGCTCCTTTTCCCCCCCTTTGTGTGTTTTGCTCCTTTTCCCCCCCTTTGTGTGTTTTGCTCCTTTTCCCCCCCTTTGTGTGTTTTGCTCCTTTCCCCCCCCCCTTTGTGTGTTTTGCTCCTTTCCCCCCCCCCCTTTGTGTGTTTTGCTCCTTTCCCCCCCCCCTTTGTGTGTTTTGCTCCTTTCCCCCCCTTTGTGTGTTTTGCTCCTTTCCCCCCCCTTTGTGTGTTTTGCTCCTTTCCCCCCCCCTTTGTGTGTTTTGCTCCTTTCCCCCCCCTTTGTGTGTTTTGCTCCTTTTCCCCCCCTTTGTGTGTTTTGCCCCTTTCCCCCCCCCTTTGTGTGTTTTGCCCCTTTCCCCCCCCCTTTGTGTGTTTTGCTCCTTCCCCCCCCCCTTTGTGTGTTTTGCTCCTTTTCCCCCCCTTTGTGTGTTTTGCTCCTTTTCCCCCCCTTTGTGTGTTTTGCTCCTTTTCCCCCCCTTTGTGTGTTTTGCTCCTTTTCCCCCCCTTTGTGTGTTTTGCTCCTTTTCCCCCCCCCCCCCTTTGTGTGTTTTGCTCCTTTCCCCCCCCTTTGTGTGTTTTGCTCCTTTCCCCCCCCCTTTGTGTGTTTTGCTCCTTTTCCCCCCTTTGTGTGTTTTGCTCCTTTTCCCCCCTTTGTGTGTTTTGCTCCTTTTCCCCCCTTTGTGTGTTTTGCTCCTTTTCCCCCCTTTGTGTGTTTTGCTCCTTTTCCCCCCCTTTGTGTGTTTTGCTCCTTTCCCCCCCCTTTGTGTGTTTTGCTCCTTCCCCCCCCCCTTTGTGTGTTTTGCTCCTTCCCCCCCCCCTCTGTGTGTTTTGCTCCTTTCCCCCCCTCTGTGTGTTTTGCTCCTTCCCCCCCCCCTCTGTGTGTTTTGCTCCTTTCCCCCCCCCCCTCTGTGTGTTTTTCTCCTTTCCCCCCCCCCCTCTGTGTGTTTTGCTCCTTTCCCCCCCCCCCTCTGTGTGTTTTTGCTCCTTTCCCCCCCCCTCTGTGTGTTTTTGCTCCTTCCCCCCCCTCTGTGTGTTTTTGCTCCTTTCCCCCCCCCCCCCTCTGTGTGTTTTGCTCCTTTTCCCCCCTCTGTGTGTTTTGCTCCTTTTCCCCCCCTTTGTGTGTTTTGCTCCTTTTTCCCCCCTTTGTGTGTTTTGCTCCTTTTCCCCCCCTTTGTGTGTTTTGCTCCTTTCCCCCCCTCTGTGTGTTTTGCTCCTTTCCCCCCCTCTGTGTGTTTTGCTCCTTTCCCCCCCCCCCCCTCTGTGTGTTTTGCTCCTTCCCCCCCCCCCCCTCTGTGTGTTTTGCTCCTTTTCCCCCCCTCTGTGTGTTTTGCTCCTTTTCCCCCCCCTCTGTGTGTTTTGCTCCTTTTCCCCCCCCCTCTGTGTGTTTTGCTCCTTCCCCCCCCCCCCCTCTGTGTGTTTTGCTCCTTCCCCCCCCCCTCTGTGTGTTTTTCTCCTTCCCCCCCCCCCCTCTGTGTGTTTTGCTCCTTCCCCCCCCCCCTCTGTGTGTTTTGCTCCTTCCCCCCCCCCCCCTCTGTGTGTTTTGCTCCTTTCCCCCCCCCCTCTGTGTGTTTTGCTCCTTTCCCCCCCCCCTCTGTGTGTTTTGCTCCTTTTTCCCCCCCCCTCTGTGTGTTTTGCTCCTTCCCCCCCCCCCCCCCTCTGTGTGTTTTGCTCCTTTTCCCCCCCCCCCCCTCTGTGTGTTTTGCTCCTTTTCCCCCCCCCCCTCTGTGTGTTTTGCTCCTTTTCCCCCCCCCCTCTGTGTGTTTTGCTCCTTTCCCCCCCCCCCTGTGTGTTTTTGCTCCTTTCCCCCCCCCCGCTCTGTGTGTTTTTGCTCCTTTTCCCCCCTCTGTGTGTTTTTGCTCCTTTTCCCCCCTCTGTGTGTTTTTGCTCCTTTTCCCCCCCTCTGTGTGTTTTTGCTCCTTTCCCCCCTCTGTGTGTTTTTGCTCCTTTCCCCCCCCCCCCCCCGTGTGTGTTTTGCTCCTTTCCCCCCCCCCCCCGTGTGTGTTTTGCTCCTTTCCCCCCCTGTGTGTGTTTTGCTCCTTTCCCCCCCCTTTGTGTGTTTTGCTCCTTTCCCCCCCCCCTTTGTGTGTTTTGCTCCTTTCCCCCCCTTTGTGTGTTTTGCTCCTTCCCCCCCCCCCCCCTTTGTGTGTTTTGCTCCTTTCCCCCCCCCCTTTGTGTGTTTTGCTCCTTTCCCCCCCCCCTTGTGTGTTTTGCTCCTTTTCCCCCCCCCTTTGTGTGTTTTGCTCCTTCCCCCCCCCCCTTTGTGTGTTTTGCTCCTTCCCCCCCCCCCCTTTGTGTGTTTTGCTCCTTTTCCCCCCCCTTTGTGTGTTTTGCTCCTTTTCCCCCCCCTTTGTGTGTTTTGCTCCTTTTCCCCCCCTTTGTGTGTTTTGCTCCTTTTCCCCCCCTTTGTGTGTTTTGCTCCTTTTCCCCCCCTTTGTGTGTTTTGCTCCTTTTCCCCCCTTTGTGTGTTTTGCTCCTTCCTCCCCCCCTTCTTTGTGTGTTTTCCCCCCCCCATTGTGTGTTTTTGTTCCCCCATTGTGTGTTTTTGCTCCTCCAACCACCCCCCCCCCCCCCACCTGTGTTTTGCGCCTTTTTTTTTTTCTACTTCATGTGTTTTGCTCCCTTTTCCCCCCTTGGTGTGTTTTTTTTTTTTGGCTCCTTCCCCCCCCCTTTGCGTGTTTAGCGCTTTATTTTCACCCCTTTGTGTGACTGTCTCTAGCCACGCCAGATGGGCCCTTCAGTCAACTCCAGTCCAAACAGAACTGACGGTCCCGCTCTCGGCTTGCTGTCCCGCAGACCCACACACGAGGCTCCGGCTGCTCCGCTTAGCTCCCTTGCACCATGACATCACGCTCAGGTACTGCCTCCACCAGGCCCGCCACCCAAACACACTGTAGCAGGCACTCGGAGGGTCTGGGCTGTGCCCGGACCAGAGCTGCACATGCGCAGTTCCGAGTCGAGCATCGCAGCCATATTTTTTACTGGCCACTTTCTCCCTTTACTAGCAGGAGAAAAGTACCCATTTTTATTGGCCGCCAGTAAGAATTTATTGACGATTGGCAAAACTGATCCTAACTCTAAAATCTCCATAGTTGTTATACAGTATGCCCTCCTACTGTGGAGACTCTGGAAATCTGCTAAACGTCCCCGACCACTGCCTATTGCAGCTTCACAAGGGGTGGTTGGTGGCTCACCCCCAAAACTGCAAGTCTTAACAAAGTCTACATATATTTTATTAAGTGCGATAAATTACCTGTTGATCCTGCCAGAAATCCGTTGAGCTAACAACTTCCAGTGCCCTTCATCTGTGCCGTCCATCATCTGTTGGCATTGTTCCAGCTACCTTATGTGAACTCCAGAACCCCCCCCCATGTTATGCAGATGGAGAGGGTGGGGGTGTTGTGTAGTCCTAACACTTTGTCCTAGACCAGTGATGGAGAACCTTGGCACCCCAGATGTTTTGGAACTACATTCCCATGATGCTCATGCACTGTGCAGTGTAGTTGAGCATCATGGGAAATGTAGTTCCAAAACATCTGAGGTGCCAAGGTTCTCCATCACTGTCCTAGGGTGACAACATCCTCCAAAGATACCATACGGTGAGTGAGCGTTGTCACCTTAGGACAGGAAGTGTTACTGAAAGTGTCACCAGATGAAAATAAAGGAAAGGCCAGAAAAAAAAAGTCATGCAGCCGCCACATCTGAAGCCTGCAATATGTTACATTGTGTTTTTTTTTGGGGGGGGGGGGGGGGTAAATTTATCTACATAAATGTAGTCCTTATTTAATCAAACTGAAAGGATAATTTTGGTAAATACCAGAGAAAGGAGAGTTGCAGTAGAGGTGTATTAAGGATTTAGAGTGGCGAGTATTAAATAACTTGGTTCTTGAAATAGTTTGGAAATAGAGAATATTTACAGTTCTTGGAGAAATGCCAATTGCCTGGCCTATTGGAGTGTCTGTAGCGGTGTCACATGGAGCCCTGCAGCTGAGCGAGGAGGAAGTGTGTTGTGTGCATGGCGTGTATACAGAGCCATGCATTGTACGTCCTTCATCCTGCGTTCCAGGATTGTCCTACCAAAAAGTTGAGGTGGACTTTATTTCATCTCCTTCACAGCCATGTTGTTCCGCCCAGGCACTGCCATTGATAGCAGAAGGTTGTGCATCTCTAGAAAACACAACATAAATACTGAGGAGAAATTGCTACGTACTCCGATGTGATTGTGGAAATATCGGCTCCATTTTTATGGATCATTGAAAGTAAATGATTTTGGAGGACTTTTCTGTTCATTGGAGCATTCACAATAGTTGGATAGTTTACAGAGTTCACCTCAGCCTTTTGTAGCGTTTACTTCTGTTGTCTTGGATACAAAGTGCGAAGTTTATTTGTCTTGAATTACTTTTTATAATGTGATAATTATAGATTACACGTAGTCCCGCTGCAGATAACTGTAATTAGAATTTGTTTCCGCAGAGCAATTTGTTGTCACAAGAGGCCGGTGTCTGTAGCTGCCCTGTATTTAGCCAAGCGTGCACTTCAACTTCAGGGTGCTACTTCCTGAACTGGGGCTGCGGGGGTAGTGCTACTTCCTGAACTGGGGC